>CM061133.1:51456468-51531344 GCA_030789695.1 Scilla litardierei
AATCGTATTCGAGGCCAGTACGACGCCAGCCACTCCATTGAGACGACTGTCTTGGAAACTCCTATAGTTCTCACGGCAGAAATCTTGGGGGAGATTCTTGGTTGTTCGTCGTGTGGTCTCCTCCCTTCGGACATTTCAGTAGACGACATTTCTTCCTTGGATCAGACTATTCTTTCTGAGATTTTCCAGGTTATCCCCTCTGCATTCATTGGTGTTCCATCGAAATCTTTTAAGCCGAATGCGTGGGTTCTTAACCTGATTTTGAAGTCATGTCTCATCCCTAAGTATGGATCCTCTTCACTCCCATCCCAGCCGTTCTTGAAATTGATCTACACTCTTTTCTTGGGGTGTGAGATAAATTGGGCTCGCGTGATACTCGATAAGATGGATTCTTTCGAGTGTATACGCAAGACCAGTAAGTCTGCGCACATTCCATACCCCTGCTTGTTGACTCTCGTATTCCGTCATTTCCGAGTCCCCCTCCCTCCTGACGATGAGCGTCCCTTGGGTACGCCTCTGAACGCGACGACCGTGAAGAAATCTCCAGCGGCACTTCGTCACGTGCAGAGGTCTACCGCATCTGCATCTCAGTCTACTCCGTCAGCTGCTGCAGCCTCCTCTTCCCCTGCTACATTGGACGATGTCGTACGCCTACTTCGTCAGCACGACTCCCGTTTGGCTCGTACTGAGGAGGTAGTCTGCCGTATGGCACGTATGATGGGGATTGATCTTCCTCCGTCTGTGTCTGAGGCCGATGAGATGGACGATGAGGAGCTTGACGAGCTTGTCACTTCTTTTGCCCGTGGCGATGAGGCCACTGCTGCTGCTGCTGGTACTTCCACTTCTGCTCCTGGAGTTGGCACCACTGCCGGTGTTCCAGAGCCTTCTGTTTCAGCTCTTCAGCCTACTGAGCCTGCTGCTGACCAGTCTTCCGAGCCTGCTCATGTATCTCCTGCTGCTGTTGACACTGCCACTGCTGCTGCTTCTGTCGAGACCCCTGCTGCTGTTGAGATTCCCGTTGATGAGCCTGTTGCTGAGATCTCCACTCCTGCCCCGACGATTCCATCTGTTGAGACACCTCTACTCCCTGCAGAGCCTGAGTCCACTCCGTCGACTGGACCCACGGAGACTGCAGATCCTGCCACCTCCTCGTGATCGATTGTTTCGAGGACTCTCCACTACGCTTTGGATGATTTATCTTAGTGAGAGTATTTTGGGTTAGGATGGGGTTGAGAGATGTTTTGATGTATTTTTTTGTGCTTTCCGGATGTCGGAGTTGGATATTATGTTATGATTTGTTTTGATGTATGTTGATATACTTTGATGATGTTAATGATGATGATGTATTTTTTTTTGTTTATATAGATGATATGTAGCACTTGATATGATGTACCTCATATATTCGATGTGATATCTTTTTGGATGTACTCATGTTGTCTCTACATATATATATATATGTTCATCGTCATTCACTTTGTCATTTATTCGTCGTGCATTTGTTTTATATATATTCGTTGAATGCATTTGAAATGTGAATTCGTCGCTCGACGATTAAAAACTTGGTTAAAAAGATTTAAATTCTATAATTGTATAGAATTGTTTTCCATGCACAAATTTAGCCAAGAACATTGAATATTGAAGAGTATGTTTCTTTATTCAAGAAATGAATAATTAATTGGTATTTTTGATGATTTTTGATTTTTTTTGTGATAGTGGACATTTTGGCACACCTTGATTTGATTTCCACATTTTTATTCCCTTGGTGTCAAGTTGGTCCATTGTCTATGTCTACGACTCCCGATGCTGGATTTTACATTTCCTAATTGTTGTCGTTGTATGCCCCCCATTTTTGGGATAATGCCAAAGGGGGAGAGATAATGATAATAAATAGCGCAAATGAAAATTTAACTCAATTTCCAAGAATCTAGTTTGATATGTTAGATTCAGGGGGAGTTAAGATACATATAAGGATTTTCAAAATCCGATATTTCAAAAATCGATTCTCATTATATATCTTACTCGTCTGCTTGATGCAATTCATACATATTCATTTTGGAATTAACGTGTCATCAATGCAGGGGGAGTAAGTATTTTACATTTGAATTACTATTTTTGATTATTATTTATGTTGGTTTGTCATCACCAAAAAGGGGGAGAATGTTGAATATTGGACTCCCCGGATTTGGTTTTGGATGATGAGCAAACATAAATAATTCATGAACTAACAATTTGTGAGCGCAGTATTGGAGATCGTCGCCAATTTCACGAGAATATTCAAAGCGACATCTCAACACTTCCAAAAGCTCGTATTCATGCCTAAAGCTTCGTTGAAGCTCTTGCGCCGTTTTAGAAGTTATGAAGATTCAATTGAAGCTCTCGAAGACCGTTTATTAAGGTTTTATTTATAGTCTTTTAGTCTCGATTGATAGAATGTTAAGCCTTGAGTATATCTTACGTTTCTATCTTCATTATGTTCTTTACGTAGCTCTAGGATCCTTGCACAAGTTCATTCTAACTTCCTCGAAGCGTCGCGCTTCGATTCGGATTTGTTTGTGCATGTTAGTTGGTACAAGAACAAGTACTGACCGACTAGATGGTGATCTAGTCGGTCGGCAACTGTTCTTGGACCGACTAGTTTGATTCCTTAATTTCTTGGACTTTACTATTTACAGTTAGTCGGTCTACGTTGACTCACCGACCAACTAGTTTGTGAACTAGTCGGTCAGTGATGCTTCTTTGACCGACTAGTTGTGACTTACTGTTCACTCTAAATTTCTCCTAAGCTACTGTTTACCGTTAGTCGGTCTAAGAACGTTTGGTGACCGACTAGTTGACAATCTAGTCAGTCAACTTTTGTTCTTGGACCGACTAAGTCAACTTGCCTTCAGACTATTTCATTTTGCCTCTTAGTCGGTCTACGTTCACTGACTGACCGACTAGTTGTGAAACTAGTCGGTCAGAAAGTATTCTTGGACCGACTAGATTTCTAGGTCTGAAATTCTATCTCTTCTCAGATCTACTCTTAGTCGGTCCACGTTGTTTGGCTGACCGACTAGTTGATGAACTAGTCGGTCAGTGATTGTTCTTTGACCGACTAAGTCTCACAGATTTCTATCCGTTGGTGAATGACCTAACTTGTGTTTTTGGGTTCCTATAAAAACGAACCTAGGTCATTTCTATCGAGGTTAGAGCTTCCATTCAGAGATTCATTGAGATCAAAAGAGATAGCCATTCTCCCTCAAATCAAAAGCTCTCTTCCTCACAAGAAACCCATTCTCTCTCATTTCTAGATCTAGAGAGAAGCTTGTTCTTGGTGAGCTCTTCAAGCTATTGCTTGATTCAAGTTTCCAAATCAACCCTAGGCACCCATTGCTGGTCATTTCCTTGGTGCTAGGTTTTGGTAACTTCATCTTCCTCAAATCCTTCATTCCACCTATTGGGTAAGAAAAACTCAAAGTATAGGATTTTGTGGTAAGAGTATTTATTTCATCTAAACTCTTTTATATTGCTTATTGGCTCTCTCGGTTGTGAGAGAAGTTTGTGATCCCGGGTTGTGGGATTCACTTTGCCATTGCATGTATGATTTGATCTTGTGAAGGTTTTTCACAAGATATTCATAGTGGAAATCTTGAGTTAGGGTTTCTAACTCAAGTATCCGGAGGGGATCCGGGTGGTTGGGACGTAGGATCACCGGGAACAAGTCGGGGAGACTTGGGTGGATCCGAACCCATTAACATCGTTTGTTAGCATTGTTAATTTCATTGTTGTCATTCAATTTAAGCTTCCGCAAATTGATTTGGTAGTTGTGTGCAATTTAATTTGGAATTATACGCCTTATTATTTTAAAGTACTATTCACCCCCCCTCTAGTACTTGTGCAGTAGCTGGTAGGGCATTACATTTGCATTTTCTTTCAGAACATGATGGATGTATAGATGAATAGGAGATGATTGTATAGATACATAGGAGATCTACACGCCTGAAGCTTGAACAGATCAGGGGGAGTCCCTCGATAGTTGTACTCTTTTCCCTTAAGCTGCTGGTTTTTCCCGCTGAGTTTTCCACAGCTAAGTTTTAACGAGGCAACTACAGTGGCTCTGGATCCAAAAGTATCCATCCCATTAGCATACTGAATCCTGAAGTATTCATATGCTTAACCCAAGGTAATGGAGAGATGATGGGGAGTGTTATGAGATGAGGGAGGCATTTGGCCTCCCCCCTCAACATCTCACTATTACTCCCCACTAAGTTAGTGGGGAGTCCCTTGGACTCCTAATTCATATGAATATATAGAGAGAGCCATGGCTTGTGCCATGGCTACTCCTAATTTTGTGATTATTTCCACTTCTTCTCTAAATTCATTCAACACTAATGCACTTATTAACGTAAAATCTTTATTTTTTACTCATCTTTTTGGTATGAAACTATCCTAATAACATAATCAAAGAATCACTTTACCAAAATAGTCAACCTATTAAGTTGTGGATAAACAGTGTGAATCAAAATAACCAAAACACTTCACCTTCACTGTGTATATCGCACCAATCCAGTCAAGAGGCAGAAAACCACGTGATTTGCGCATTTGGAAATTAGAACAAGGTTGGCATGCTGTTTTGACACGAAAAATATTCAACATATTAGGAAAGAAAAATTTGAATCATATTTCTCTTGTTGCACTTCTAATCAATCAAAAAAAATTGCTCGACAGCATAGCATGCTCATCACTATGATATTCAAGGTCATCACAATTCTGAACAGACATTGGGCCAGAAAAGTCCGAATCATGCTGGTATTTACGTGCAAAATTCTAGCCAGTGGCCCCCCTCTCTCTTTTATCTTCAATCAACAAGTGTCTAAAATCCGGTCTCCATTCTTCAAACCAGCGCAACACAAATCACTATAGAAGTGCATTTCGCACTCCTTTTCCTTGTCTTTTCCGTGTAATTTCCCTTCAGATCAACTCTACGATTTACTTTCATGCATAGAGTGTTGAAGTACATATATAAGGAGAGCACGTGCAAAGGGGGCCGAAGATTGAAAGAAAGAGAACTAATAACATACAGTGGTTGCTTGGGTTTTGGCTTTCTCTACAATATTTACTCATCACCAAAGTAAAGGCATAATTAATGGGCGGCTGGGCTATGTGTGATCGCTATACGTTACAAATTCAAACGAGTTGACTTGCTAAACTTATTGTCTCATTGTTGACTTTGTTTGCCTTGTATTTATCATGAAAATGCACGGCTTGTTGACTTTGTTGTCAAAGGAATGAATATATGCGTTCATCACTCCTCGCGATTCATGAAATTGTGATGCTACGAGGCTTGGTCACGAGTTGTGATGCTACGTCGTGATGCTACAGTAAACCCAACAGTACCCCAACGGTCTTTCAAAAATCTCTATAACTCACCAACATTAACCGGGAAATACACGATGCTTGCTTTTTGGCAAGAAATTCAAACCTAATAAGAGGCAATGGCGTGTTCCTTGCTTGTTTGACAAGCATTTTCGTGTTTTGTACAATTCAAAACACGAAATAATGTTCCTTTTCTCATAATCCTAGCTAATCCCTTGACCATGTCTCTGTATGGAAATAGAAAGAACAAGAGAGTCTTGGCACGTAAGTCCCACGTTAGAGCTTCATGCATGACGTCAGTGTACACAACTTAGTTGCACGTGAAAAGGAACCTCAGACCACAAAAAAACATTATCATTGATAATGTTTCCTTTCCTTATGTTATGCATGTTATGGAGCTGTCTTCCTACGTTGGGCTATTTTGGTTTCCTTGCAAACGCAATGGAAACGCGGACAGGATACGGTCAACTTCCGGTGCTTTCCAAACTTTTGGTCCGAATCCACATCTCTCTTCTATACTGACATGTCAGCATGCAACTCTCAAAACGCATGGAAAGTTTTTCAGAATTGCCAAACAACTTGTTCTTGTACCTGTCGGGCTGAGCTCACTGCTTTCCCATGGTGAATACTAGTTCCTGAAACAGCACTGGACCGGCCCACTGATCACTCAGTTATTTATTTGAACGGACAGGTCCGAAAGACAAATAAAGCCCACAGATTCGGCCTAACAGCCCGGAGGCCCTCACGCGAGGCCCACCATTTCTTCATTTAAGACGACAGCTCAGCCGACCTTAAGGCTTCTTCATTTTAAGCGTCAGTTAAAAATGAATGAATTCAATGATGACTGATCATTAATGTCGTCATCTATGGTAACAGCTTAGACTAAAAGTAATAAAGTGGTTTAAAAAACTCAGAAGTTACACTTTAACGTCTCCTATAAGTAGCCTCTCGGACAATGGGAGAAGGGGGGATTCTCAGATAATTCAGTGGTGATTTCTGACAATTCCTGAGAACCAAAAGAGTCAAGTACTCTACACTGGTGTCTGTTCTAACCTAAAATTCTACATTTCCTCCGTAGCTCGATGCGATAACTAATCAGTTGATCTCCGAACAGATCGGTCATAGTTACCACGAGCTTCCTTTGAGTCACTATCTAACTTAAGTATTAGAGGAGATTAGGTCGGATCCCAGATCTGACCCTCCCCAACGAGCTCTTCATGTTGTAGGTAGCCCTAAAATAGCTTGGACATGGCAGATGTAACTCAAACTTGGCTCTAACAGCTCAAACTTGGTTGAAATAGTTCGGCTTGAGGTCTATTTTTTCCGGGCTAGCTCGCTCAGTACTCTGTCAACTGCTAACGTCGTCCTATATCAGCTACTGCAATTGTACCATCATCCAACAATATCAATGATGACAAAATAAATGTAAACATTTAGCGCCATCCGTGGCAACTTCGAGTTAACATTCACGTCTTTAGCCATATTGACGATGACTTGAATCACCAATCAAGGGCTGAAAGGCCAATTACCATATGGGCTGCAAATGTTGCGCCTCACCCAGTAGATCTTAGTTCTTTTACTCATGGAATGCCTGAGCCATAATTAGTGACTTTGAAGCAGTTCCATGCTTTCTCACGTGATGTGAGCGTCAATATTCAAGCACTTACTGCCTTGATAAAACGATTGAGGGTTCACAACCCCAGCCAACAGCAAGCCCACCAGTCATCCCAACTACTTCTCAGCAGCACCCAGAAGTGCCACCCGTCGCGCTAGTGGCTTAAGGAACTGTACCTCCTAATCCGGAGCGACAGTTCATACTGCCTTCTTTTCCATAGTAATAGCAACAGTAATCCTGTTGAGTATTGGACTTCTCCCTGCTTGGTGTTAATGATGAGCAAACATAAATACTTGTGACTAATCCCATATTTTGCAGTTAATCCATTGCCTAAGCTTATTATGAAGGTCTACTTGCAATGGATGACACTCAAATTTGATTGAAGGCAAATGACATGGATTGGATGTTCGTAGATGATGATTGAAGCTCCATGGAGACTTCAAGCTCATACGATGGATAGAAGAGAGAATTCGTCAATGTAATTTTCTTTTATCTCTTCTAGTATGTAGCTTAGAAGTAGAACTTTGATGGAGCACTCACACACATCATCATTTCAGTCTTAGGACATCATTAGATCATTCGTCCTTAGAATCCAATTCATTTCTTTAGTGATTATGTTTGGATTGTTTATAACAGTCAACTGCTGAATGTTTTATAGCCGCCTGCTCAAAAACAGTCGACTGTGTTTTGTTTTACAGTCGCCTATTATGCACAAACTTTTACAATCTAGTTTTGGGCCTCTCTGTTTATTTCGCACAGGCAACTGATGAACGATTCACAGGCGCCTGTCCAAGTGATAGTCGACTGTGTTTTGTAAATCAGTCGCATGTCTATCTTCTGTCCAAACTTTGTTGATCTGACCTATACGGCCAGTCGACTAATGTTGAATATATATTCGTCTGTCCCTTGGATCAGTCGAATGTATATGCTGCAACAGTAGTCTGTTTGTGAGCCAATTCATTGATTTAGCTCTCTGGAAATTCTCAGGGTATTTGACAGCCGTCTGTATAAGGATTTACAGTCGTCTGTTGTGATTAACAGTCGACTATATTATCTGCATCAGTCGTCTGTCCTGTTATCTTACAAGATTTTCAGATTTCATTCAACTTACCCATTTTCGGCCAGTCGCCTGTAGAAGGATTTACAGTCGTCTGTTGGTTTAACAGTCGACTGTCTTTGCTTCATCAGTCGACTGTCCACGTGGTAAGTTACCGTTATGAATTCTCACCTACCCTTGCTGACTGTGCAACAGTCGACTGTGGTTTCTTCAACAGTCGACTGTCGCGAGCGCAGATTCTATCCGGTGAGATTTTTCTCACGGATTCCTAAAGGGTTTTTGCCTAAACTGTTTTGTGGATTTGAGAAACCTATATAAGGGCCTTCTACTGTTCCATTGAGAGCTTACCAAGTTACCTAGGCTATTGCAAAATCTCTCAAGCTTTCATTCTAAAGTTTTAAAGCTCTCAAATTCAAAGCCCTAAGAATTCATATCTTTGATCTCTTGCTCTCCAACCTAGAACCAAAGAGTTATATTCTAGGCATTTGGTGCAGTCAAGAGAAAGGGCTTTCTTCTCTCTCCAAGAGAGTCTTCAACACACAACATACCACTCCTTCAAGTTCTACTTCAAGGCATATGTGATTGTAAGTGTTGCTTTCATATTTCATTACTTTCGTAAATTGAGTTTGCTCTCGGGTTGTGAGAGCGGTTTGCTTGCTCCTAAGTTGTGGGAGTCAATGACATCGATTGTATTCGATTTCACTTGTAGGGTTGCTACAAGTGGGTTTTAAGGAAACCTCAAGTAAGGGTTCTAACTGAGTATCCGGAGGTATCCGGGTGGAATGGACGTAGGATTATCGGGAACAAGTCGGGAAGTGACTTGGGTAATCCGAACCCTTGAAACATCTATGCGTTTGCGTGTGTTTCATTTTGGGTTTATTTTCTATTTCTTATTATTTTGTTGGATTGCATTTAAATTGGTGTAACTATCTTTTTAAATTGCATAAACACTATTTAACCCCCCCTTCTAGTGTTTTCCCCATAGACAGGATCCTTACAATTTGTATCAGAACGCAAGGTTATAGCTATGGCATCCAACAACAACAACGTTTCTCCGCCGAATTCGTACAACAATCACGATGGTGATGGAGCGTCCACACTTTTCGAAGGTCAATCTACTTGTACGTGTTGGCCGAGTTAGTCTAGTAACTAGGGCGTACGATTTAATTTTGATGATGACAAACAAGTCATGTGTGACTAACATTTTTCATTAAGTGATTTCAGCGAGCAAAATGCAAAATAAATTTCGTTTGCAAGAGAGAGCGTGTATGTGGACATTGGTGCAAAAAGGAAATTCAAATGATTCTACATTATCTATATTCAGATTCAAATGAAGAGGGGATAGAAGGCAAAAAAAACTACACCAACAAACTCTGTTGAAAGGGTGCGGCATCTACAATTACAAAATTCTTTTTTGATGCAACTGCTTTTTTCCGAAAACAAAAGAATAGTTACTGCAGCACTCTTCAATAATACAAAAAATGCAAATCACAAAAAAGTGAGTCACACATCTTTTTGAGTTTGTTGTGTTTTTTTGATCCCATCCTCTTTTTGATTTTGTTTGTTTTTTTTGTTCTCATCCAATTAGAAAAGCCTATGCACTCTTCAAAAGGAAAACAAAGCACACACAAAAAAATGCACAGGGCAACTCACGCACCATGCAAAGTTCCATTGTGTGTTCTTTTTTTGTAGTGCTGCCGAATGTTCTTTAGGGAAACATAATTTTTTCTCTCATATCATTTTTTTTTCATAAAAAGCTTGGAACTCACAAATTTTGTGCGTGGCTCTTTAGTGCGGTTCTTCAAAAACACAACTCCATGCAAAAATTTGAATCGGCGTTCTCTTTTAATTTTTGTGTGTGATCATCAGATTTCTTCAGAGGCGCCATTCGTAAAAACTTTGACGCAATTCTGTTTGCGTTAATTTTGTTGCGCGCATCTCCTGTCAAACACGCACGAGGATTTATCTTCGTGCGATTCTCTATTGCGTTTTTTGGAAACAAATGCAAGTGCTTCTTCCTTATTCATCAAATCTGCAAGAGCTCTACAGATTGTAAAAGTCCAGATCTCATTCTCCAAATTCGGATTGTGCAAGGGCAAATTTCAAGTGCAGATTTCAGATTCGCGCATTCGACTTCGTACGCTCATATCTCCTGATCCAGACGTCGGATTGACGAGCCGTTTGCGCCCACGCGACCACACCTTCATGCCATTCGCAACGGTTATAGTCTTCTTCGCTCAGTCCTCAGGATTATACACAGTTCGGGCGTTTTTCTACAGATTCGTCACTGCAGATTTCAGATTCGCGCATTCGACTTCGTACTCTCATATCTCCTGATCCAGACGTCGGATCGACGAGCCGTTGGTGCCCACGCGACCACATCTTCATGCCCTTTACAACGGTGATAGTCTCCATTGCTCAGTCCACATGATCATACTCAATTCGGACGTTTTTCTACAGATCAGCCACTGCAGAATTCAGATTCGCGTAGTCATCTTCCGAAGACTATATCTTCCAATCCAGACATCGGATCAGCGAACCGTTTGCGCCCACGCGACCACGATCTCACAAACTTTATCACGGTAATATCTCTCTGATTTTTTACTGCAGTATTAAAGTTATTTGAATCTGTTTTAGTTGTGAGATTGTATTGTGAATAGCTTTACTCTGAAGCTATATCTGCGCTTTAACTCTTGAACTATATTTGTACGGTGAGATCACTACCCGTAAGTGTGATCAGGTTTATTGAGTGAAATCCTCATATGAATTGGGGTCGGAGTTTGGCGGGGAGCCACTCCGTTAAAAATATCTGTGTCTGATTATCTCTGTGATTGTGATATATTTAAAATTTGTGTCACTCACCCTATTCACCCCCCCTCTAGGGTATTTTTCAGTACGTCCTCCACGTTTCAATGGCACTAACTTTGGCTATTGGAAGTGTAGGATGGAGACGTTCCTGAGGAGTGCTTCACTTTGGAGAACCCTCCACAAGGAGTATGTCGAGCCCACCGAAGAGGATTTAGAGAAATGGACATCTTCCGAGAAATCCGCCGAAGTCAACAATGCAAAAGCAATGAACACTCTTCATTGTGCGTTGGACCCGAATAAGTTCAACAAGATATGCACATGTAAGAGTGCATATCAAATTTGGAACCATCTCATCGTTACCCATGAGGGAACAAATAAGGTAAAACTCTCAAAGTTATATGTTGACGTGCAAAACTTCGATTTGTTTCATATGCAGGAAAATGAGAGCATTGTATCGATGTACGGACGCTTTACCGATATCACAAATGAATTGGAAGCCCTTGGCCAAACATACACCGAACCTGACAAGGTAAGGAAGATCATCATGGGAATGACCTCCAAATGGGAAAGGAGAGCGATCGCCATCAAGGAGGTCAATGATTTGAAGAATTACACAGTTGTGAATCTTATCGGGACTCTCATGTCTTATGAGGTAAGATGAGAGAACCGATTAAAGATTCGAGCTATGATAAATCCTTCGAAGGCCAAGAAGAAGGCTTTGACATTCAACACCAGTTCATCATCCTCCGATAGCGAAGATTCGGAAGATGAGATGGATTTGGGCGAAATGGCCCAAATGGTGAAGAAGTTCCAAAGCTTCTTTTGCAAAGGTAAATTTTCCTCAAACAAATGATTTGAGTCTACTAATGCTACTTCCTCTCTTTGCTTTAAGTGTAGTAAGCCAGGGCACATCAAGAGGAATTGCCCAATGCTGAAGAACAAAGAGAAGTGGAAAGCTCCGAAGTACTACAAGTCCGACAAGAACAAGAGAGACAAGAAGAAAGGACTCGTAGGTACATTCGATGACTCAAGTGAAGAATCATCAAGTGATTCCGATGATGAGATTAGGGCTAAAGAAACTTACAGCGAGAATAGACGAACAATAGATCCAGACAAAAACAAAAGAAATAATCTTCAGTAATTGGTCCAAAAATCGCTACAAAAATAAGTCTCCAAGATTCCCTACAAAAATCGCTCTCCACTCCCCTCTCCAAATTACTATCAAAAGCCTAATCGAAGTCCCTCCATAGCTGCCCCCTCTCACCAGCTTCAGTCACTGCCCAAATCGCACGCATCACGGCCCGTTCAAATCATTCCGGAAATGCCCCTGGAATAGCCGACCGAGTAGGTGACTCGGTCGAGCAACTTCTACTCAGTCAGTGGTTCGGCCCAAGTAAGTGAGCTGCTCAGCTGCTTGGAGAATTTGAAATCATCCTACCCGGACCGAGTAGATCTCTGCTCGGTCCGAGTAGGCTCGACTCGTTCTGATACTCTGGCTCTACTTGGGCGCTGCTCGGGCTGTGTAATCTGAGGCGACTCGACCGAGCAGATGAGCTGCTCGGTTCGATCATCTGCTCGGTCGAGTGAGCCCGTATCCGTCGCTGCTGTAATTGATATGGCTCGATCCGAGCAGCTGAGCTGCTCGGACCGAGCATTTTCTGGGAAATGCTGCAGTAGCTACTGGGCTTCTCTCTCTGCTATCTCTCCTTCTCTCCTCCAATGGCTCTGAAAGTGCGACGAACTCCTCCAAAGTCCTGCCAATGAGGTCATGAGCACGTCAGATGTGTCCATACCTAAGTGGGGGTCCAAATCGCTCCAAAATCCCTGAAAATTCACGAAACACTATGAAACTCGAAAATATCGTCAGAAATACAGAATCGTAGTAAAAAGTGGGATTTGAATGCGAAAATGATATGTGATGTGATGAAGTAATGATATGAAAATGATGGAAAATATGGACACATCAAAGACAATACCATATGTCCTCAGGATGGAGGCAGGTGGATGTGGAGTCGGTGGAGGAGCGTGTGTGGGAATGTGAGCGATGATGGCGTGTGGGGCCTCGAGTGTTAGATGCGTGGGGGATGGTGAGAGTGAGGATGTGGATGAGGACGTTATGATGTCCAAATGCTCAGCGAGTGAGGGTGATAGACGTCGACGTCGTGTAGGCCGAGAAGAGGAGGGACCGGGTTTAGCGCCCTTGTTGCTTCGTAGAAAGTTAGAGATTCTATTGACAACAAAGGTGATGTCTTCGTTGTCTGACTCATTAGTCAAATCATGATGCCACTAAGCTGTGTTGAAAGCCAAATTCTTTTCGGTCTGCCACACTTTTGGAGGCTTTTTCTCTTTTTTTGGCATCTCCCAAGTTATCATTTTCATTTTCACTTCTCAACTTTTCCATGAGTTGCTCGAAAATAATGTTCGCCAAATCATGTGCTTCCTCAATTGTAGTTCTCTTTTGGATCCAATCACCAGATATGGAATATAAAACCTTACCAACCAAGTCTTCCTTTGGGATGTCCTTTCCAAGAACCTTCAATGGATTGACAATATCTACAAAAAACATGTCATCAATAGTTTCATTGGGAAGCATAGCAAAATGTTCAGACTTTTGCATAACATATGAGTGCGTGTTTTATTTACTTCAGACGTCCACTTATAAGTGACTTCAAGCATAGTCCAACTGTCCTTAGCAGTGGAACAAGAACTAATATGGTTATATTCATTTTTATTAATACCACAATACAAGATGCACATGGCCTTAGCATTTAAATTCTCTAACCAATCATTCTCCTTCTGCTGCTCAGGTATCAGTTTTTCAACTAAGGTGAAGCTCGCACTAATTATTCTCTACAAAGCTATATCAATTCACTTAATATGGATGGACATACATTTTTTTCCAATAACTATAGTTGGTTCCATCAAATAAGGGTAATCGTAAATCTAATTGCCCTTCTTTTTGGTTATGGGGATCATGGGGATATGTGTATAGAATGTATACCATCAGATTGAAATTTCACTAGACATCGAGTCGAAAGAAAACCCGCTCTGATAAAAATTAAAAACCACCCTAAATTCCATAAAGCACAAATGTATTATGGTTCCATCAAACAAGATCAGTGATAAGCAATCACTGAATAATCAACCAAATAATGAGAGTATCCCACAAAGCACAGATGTATAATGGAGTGACTCTGTAAGACCGTCGACTTCTTGGGAAAAAGGGGGAAGATCACTTTGATCTCAACCTCTACTTTGACCTCTCTCCGAGGATTTAAACCCCCTTTTTATAATCAAAAATAAAAACATTGATCATACTTGTGGGTGGTGATTGAACTATACAAAATATAGTTTAAGAATTTAACACTGAAAGATAGCGTCTGGATGAAGCTATTCTAAAATACAATGTCACACCAAAAACTGATCAAAAGTAAAGGATATAATCAGAAAAATATCACAGTGGTGTAGATTGTATCGTGATGATCGCGTAGGTACAAACCATGTTTGAATCCGATGTTTTGAGAGAAAGTTGAGAACTTTTCAACTTCATGTCTACAAATCTTCTTCCTCTTCTTCTTCCTCTCATTTTGATCAACTCTTGAAGCTTGTATGGAGAAAGTGAGAATTCAACTAGCAAGGATATGATGAAGCTCTAAAAAATTTCAGCTAGAATTGCATATCCTCCAAGGAAGGGGTCCCTTATTTTTATGGAAGATTAGAATGCATCTTCAAGTAGAATCCCTAATCTTCAATTCAAGTTTCACATGATTTGAATAAATTTCTTTTAATGGGAAACCCGAATGGAATTGGTCTTCAACATCAATAGGAACTCTTAGCCATCATAGGAAGTCAAATCTAGAAGTTTGACTGGTCAAATTGATCAAATCTGGCCAAATCTGACTTTCAGCATATGTGGCACAGTTGTGGAACAAGTTGCACAGTTGTGCCAAAGGAACAATAACATGTTTAGGGTTTTCGCATCCTGTGGCATGACCATATGGCAAGTTGGCACTATGCAGGAAATATCCATATCTTTTATATGGTTTACATGGCCATGCCGACCGAGTGCACGGTCGTGCCGACTCCTGCAAGAAAATTCTTAAAGTTATTATTTCATTTACACGACTGTGTTGGCTCTTGCAAGGCCGTGCCACTTTGGCAGTTGCATGTCTGATACATATGGTACACCCACTCAGCCATGTTGATTTGGCATGGTCGTGCCAAACCCTGTTTTACACATTTTAGCTCTGTTTGACCTCCTTTTGACCTGAAAATCATAGATAGACTTATTAGAGCCATATGACATGTTTGATATCATCAAAATTAAGTTTAGACCTTAGTTAGTGAGCTAACTTATGCCAAAAATTATGAAAAAATTACGATTAAGTATAATGTATTATTATATGATTATAATTGCTTAAAGGATTAACATGCTATGTATGTTTCAAGCTTGAATGATAAAATAAATGATTTTGCTAGTGATGTTTGCACAAGTAAGCTTATGCACGAAAAATATGTTCTTAAGCTTGATGAGTTTAAGAAAAATCCTGGTGCAAATGCCTCTCCCCAACAGTATGTTTCAACAACACCTAAAATCATTAGGAATGCTCATGTTGTTATATCTACATATATTCATGCTAAAAAGAATCATGCCTTCATATATAGTAGATATGAATGTAAAGTTAGATCCAATGTACACAATGTTGAGCCACACCTTGATCATATTGTTAGAAATAATATTAGAATGCATGATGACATGATTTCGGTGCCTAACCACTTGAATCAAAAGGATAAAAATATTGATGTTCTTAATCTTGTTAGAATATGCATGACGTTCATGACTATTCTCATATATATATATATATATATACTAGTCATAACCCGTGCCCTCAGGGCACGGTTTATTTAAAATATACCATTCAAAATCTTAGATCCCGTAATTTTAGATGAACAACAAAAAGTAAAGCACAATATTTTTTTAAGTTCATCCAAAAAATTTAGTTCCTCACAAAATTTAGTTTCCCCAGAGAATTTAGTTCTCCCAAAATTTTAGTTCCCCTAAAACTTAGTACCCTCCGATATAATACATGCCTCAAGGGCACGATTCATTTAAAATACTTGCACCCTCAAATCTTGGATCACTTAATTTTAAACGAACAACAATAAGTAAATCACAATAATTGTTATTTGGATCCCCAAACCATTTTAGTTCCCCTTAAAATTTAATTCCCTCTAGAATAGACCACCCAAAAAAGTTTTAAAAATTTTAGTCCGCCCCTATAGTATTTATTTCACCAAAATTTGAGTTTTTCCACAAAATTTAGTTCCCAACAAATTTATTTCCTCCCAAAATTTTAGGATTTCCACTCTAAAAATTTAAAAAACTTTCATTTACCATTGATCTCTCACAATTCAAACTCAGCCATATTTTTACCAACCATTAATTCCACTCAAAATTTTTGGGCCCCAACCGAAAATTTTAACAACCTCTCATCATACCCATTGATTCCTTAAGATTTTAATTCCACCCATCTTTCTATCAACTTTGTTGTCCTACATCAACCACATTCAAAAAACATAGAGTTGGTATTCTAAGGTTATATCCGAGGGAGATAAGGTTTTCTGCTAGCCGGAGACAATGCAACAGCACAGCTGCCCTGAGCCTAAGCACATGTTGGATTGATTCGATTTGCTAACACATTTCCAAATTATTTGACTTGGCTTGTGCTTCTACGCAATCTTCCTTATATATGTATAATAACCAGAGAAAATGTTGAAAACTGATGCCGTAGATGAACTTGTTCTTTTTTAAATAGAGAAAATGTAATGGATTATGATAATGTGATCAGGATTGAGCTCAACTCAGTATGGCTCATTTTTTGCGATGGATGTTTCTGTGTGCTTGTTGTTACCCACCATATAAGGCTAGGATGTGAACCTTCTGAATGGTTCACGCTTTACATTCTGATTGCAAATTTTGTATGCTTGTTGTAGCCACTGTTGATTGATAGAAAAAATAGAGTTGCCCATTTTTTCATTCTGGAAAGAAGGAAGCTTGAAACCAATCAAGTGCTAGTATGATTCATTAGGTCGCTCGTAAATCTTTTTGTTAGAATTCGACATCTGCAGTTAAAATCCAAGATTGTGTTTAACACATCCACAATTTGAAGCCAAGGTTATAATTGTCATCGATACAATGCTGGCAACTTGGCGTCAATTAGGTGTAAGTTTGTTCAAAGAGGCAAAGGAAACCAGAGTTAAATCAAGAGTTAAATCAAAAATTAGACATGAACATTCTTTGATATCTTTCTTTGGAGAAAAGATGAGGTCTCAATCTTGATTTCTCTACCTATATGTGTTGTAACAAAATAGTTGTTACATCCAAATTTCATCACATCATCAACTAAAATGATGTGATAGCTGTTTAAACCCCAAGTATACAACATATACTAAGAATAAACCTTCTATAAACAAATCAAATGGTAAAAATCCCACCAAAAAACAAAATATAATAACAAAGTAACATCATTCTTAAAGCCTGAAAATATGAAGAGTAGAAAACATGGACAACTATTAATCAAGATGGTCATAGTACCATCTTCCTTAACAACTTGGACTCATTTTGATGACATGACATGCATGTATTGAATACTCGCAAAGGGAACATTTTATTGATCAACATTTTGAATACTCAAGAAAACCACATTTCATTTCAATGCTCAAGAAGACAGAGAGACTAAGAAAAGAAACTCTCAAAAAACTGAAAAAATAAGATCGACGCACAGGAACTACTCGCTTCAAAAATATCAGCCAGAATTATTACATAATAAACCAAAAGAGAAAAAGTGTTCATTCTCACGCCTCAGAATAAAGATACAGTCAAGATCATTACTCCAGAATTATAAAATCCACTCCTTTATACGTCCGCATGGCCAGTGTCTGAACTTGAACTGCTTAAGGCCCAGGCTGAGATTGAACCACTTAAGGCCTTGAGTTTGTCTCTATAGCTTTAGTTTCAGTCACATCTGACTCCCCATCCTTTTTTGTGTTTCCTCTAGCAGCATCAGCATCATCATGAAAAGCCATTCTTCCAACAATCCCTCAATTCCCTCTTTTGTGAACAAAGTGCCTCCACTACCCTCATAGTAATCAAATTTTCCAAGCAACATAAAATTGATAAGGCAGATATTTAGTTATCTTCTGTTTTGGTTTATTGTTAAATACACTCAAGATGACAGGATTGAAGAAAATTTGATCAAAAGTAGTGACGAAAGAACTGGACCCATCTCTAAAAATAAAATTTGATCAATAGCCAAAGGTTTGAACAAAAATAAAATAAAATGCCTCTGAACAGTAATGACAATAAAACAGAACATAAATTCTCACATTAATAACAAATGAGTCATCCATGAATTAAAACCATATTTATTGTGGCTGCTTCAATCAAACATAGTAAATGAAACTATTTTGAATCTAAATTCCACTTACAGTCACTTTCCACCAACCAATCTTATGTTAGTTATAACATAAATTGAACCAGAAAAAGGAAATAGAGCAGTAATTACATGTGAATTATAAAGGAAGTACGCAGTATCATATGTATAGTTATTCTGACCATTTATAAAGGTCTTATGTCTATTGTAACATTTTGTTTTTAAGAGAAGACAAATTTATGGAATTAAAAAACACAGAAGCTTAATATGTGCGTGTGCTCGTATTCAATTCCAAATTTTCTTTCGAGTCTTACGTACAAACATGATAGCAAATTATTGGATTATCTGAACATTTTTAAAACGGAAATTGGATATGTGAAGAAGCAAGCATTTCTTAAATAAACTCAAAAGCGGATCATAGTGATTTAATGTCAAATTCAATTCTTCCATAAGTAACCATACCTTCAAATCTGAAAATATTCCATAAATAAACAAAAGTAGCCTTTTTTAATCACGAAACCTACACTACCATATTCACATTCCCAGTGTTCAAAATGATTATTCTAGGGTGAATTAGATCATTACATTTTTTGCAGAAATCATTACCTTTAATGTCAACATCTAGAAAATCCCACAGGGTAGGAGCAGCTAAACTTAGGCAAAGAAGAATTATAGCTGAAAATGGGAGTAGAACCACACAATGTGATTAAATTGTACCACGAATTAAACGATGAAAGCGGCTCCCCCTTCATTTCTCTCTCACAATTTAGGCAGGACAACAGAATAGCACCTGGCCCCCTTCGTTTCTTCTCACAATTTATCAAACGATGAGATCTGATTAATAAAAAAATATGTACAACATTATGCAGTAAATAAATTTCAAGAGAGAGAAGTGAGGTCTCAGACATCTCAGACATAAAAAGCACAATTTTAGGTGTCCAGGTTGAAGGAAGTAATAAAATCCTGAAGATTCATTAACCTACACATAGAAAAATTTAGATCCTGGATATTCCAGGTCAAATGAATGTGAATTTTTAAGAACATAGGATAAAATCAATACTGAAAACAACACAAAGATGATTATAATTTACAGTAACAGATATTATGGTTTTCATACCAGTTTCTAACCTGTAAAAGCTTGACCCTTGCTTGTTCCATCAAGTATGGCATATGGAAAACTTCATATAGAACACTGTCACATAAGGCACAACAACCGGAGTCCCAGCGAATTAGGACAGTTTCAGTATTTTACATATAATAAACAAACAGGGGCACACTTGAAAGTTAAATAAAGTTTTTATATGTCAGTTTCAGTATTTTACATATCACATTGTTTTAGCCATATTTAGGAGTTCTTACTTAGATCTAGTTTCTGGTTTAGTTATTTGACTATGTCATTTGTGCAGCGGAGTCTCAATAGGTTCAAGAATTTTTTAATTTGTGACCATTGAGTAAATTGAGTAATTAAGTGTAAAAGGTTCTGAAGATGATCAGATTTACCAGGAAAACTGCGAGTTCCAAGAGCATGTTTGTCTTCTGTAATGACCCATATGGACATGATATCTACTAACTATTGACATTAGCTAACCCCACAGGACACCTACTGTGAATGTCTCATGTTGATTCTCATGTAGGTTGAACCAAGCCAAATGCACCAAGATCTGTGATGGAGATCCAATAATTGGAATGAACCACACTATGCAAGTGAGTGAATGGTACTCGGTTCTCTTTCTATGAAAGGTACAACATAAGCTAATAGCTGATAACCAAGTATTACCTAAAGCTTTGGAAATAATTAGTAGACATGTAATAAGATTAATTCAGTAGTATGGATCAACATGCGATTTATACTCAGCAAGTCAAAGAATATGCACATACCAATAAACGGTAAGGCAACATCACTTTTTGGGTCAAAACACCTAAGCCACAACTGACATATGTATCCAGTACTTATGGACAATGACAAATAAATAAGCACTACAATGAACCAACTGCAAGGATACATTGTGACTTGATTAAAATTCACTTGATACCGATATTTTTGAACGAATACAAACTGCATACAATGCATTGGCCCAATAGTGAAAACATGTGCGGACAATCAATAAGCAACTATTGTCACAACCAACATATATGTGTACTGTATACAAATTGTTAAATGAAAAAGCTAAACTCCCCTGGCCCATGATCCAGATAACATATTCCGAATTGTGGTATATTAGCGATTTGGATTGGTAAAATTAATGTTACAGATTTTAAGTGATTTTTTGACCAAAAAACAACACCAAGATGAGGTGCACCTTTACCAAATTTTATTGTAACTTATTATGTGCACATTCATAACCATAAATGTGTATACAAATAAAAGAAATCTTTAGCAATCTTGTAAAAGATTATTTCTCCTTCCAACTAACTATATTTTGTTGTTACAAAGCATCCAGCGAATCGTATCACCAACATACCATGACCGGTAGTGTTCAATGTATTCATTTTCACTCCATGTACTAAAGCGATCTTCATTCTTGGTAATCTTGGTATACATCTCATTAAAATACTTATCATGACTGTGAAGCATAAAATCTATACCAGCAGAATTTAGCTTTGATGAAGTAACATAAACATGTAATATGTATATAATATTTTGAAGAACCATAAACACCAAGAACAGGTCCCACCTACAGATAAACTCACCATCCCAAACCTCTATTCTTGTGGTCCCCATTAATTCTCCCTTCAAGAATGAAAGTGAACACTGCCCAACCAACTATAAATTTTATTAGCAAATTTCCCTTACACTATCCAATTATGAGAGATGAAAAAAAGACTTCTATCCTTCTTAATTAAGAAATGACTGAGATATAAAGCTATTCGATATATGTTTCTATGTGAGCTATTAAGTTCATCCTCTGTGAAGTTTAGCAATGGCACATGTGTCAGAACATTTTTTAACACCAGCTTGTGAGGTTTATATGTGCTGGTATCAGTTTGAGCTATTACTGTATTTCTTTTTGTAAACTATACAGAACATAAAGCAAGTATAAGGTTCAATTGCAGGAAATTTACCTTGTTAAGAAGTCTATACATGAAAAATTAGGTAGCATATTTTTGTATTAAGTTTATTAATTTTTTGTAGTCAACTTTTGTTTATGAAAGTCTATGAATAAAAAGTGAACTATTACAACTTATAGGGATTTTATATGTCAAATATTAAGCACAAATGATGAATAGAATATAAATGTACCTTGTTATCATAGCGTACCTTGTTATCATAGAAGGATGCCAAGGGGTGTTAACTGATAACGACAGCTGAACCTCTAATTTAAAGCTAAAATTCAGAATAAACGATGCAAGCGATGATACATAACTGCTCAAATTTCTATTATTGTTTTGTTTTGCATTAATGTGTACTTCTTGTTGTTCTTAACAATTGTTACGCCTATTTGACCGAGACCCAAAAGACACGAGCCCAGGAGCCCGACATCTGCGCCTTCAAGCCCATTCCACAAGGCCCCATAAGGGACCCTCTCGAATGTCGATCCGACCCGGCCCCGATAACCCGCTGGTCACTCGCCCACTCCTGCAATAACCGCTCCCCCGGTTGCGCGACCACTAAATGGCGGTAATGGGGAGGTGCTGGCATGGCGTAGGGAGCGGCGGCGGGGGGGCGGATTGAGGGGGCACGATTGAGGGCGGGCAAGGGACGTGGGCCAGAGACAATCATGCTGGGAGCTCTATAAAAGGGCTAGGAAGATGACGAAGCGAGGGACCGCCTCTCAGGTATCTAGAACCTAAGGTACTCCATCAACGACCGAGTTCCCCCATTTCATTTCCTTCCTCCCCCGCTCGTGCCATGAGACGCCGTTCCGATCTCCTCACGAGTCGAACCGTCTCCGCCGGGCCTCCTCTTTCAGATCTCTGTCTGACTTAGGCATCGGAGGGGATTTGGCCGGAACCAAGGTCCGGCCCCCTGACGAGTGTTCTCGTCTACGCAGGAGGGCATCAGATCAACGGGCCGAGGCTTCCCCTCCACCCCTCGACGACCACGCCACCAGCTGGACGATTGAGGCTTCCCCCCGTCGTCCGACCGTCGAGGCCGAGCGCAACCGACCGAGGCCGAGCGTCTCGACCCGGGCCGAGGCTACCCCTCGCCCCACCAACGGCCGAGGCCCCCGATTCAATCCAGTCGACGCACTCCACGTCGCCTGCTGGTCCGACTCGAGCCTCAACTGCACCAACTCGACTCGCCCGAGGGACCCAATCGGGCCCCTTGACCACGTTGATCGGGTTACCCACGGTCAACGCTTTGTAGTGAGAAAACACTCTGAAACATCTGGCGCCGTCTGTGGGAACCGAAAACCGTCCCACGAAGAAGTAAACCACACCAACAATGGCACGAGCCAGCAATGGAAGGAAGCGCATGCCCCCCATCCCAGAGGAGGGGAATGGCGCATCCAACGGCAACCCCGAAGACACGACCGTCGGTGATCACTCCGCCCCCTCAACCGAAGAGACCGGCGGCTCAGAACTGGCCACACAGGGACAGCTCCGTGCCCTGGCTCAGGAGACCAACGCGAGCCTCCAGACGTTGGTCGTGACGGTACAACAGCTCGTCGGCCCTGCACCATCCAACGGAGGCACGTTGGGCGATGGCCATCGATGGGCGGGGGGTCCCCCGCTCTTGCGATCTGCCGTGGTCGACGACCACGGGACCAAAAAACCGAACGCAGATCGTCGGTTCACACTCTCTGACTCCCGTCAGGCGAGATCACGCGCCCCCTCCCCTTATCGCGAAAGGAGCCGAAGAGACACCGAAGGGACAGAGGGCGAATCGATGACTGCGTCATCTCGTCGGTCACGATCGTCCCGCCGCAGGAGAAGCGAACGACACCACTCGAGAGACCGATCACGGCGGAGCAGGAGCTCCCGCCGGAGGAGCCGGGAGCGCCGGGTCAGCCCGACCCCCAGCGTGGCGAGGGCCGCGGAGCCAGCCCCGCCGGCGCCTGTGCACCCTCCACCACCGAACGAGCCAGAGACAGGCGACTATCGAATCCCCGGAGGCATCCATGGAGACCGGTGCCCCCTATCACGGAGAATAACCGACGCACGGGTCCCCTCTCGATTCAGGATCCCGGCGTTGGGGAAGTACGACGGGATAGGGGACCCGGGGCACCACGTAATGGACTACGAGGGGGACATGTCCTTCCAAGGAGCTGACGATGACCTGCTCTGCCGAGGCTTCTATTCAACTCTCAGGGGAGCGGCGAGGACCTGGTACCGCAGCCTGCCCAGCCGCTCCATCGAAAGCTTTGAGGAACTCACCCAGTTGTTCTGCAAGCAGTTCATGGCAGGGAGGCAGATCAATCCTGATGCTGAACATCTGTTCAACATAGTGCAAGGCCCGGCCGAGCCGCTCCGGCAGTTCATGCGCCGCTTCAATGCGGAGAGGCTGAACGTGAACAGCCCTCCCGACCTGGTGGTCCAAACTGCCCTTAAGAAAGGGCTTCGCCACAGAGGCCTCAAGAAGTCCCTGCACAACGATCCCCCGAAGGACCTCCCTGGGATCATGGCAAGGGCCGAGCGCTTCATGTTGACCGAGGAGGCCTTGGCCGTGGATGCAGGAAAAGCCACTCGAGGGTCCAAGCGCGGCGACAATGGACGAGGCAGCCCCGAAGGATATCGGACCGAGAAGAGGCCGAGAAACAGGCAGCGCGGAGAAGGTACGAGAGACGCCACCCCAGACGCCGTCCTCGCCCAAGTACAGAAGGAAGAACGCACCGATCGCCCCCCACCGAGGGCGAAAAGAGGTGGGAAGAAGGAGAAATACTGCAAGTACCACAAAGACGACGGCCACGACACTGAGGACTGCTGGCATTTGAAGAAGGACATTGAGAAGCTGATGAGTCGGGGGCACGCCAGGAGCTTAGCCGATGAGCCAGCCCATGGGGAAGGGACCTCCATGCAGCCGGACAAGGGGAAGAAGATCAACACCGCCCAAGGACCCCTCCGCATCATAGAGTGAGCGGGTGAGCTCTCTCCCCCAGTCGTAGCCTGGTCCGAGGGAATTATCTAGGTTTACGTCCCTCTGTCCAGCTTTATTCCCTATTTCCTTTCCTCCAAATGTACCAGTCCGACAGGACCCTTGAGAGTACAATTGCATTCCCTTTTTGTCTTTTCTTAAATCCCCGACGGAATTGACATTTCACTAATAGTGCAAAAGAATGAAGACCGCCGCCTCACTGGAGGAGGATGAAGAGCTTTGCCCTCGTCGACCGAATCCTGTGCTCATAAGTCTGGGGGCAGTTCCCCCAGCAGGCACGTACGCCGACCGGTCCTAAGCCGGGGAGCTTTGCCCTCGCCGACCAACTCTCGCGCTCCGGTCCTAAGCCGAGGAGCTTTGCCCTCGCCGACCGACTCCAGCGCTCGTAAGTCTGGGGGCAGTTCCCCCAGCAGGCACGGACGCCGACCAGTCCTAAGCCGAGGAGCTTTGCCCTTGCCGACCGACTCCTGCGCTCATAAGTCTGGGGGCAATTCCCCCAGCAGGCATGGGCACCGACCGGTCCTAAGCCGAGGAGCTTTGCCCTCGCCGACCGACTCCTGCGCTCGTAAGTTTGGGGGCAGTTCCCCCAGCGGGCACGGACGCCGACCGGTCCTAAGCCGAGGAGCTTTGCCCTCGCCGCTCATAAGTCTGGGGGCAATTCCCCCAAGACACGGACGCCGACCGATCCTAAGCCGAGGAGCTTTTGCCCTCGCCGACCGACTCCTGCGCTCATAGGTCTGGGGAGAATCCCCCCGGCCAGCGCGAACGTCATCCAGTCCTAGGCCAAGAACAAGGCGGCAACACAAAATACACGAGAAGTCCGAGTAAGTCAATTTCGTTTATAACAGTTAACCAGGGTACAAAAATGTGTCTTATTTACAGGGAATCAAGGCGAAGAGACCTCTCTACAAATAATCCACTCACGACGAATGACAAAGTTCATCACCTACAGAAGCTAGGTCGACACCGACAGAACAAAATTGGTTGACAAAAGACCCAAAGTAGATAGCCCAAGTTAGCAGCCATGCAACCAGCAATTATTGGCCCCGGAGCCGGTAGCGAAGCCAAAGGAGATGGCGGGGCCCATTTCAAGTAGACTGGCCCAAAGCGAAGCGGATGCTTAAAAATTTGAGGATAAGGCCAAGAGGGACGGCTTAGGGAGCCCGGGCTCGGGAGGACACATCCTCGGGCACTTCGCCCTGCTCAGAGCGAGGGGGATCGACTGGCGGAGGGGCTTACCGAACACGCTCCGCACACTCCCGGAAGGAAGACTGGATGACTTCGACGATCCGGGGGGCGATGAGGTCTTCATACGCACCGAAGGCCTCCCTGAGAACCTCGAAGATCCTCTTCCCCAGGGTCTCGACGACGCCCCTCTCCACCTCCTCTGCAAGCCGCGTCACTTGACGCCGATCCGACAGTTCCCTCTGAAGCTCCTCCCTCTCCCGGCGGAACGACTCCGCCGCTTCGTCAGCCGACTGATGGACATCCTCCAGCTTTACCTGGAGGTCACCCACTCGTCCCTCCAACTCGGCCACGCGGAGCTTGAGACGCCGAGACTCCATCTGGGCCTCTGTCATAGCCACCTCCGCCGCCCCGGCCCGCTCCTGGGCCCTCATGGAGGACTCCTCCAGCTCCCTCAGGCGGACGGCTCGACACTGCAATTCCACAGCGAGCGCCGAACCCTGGAAAGACGAGACATGGGCTAAGAAGAGGATAAAGGGAAGGAGAGGATAGCGAGATAACCGAACCTGTTGAAGGATCCAGACCAAGGAATCCGACATCTTGTCGGCAGGGATCTTCTTGAGGAGGCTGCGGTCCCGGGGAGGGACGGAGACCTCGGCAACCTGCTGGGCCAAGGCCCGGTCAACAAACATTGAACTCCCAGGGACGACAAGGGAAGCCATATTGCTCGCCAACAAGGTCCCGATCCCCGGTGATACGGGCGAGGACGCTGCAAGGGGGGTGGTCGACACGGCTACCGAAGGGTCCCCGGTGGTCGCCGCAGGAAGCGCGGAACCCGCCGGACTGGAGGGATCCGCGTCATCCTTCCTCTTCTTCCCACCGTGGGGCTCCGAAGGCGCCGGAGGGGAGCGCTTCCGCCTCGCACCATCCCCACCCTCGGGAACCCGAGGGGGCACGCCAGGGGCAGAAGGAACTGCACCGGACCCGTCATTACCCACTGCCTCTTGGGCTGACGGGGCGGGTCCGGCCCTTGTGACCCCCCCGGGAAGGGGATCGCCAGAAGAAGAGGCGGGAGGCGCGACCACCACCTTACCCACGGAAGGCTCGGCTCGGCGCACTTCATCCTCAACGGTCCGCCGAGGCGCCCTTCCAGAGGTACTACCTCGGCTCCGAGCGGCTCCACGACGGATCAGCTCATCGACGTCACGGACGAACTCGCGGCCTGCCATCCCTGTAAAGGAGACCGAAATCAGGATGAGTCATAGGGCGATCCGAGGATGAAAAAGCGACCTACCCGGAGACCACAAGACAGCCTTCAGGAGTAGGTCGTCCAACAAAGACCAGATGGACTTCGATTCCAAAGGAAGAGCCGACAGCAGCGCGGCGGCTGCCTGATCAACGTCAGAAAGGGCTAACGGTAGGCGAGGCTGGACAGACGCGCCCCAGCTTGTCAGAATCTGGGCATCACCCAAGAAGACCACAAAGACATAATCCGAGCTCCAATCCCCTGACCAGCGGGGTAGCCCGATCAGGCATTCCCTCCTCGAACGGGCTCGGAGTTGCAGCCATGACCCCGGCCCGACCGTCTAGACCTGGTAAAAGTGGAAGAGAAGGGGGAGAGACGGCTCCAGACCGTGGGTGCAGCAGAGCGTTACGAAGCCTGTCAGTACCGCGATCGAGCAAGGGGTGAACTGGCAAAGGGGCACCATGAGATACTCCATGACCTGGACAAGGAAGGGATTGAGCGAGAAACGAAGACCCAGGCGAAACATTTCGACGTAGACGCCGACTTCATTGCTCCTCGGAAGGCAAATCCGCTCGTCGACGAATGGAACTCGGACATCGTACGGGAAGCAGAGATACCTTTCCCAGATCTCCGTGACCGCCGAAGGAACGGTCCTCGACGGCGTACGGAGGATAGCCGGGGGTACGTTAAGACGCACGGCAGCCGACGCCACATCATCACAGGCGTAGTCTGGGAATAGCTTCCCCTTCCCCTTATCTTGGAGGGGACGACTCCCGGAAGAGGAACCTGATCCCACTAGCCGGGGCCTGCCCCACCTAGACTCTGGAGAATCTCTCGCCCCTCGACCAGAACCGCCTATCCTAAGAGCAGCCATAAAGACGAAAGCGAGAAAGGAATTACCTTTTAACTAGTTTGGAGAAGACAAGGAAGCGAAAGCGACGGGAAACTCCGAGTTGTGGAAAGCCAAGAACAATGGGAAGAGCAAGAGAGAAGGGGAGATCAACGCGGCTGGGGATCTTATATACCGGACGCAGGGGTGAATTTGAAGCACCTAACAAGAACGCGTGGCAGGCCTCGAAGAACCGGCGGCGTTTCGAAATCGGCGCCAAGGAAAGTCCAATCGACCCGCCTCATCATGACCTACATTTATGACCACGCCTCGACTGAAGCGCCACCTGGAACCCCAGGAGGCACAGCGGTTGTACCGAGCTAGCCGAGGCCGATCGACCCCACCGATGGCGGCGCTCGAACCCCTCAGCTTCTCAACTGAAGACAACCCCACGAACGGTGGGGATAAGCTTGCAGCTACACGTGGCGGCATCAGAAGAACGACGGCGCTTCGGAGCCCGCGCCTTAAAAATATCGAACGGGCCAACTCATGATGATGACTAATAAATGAGTCGGCATCGACTGGCGAGCTCGTCAAAATCGGCAGAAGTCACATCGGCCGAGCCGAACCGGCCGAGGCCGATCAACCCGACCGATGGGGGCAATTGTTACGCCTATTTGACCGAGACCCAAAAGACACGAGCCCAGGAGCCCGACATCTGCGCCTTCAAGCCCATTCCACAATGCCCCATAAGGGACCCTCTCGAATGTCGATCCGACCCGGCCCCGATAACCCGCTGGTCACTCGCCCACTCCTGCAATAACCGCTCCCCCGGTTGCGCGACCACTAAATGGCGGTAATGGGGAGGTGCTGGCATGGCGTAGGGAGCGGCGGCGGGGGGGCGGATTGAGGGGGCACGATTGAGGGCGGGCAAGGGACGTGGGCCAGAGGCAATCACGCTGGGAGCTCTATAAAAGGGCTAGGAAGACGACGAAGCGAGGGACCGCCTCTCAGGTATCTAGAACCTAAGGTACTCCATCAACGACCGAGTTCCCCCATTTCATTTCCTTCCTCCCCCGCTCGTGCCGTGAGACGCCGTTCCGATCTCCTCACGAGTCGAACCGTCTCCGCCGGGCCTCCTCTTTCAGATCTCTGTCTGACTTAGGCATCGGAGGGGATTTGGCCGGAACCAAGGTCCGGCCCCCTGACGAGTGTTCTCGTCTACGCAGGAGGGCATCAGATCCACGGGCCGAGGCTTCCCCTCCGCCCCTCGACGACCACGCCACCAGCTGGACGATTGAGGCTTCCCCCCGTCGTCCGACCGTCGAGGCCGAGCGCAACCGACCGAGGCCGAGCGTCTCGACCCGGGCCGAGCGTCTCGACCCGGGCCGAGGCTACCCCTCGCCCCACCAACAGCCGAGGCCCCCGATTCAATCCAGTCGACGCGCTCCACGTCGCCTGCTGGTCCGACTCGAGCCTCAACTGCACCAACTCGACTCGCCCGAGGGACCCAATCGGGCCCCTTGACCACGTTGACCGGGTTACCCACGGTCAACGCTTTGTAGTGAGAAAACACTCTGAAACAACAATCATACCATAGGTGAAGTTTATTTTGTAAACTCTTGGAAGCCTACAATTTTTCATTAATGTGTTCCCAATGTAGTGGCATAAATGTACTTGTCACTCTTCTTTTCTCCTTTTTCTTCAAAAATCAATCCCACTAATTCTTTAAAGAGATTTCACCAATAGAAATATTCAGTAGCACATTCAGTTTATAGCATGACGCCTGATGGAGAATGCCAGGTTCTATTGTCACTGTTTTTTTGTAGCATGCGGCAGGCTAAGGACATGCAGATTTTTTTAAGTAAATTTAGAAGGCTTATCTACTGATAAAAATAAATCACATGAATGAATTGTAAATTGAACCATTATTTCAGAAGGCCTATATACTGATAAAAAGCTACATGCATACCATTTTTGATGAAGATTTTTTTAGTAAATTCAGAAGGCTAATGATAATGTGAGATTCCAGAAATACACACCTAATCCAGAAATCCACATCATTCAGAACATTATTTCAAAAATAAATTACATCAAAAAGCTACACGCATACCATTATTTCAACGGAATGGTTTAACATCATTCAGAACAGAATTAAGTAAGATTACATTCACATGCTTAAAAATGATCTTGCCAAGTAAGATCTTCAGATAAGTAAAAAAATGCTAAAACCCGATTCCGCACCTTTTTTTGAAATTCTAGCATATGAAAAATGATCTTGCTAAGCGATAATTCACCAAGATTGGCTATTGGAGTTGGTAGGTAACTTGCATATGAAATTCTAAAGCAATTACTTAATTATTTAATCTCATTCGATGTATATATTTATGTTATTAATTTTTGGTGAGTCGGTATACTGTCCTTATAGAGGTAACTGATGTCTAATTTTTTTTATTTTTACTTTTTTAAGGACGCCTCGAATCAACAGTAGTATAGCGGTCATGTACTCCCTTGACATTTGGATATTTGTGTCTGTATAGCAATTACTTAATTATTTAATCTCATTCGATGTATATATTTATGTTATTTTTAATTTTTGGTGATATTTTTTATTTTTTACTTCAGATGTATCACAACCAAACTGAAGTGCATCTAATGGATGTGTGAAAAATAGCACTACAATGTCATGAAATATCAAATAGAATATGAAGATTAATATGAGATCCATGGTTACAAATTAAATGGCCAGCAATTCTGGGAACTAAAAGAGAAAAAGAAACAGAATTGCCTAATGCGCATTTTAAATCAAATGCATTTACCTATGACGCTGACAGTGGACTCAGAGAGATATATCAATGAAAAGAATAAATTATTTCTGTTGCCCCGTGAAATTACCATACATAAAGGACTTAAAATAGATGAAAATATCTCAAATTGGATCAATGCAGGAAGGTGAAATGGTGATACATCTCATGAATCTGATCAGTAACTGCAGTATATGATATCAGCCCCGTCATATAGGAAGAAATGTTGATGAACAAAAGGACGACAATGTAGTTATGCTGTAAAATTATCGATAAAGGGGTATCGTCGTGGATAAAGAATCAGCAAATGACACTTGATCTGGAAACATAAAAGTTCTAAGAAGCTGATAAAGATGACATGTGTATTGGCAAGCAAGCAATAAAAATTTGGGCAATGATCAATTTTTATAGTTATGGGTCCTACAGAGGTCATGTGAAATCTATGTAAATGATAAATAAACCTGTTACTTTAAAAAATCACATTCTGGAAATGTGAAAGCAAGAAGGATAATACCATTCAAGATAAAATTAGAAAGAAAAAAATGATATTACTACATAAAATGAAACAATAAATTGTAAGAAGAATAACCTGCAAACAAAGCAATTGTCTCGTCTCTCACTCAGCCTCTCGTTTTCCCTTTTATTTTTTGCCTCTTTTCTGCTCTGCTTTTTTTACTGATTCCAGTTAGATGAAACAATAAATCATAAGAAGAATCACCTGCAAAAATCTATGTAAATGATCAAAAGCATGAAAATTGGATGAAACGAACCAAGAATGCTAAATTCAACCATTATTGTTTCATTCTGTAAGAGATTCCAGAGACAGTTTTTGGCATTCTTAAATGAACCCCATTTCACAAATCAATGTCTACTCTTAGAAATGAAACAATTATTCAGTATTTTCATTTCAAAATATACATTAAAATAACTCTCCCCAAATAAACTCAAATTGATGCAGAGCTTAAACAATGTAGTTACATGATTAACATAATAGAATATGTATATATCCTTTTATGCGTAGAAAGTCCAAGCAGAGGTTGTTGTTCAGAACTTCAAATGCTCTCAAAATCCAGGCCATGATTAATTTGATTTTCAAGCTTAGGGTTGTAGCTAGAAACTGCTAATTTTGTAAAGGCCCATATTTGTAAACATGACAGGTCTATAGGTTTTTATAAGATTGGAGTCCCAATTATTGGTTAGTTACATGAAAACGCCTACAGTTAAACTCAGTTGTAAGAACCAGTTATATGCAAAGTATACATAAATACAACATAAAACAAAAAGTACATGCCTAACCCTACAATGGATTTACTTAAAAACATGGCAAACTTCCCCAAACGTGAGACATAATCACTAAAGTGCATCGCCTGCCACAATCTGCCCAACATTAACATATAGAAGGAAACCCGTAAAATAAATAATCAAAGAAGTTGCCCTTACCCAAAAGTGCCCATGAATCTAGTGGAAACATGAGTATTGTTATCAGATGCAATCTTTGCAAGCCCAAAATCTGCAACCTGTAAATCACATGCAATGTAATAACATAAATCTTCATTATACACCTATTTTATCTGAAAAAAATTCTCAAATGAACATAATTTGATTTAAAAAAAGAATCATAATCTAAAGGATACGTCTAACAAAAATACTTCATAAATTCAGTAAAGTAACATGTAACCAACCACAAGAGAATTACCAGAAAAAAATCAAATAAATGCTGATGCTTCACTTGTTATGTTTTCTCGGTTTTTTGAACCTATCATTTTAAGCATACATATTTAATGACAGATGGGTGATAAAAGAAAATAACTATCTGGGTTGAAACAAAATATCAAATGAATAAGTCGACTTGATTTACGGTATACGGACATTTAAGCAAAGCAAGATTGAATTTATTTTCTTTACAATCAAATGTGAAATAGGTAACAACAGGGTGCAAAAATCATGTGTTATAGACCACCAGGGAAAATTGCTTCTCATACACCAATCAACTAACATCAATCGGGCATCCAACTTCATTCTCTTTATAAGCCAAATTCCTTATCTACCAATCAACTAAAAGCTATTAACAGAAATTTTCTTCATGTAACTTATATAAATTGAAATACAATTAATCAGTTTATGATTGGTTTCTACTTCAAAATAGAGCAAATTAGATCATTGTCCTTATCAGTTATCTCAATGCATATACAAATTATTCCTCAAAGATGAAAGGACATGCCAGTAATGGTCTGACATGCAAAAGCTTGGCAACCAAATCAGATGCAAAGTCTACTCATTTAGAAAAAAAGATCTGTATAAATTACCTTAAAATGTAGAAAATTTAAAACCTTGTGGATCAAAAAAAGGTTTGATAAATTTGAGATCGTGTACATCACAAAAACATGTATGTATAAATTACCTTAAATCAGATGCAAAACCTACTCTTTCAGAGAATCAATCGTCTCGTAGTCGCAAGTACAGTCCTTTACTATCTCCGTAATGTCAACAATAGCTGTTGTATCCTTCACATAAGAACAGGACGTACACAAAATCAACATGACTAACTGAGGAAACAAAACTATATACCTTATCTTTTATAATCCATGTTGGGAAACCTTCAATCCCAGCATCTATACACACCTTTGCTATCTTTCTACCCTTGCCTGCCCCGTCAAGGAAGCATTCGACGTAGTCCAATTTTTTCACAGCTTCACGTCCAAACATCTATGTAGACATGGAAAAAAAGGTAAAGTTACAATCAAACAATTACATATAACAAATTAAGATCCAAATAGTATACAAATTTATCGAATGTCAATAATGCCTAGTAAGACATAGATATTGGTTGTATTAATCAAATGAATAAATCAGCTAAGTGGATGGAGGATAAATTTCCTCCATGTGAAAAGATTGCACCTGTTTCAGTTGTAAACATTGAGAACGCCAGAAAGCCCTAAACATTTTAGCGCCAATGGAGTGAAGGTGTTCTGCAAGAGATATAGTCCATGTGGTTGATTGATTTGTGGTTCTAGGGTGATGTCACTTGCGCTATAAATGAACCAAAAATAAGTATTAGCTGTTCTTTAATAATAAAAAATTAAACAAAATGGAAAATAAGAAAATAACTAATATCGTTAAAAATAAGTTTGCAATTGTTCCATGTGAACAAAGCGGCAAGAAAAAGCTAAAGATTTAAACGACAACTTTTCAAATTATGAGCTCCATTGAAACTACATGATCCCTAATGCTACTAATCATGTTCACAATTATCACATTTAAAATTTAAGACTGTCAGTGATGGACATGCTGTCACTTTTATTTATGTCAGTGGTGTATACATAATACAGTAATCACGTGTTTCTAAGATTAACGGGCTTCTGTTGTATTTGTATTAGTATTATTATTACCATTCAGTATTTTAATGAATGTGGTGTAAGTTACTGGCTGTCCTGATTACAGAAAACTAACTCCACGTATTGTAATTTTTTTCGTTAAAGTTACCCAGAGCGTATAATAAAAACTGTTGGTTCGCACTGAACTCTTCTTGGTTTTTAAGGAGATTTGTGTATATTTGGTCTATGTTGGTTTCAGGTATGCAAATGGAACAGTTCTTTAGTAATATTCAGAAAGGTTGCTTACATGAAATTATTGAACTATAATTTGAGTTTTACATGAGAGCCAAACTACTCTTTGATAGTTCTATGAATATGTATATCTTGATGTAAGTAGTGTATCTCAAATCTCCTCACAAACACTTCGTTTTCAAAAACATTAGCAATTTTGAGTCAATGCTACATACCTGGCAACCAGTCCTGGATGTTTCCATATCAAAGCTAATATACTTGTTGAGTATATGTATGTAGCATTTGGAAACAGCCATAATGTTCAAGCAGCTTGTTGAGTATATGTATGCGTTTTTCTAATATTCTCCATAATGTTCTAGCAACTTATTACATTAGCAAGCAGTCAATGCTACATTAGCAATTTGTTGAGTATATGTATGCGTTTTTCTAATATTCTCCATAATGTTCAAGCTTTCTATATGGTTTTACTACATTGCATCAGTTATAAACATGTAAATGGCCAATAATCTCAAATGCGTCATTTCATTTCATCAAACAATTAGTGTGCATTATATCAAAAGGGGAAAGTTAACACCTCAAAGATAAAGGATGAACAGATTCATTAAACAAAGGCAAACAAAAAAAGAGTAAGACCCAACACGCAAAATCCAAAGGCCAAAGCCATTAGAGAAGAAACGATACATACACGCGCCTCCTCTGTTTGGGAATTTCTCAAAACATATGAAGAATAAGAAAAAGAAACGTCCGTTGCTTCCAAAGTTCCAAAAGCCTATTTTTTTCTTGCTTCCACGAACTAAGGCTCCGATGGTAGATGCGAAGGCTCCAATGGAGGTCATGCTTCAAAAAAATTTCACATTGTTGTTGTGGGAGCCAATCAGAGCTGATGGGTTTTAGCCGTAGGAATCGACTTCAGCATGGTATCTACAAGTTAGGGAAGACCTTAAAGTAAATAAATTTTGAAGGATGTTAGAAAAAAAGCTTACTCAAATGACCATCGTGGTGCTAAGAAATAACTCGTTAATAAATTTTCAAATTAAAATTTTGCTCCTAATTTGGGACCAAGAGGAAAAAGAAAAAGGTTAACAATTGCTTATAAAATCAAACCACAACCTATCCATGAGATTTACATCTGATTCCATCCATATCGTTATACTAATTAATTGCTAACATTATAAACTCAGCTCAAAGGGCACAAATTCTAGATTGATTTAAATATTATTTGTACATGTAAACATAAGAAATACATACAAAGTAAATAGATCAATGCGGTGCAGTCATCGTAGTAATTAAATGAAGAGAACGCAGTTGCTTCACAGAGCTGGAATTGCAAAAGTCTCTCATTTTTAATCCAGCTAGAATTTGCTTGAGATGCAGATAAGCATTGCAATGGAATTGCAAGTCAGTGATTTGAACCACGTTAAGTATGAAAGCAAATTCCAAAAAAAATTCCAACATTTAGAACTCTACACATAAACATTCCAAATCATTAATTTAAAAAAACCTGTTGTGAAGATGATGCTAGCTTTCTTCAGAGAGGTGAATCGATCGGCGACTTAAGAGATGAAAACAAAAAAAGGAAACATAAGATGAAACACTACAAAACATTAGCAGGAAGAGGGAAAAGAACACAGAAATTAAACCTGTAAATGGATTGTTGAGAGGTGAATCGAGCTATGTTTAAGGTTTTGTGGAGCTGGATGAGAGATCACCGGAGAGTTGCCATGGCTGCTGGATGAAGGAGTATCTTAAAAACCCAACAAATTCACACGCCTTGGCGGCAAGTTACCTAAGGTTTGTTCAGATATTTTTCCATTTTACAGCTACTCTTGTATCCTTGGTGGAACTCAGCCATTTTACAGCTACTCTTGTATCCTTTGTTCAGATAATTGCTTTGACTCTTTACTTACTGATGCAAGGAGCACTTCTGCAGTGATTTTAATGGCCAAATCCATTCTGCATTTTTAAATAAATTTTTACAACAACAGATATGAGCCACATACTAATGTTTGAAGAAGGTGTTAGGGCAATGTTATATGCAAAGTATGTTTCAGTGTGACTCTCCTTTAACACTATGACATGTATGCCACTTCACCTCACCAAAAACTGATGTGTCTAATACCACTCTTATTTCAGAACATGATCATGCTAAAATATGCCTAATGGCAATTCAACAAACATTTGGTGTGCACCTTCATTTCGTGAACTGACAGTAGCCATAAGGATATGGATATGGCCAGCAGCCTTCAGCTGCCATCACCTCCTCTGACCCTCACTTCACCACTCAAGCATCTAATGACACTTGACGAAGAAACAACACACACAATCATTGGTCAAAGAAGCAAATTTACTGAATTAGGAATTTTTGGGTCAGGTTAAATATGCCATTAAAAACATTGCATGTAAATTTTCTTTGCATGTGAGAGAAATCCACCAGAAAAACAACAAAAACATAAAAATATCTAATTTTAAAGTATATGGCAGCAGTAATCTTACCGAAACTGAGCTACAGATTTGCACACAATCATAGAGGCCATCCTCGAACTACAAACAACAAAACACTGCAAAAACCAACAAAAATTACAATGAAGAAGCAAATTTGATGCAAGAATCCGTTGATCTGAGTCTAGAACTCACCTCAAAATAGATGGATGGAAACAAAACTGAGATTTTGAAGTGAGCTAGGAAGAGAATGAAGTTGAGAAAAGTAAAAGAGAGATCGATTTCTCTCTACAACTTCGTCGTTCCCTTCAGCGAAAGAGAAAAGCGAGTGGCCCTTGTCGAAGCCGTTCCCTTCAGATCACGGGCTATGTTTGTTATGGGATGATGAAGCTGAGCATTTTTTGGGGAGAGATAAAGTTAAATTTTTCAAATTTTTGGTTTTCCCCCTCTAAACAAATTTCCCCCCAAAATTCAAGTTTTCTTATCCCAACCAACCCTTATACAAAATTCAAAACCCAATTTCTCATCTCCCAATTTCTCATAACTCATATTCAACATACAACAACAAAATGTATTACCCAATTACCAAAATTCTCTTATCCCTTAACCAAATTCTCTTATCCAACAACTCTTATCCAATTTCTCTTGATAACATCCCTGTTTTATAGAATAGATAGATAGATAGATAGATATATATATATATATATATATATTCTATAAAAGAGGGATGTTATCAAGAGAAATAGGATAAGAGATATTGGAAAAGAGAAATTGGATAAGTGATATCTATATTATAAAAGAGGGATGTTATCAAGAGAAATTGGATAAGAGATATTGGAAAAGAGAAATTGGATAAGTGATATCTATATTATAAAAGAGGGATGTTATCAAGAGAAATTGGATAAGAGATATTGGACATGAGAAATTGGATAAGAGATATCTATATTATAAAAGAGGGATGTTATCAAGAGAAATTGGATAAGAGATATTGGACAAGAGAAATTGGATAAGAGATATCTATATTATAAAAGAGGGATGTTATAAAGAGAAATTGGATAAGAGATATTGGAAAAGAGAAATTGGAAAAGAGATATCTATAATATAAAAGAGGGATGTTATCAAGAGAAATTGGATAAACGATATCTATATTATAAAAGAGGAATGTTATCAAGAGAAATTGGATAAGAGATAGTGGAAAAGAGAAATTGGATAAGAGATATCAATATTATAAAAGAGGGATGTTATCAAGAGAAATTGGATAAGAGATATTGGACAAGAGAAATTGGATAAGAGATATCTATAATAAAAAGAGGGATGTGATCAAGAGAAATTGGATAAGAGATATTGGACAAGAGAAATTGGATAAGAGATATCTATATTATAAAAGAGGGATCTTATCAAGAGAAATTGGATAAGAGATATTGGAAAAGAGAAATTGGATAAGAGATATCTATATTATAAAAGAGGGATGTTATCAAGAGAAATTGGATAAGAGATATTTGAAAAGAGAAATTGGATAAGTGATATCTATATTATAAAAGAGGGATGTTATCAAGAAAAATTGGATAAGAGATATTGGACAAGAGAAATTAGATAAGAGATATCTATATTATAAAAGAGGGATGTTATCAAGAGAAATTGGATAAGAGATATTGGAAAAGAGAAATTGGATAAGAGAAATCTATATTAGAAAAGAGGGATGTTATCAAGAGAAATTGGAGAAGAGATATTGGAAAAGAGAAATTGGATAAGAGATATCTATAATATAAAAGAGGGATGTTATCAAGAGAAATTGGATAAGAGATATTAGACATGAGAAATTGGATAAGAGATATCTATATTATAAAAGAGGGAAGTTATCAAGAGAAATTGGATAAGAGATATTGGAAAAGAGAAATTGGATAAGAGATATCTATATTATAAAAGAGGGATGTTATCAAGAGAAATTGGATAAGAGATATTGGAAAAGAGAAATTGGATAAGATATATCTATATTATAAAAGAGGAGAAATTGGATAAGAGATATTGGACAAGAGAAATTGGATAAGAGATATCTATATTATAAGAGAGGGATGTTATCAAGAGAAATTGGATAAGAGATATTTATATTATAAGAGAGGGATGTTATCAAGAGAAATTGGATAAGAGATATTGAAAAAGAGAAATTGGATAAGAGATATCTATATTATAAAAGAGGGATGTTATCAAGAGAAATTGGATAAGAGATATTGGAAAAGAGAAATTGGATAAGAGATATTGGAAAAGAGAAATTGGATAAGAGATATCTATATTATAAAAGTGGGAAGTTATCAAGAGAAATTGGATAAGAGATATTGGAAAAGAGAAATTGGATAAGAGATATCTATAATATAAAAGGGGATGTTATCAAGAGAAATTGGATAAGAGATATTGGACAAAAGAAATTGGATAAGAGATATCTATATTATTAAAGAGGGATGTTATCAAGAGAAATTGGATAAGAGATATTGGACATGAGAAAATGGATAAGAGATATCTATATTATAAAAGAGGGATGTTATCAAGAGAAATTGGATAAGAGATATTGGAAAAGAGAAAATGGATAAGAGATATATATATTATAAAAGAGGGATGTTATCAAGAGAAATTGGATAAGAGATATTGGACAAGAGAAATTGGATAAGAGATATCAATATTATAAAAGAGGGATGTTATCAAGAGAAATTGGATAAGAGATATTGGAAAAGAGAAATTGTATAAGAGATATCTATAATATAAAAGAGGGATGTTATCAAGAGAAATTGGATAAGAGATATTGGAAAAGAGAAATTGGATAAGAGATATCTATATTATAAAAGAGGGATGTTATCAAGAGAAATTGGATAAGAGATATTGGAAAAGAGAAATTGGATAAGAGATATCTATATTATAAAAGAGGGATGTTATCAAGAGAAATTGGATAAGAGAAATTGGTTAAGAGATATCTATATTATAAAAGAGGGATGTTATCAAGAGAAATTGGATAAGAGATATTGGACAAGAGAAATTGGTTAAGAGATATCTATATTATAAAAGAGGGATGTTATCAAGAGAAATTGGATAAGAGATATTGGACAAGAGAAATTGGATAAGAGATATCTATAATATAAAAGAGGGATGTTATCAAGAGAAATTGGATAAGAGATATTGGACATGAGAAATTGGATAAGAGATATCTATATTATAAAATAGGGATGTTATCAAGAGAAATTGCTTAAGAGATATTGGAAAAGAGAAATTGGATAAGAGATATCTATATTATAAAAGAGGGATGTTATCAAGAGAAATTGGATAAGAGATATTGGATAAGAGAAATTGGATAAGAGAATCTATAATAAAAAGAGGGATGTTATCAAGAGAAATTGGATAAGAGATATTGGACAAGAGGAATTGGATAAGAGATATCTATATTATAAAAGAGGGATGTTATCAAGAGAAATTGGATAAGAGATATTGGAAAAGAGAAATTGGATAAGTGATATCTATATTATAAAAGAGGGATGTTATCAAGAGAAATTGGATAAGAGATATTGGACATGAGAAATTGGATAAAAGATATCTATATTATAAAAGAGGGATGTTATCAAGAGAAATTGGATAAGAGATATTGGACAAGAGAAATTGGATAAGAGATATCTATATTAGAAAAGAGGGATGTTATCAAGAGAAATTGGATAAGAGATATTGGAAAAGAGAAATTATATAAGAGATATCTATAATATAAAAGAGGGATGTTATCAAGAGAAATTGGATAAGAGATATTCGACATGAGAAATTGGATAAGAGATATCTATATTATAAAAGAGGGATGTTATCAAGAGAAATTGGATGAGGGATGTTATCAAGAGAAATTGGATAAGAGATATTGGAAAAGAGAAATTGGATAAGAGATATCTATATTATAAAAGTAGTAAGTTATCAAGAGAAATTGGATAAGAGATATTGGAAAAGAGAAATTGGATAAGAGATATCTATAATATAAAAGAGGGATGTTATCAAGAGAAATTGGATAAGAGATATTGGAAAAGAGAAATTGGATAAGAGATATCTATATTATAAAAGAGGGATCTTATCAAGAGAAATTGGATAAGAGATATTGGAAAAGAGAAATTGGATAAGGGATATCTATATTATAAAAGAGGAGAAATTGGATAAGAGATACTGAACAAGAGAAATTGGATAAGAGATATCTATATTATAAGAGAGGGATGTTATCAAGAGAAATTGGATAAGAGATATCTATATTATAAAAGAGGGATGTTATCAAGAGAAATTGGATAAGAGATATTGGAAAAGAGAAATTGGATAAGACATATCTATATTATAAAAGAGGGATGTTATCAAGAGAAATTGGATAAGAGATATTGGAAAAGAGAAATTGGATAAGAGATATCTATATTATAAAAGTGGGAAGTTATCAAGAGAAATTGGATAAGAGATATTGGAAAAGAGAAATTGGATAAGAGATATCTATAATATAAAAGAGGGATGTTATCAAGAGAAATTGGATAAGAGATATTAGACAAGAGAAATTGGATAAGAGATATCTATATTATTAAAGAGGGATGTTATCAAGAGAAATTGGATAAGAGATATTGGACATGAGAAATTGGAGAAGGGATATCTATATTATAAAAGAGGGATGTTATCAAGAGAAATTGGATAAGAGATATTGGAAAAGAGAAATTGGACAAGAGATATCTATATTATAAAAGAGGGATGTTATCAAGAGAAATTGGATAAGAGATATTGGAAAAGAGAAATTGGATAAGTGATATCTATATTATAAAAGAGGGATGTTATCAAGAGAAATTGGATAAGAGATATTGGAAAAGAGAAATTGGATAAGTGATATCTATATTATAAAAGAGGGATGTTATCAAGAGAAATTGGATAAGAGATATTGGACATGAGAAATTGGATAAGAGATATCTATATTATAAAAGAGGGATGTTATCAAGAGAAATTGGATAAGAGATATTGGAAAAGAGAAATTGGTTAAGAGATATCTATATTATAAAAGAGGGATGTTATCAAGAGAAATTGGATAAGAGATATTGGACAAGAGAAATTGGTTAAGAGATATCTATATTATAAAAGAGGGATGTTATCAAGAGAAATTGGATAAGAGATATTGGACAAGAGAAATTGGATAAGAGATATCTATAATATAAAAGAGGGATGTTATCAAGAGAAATTGGATAAGAGATATTGGACATGAGAAATTGGATAAGAGATATCTATATTATAAAATAGGGATGTTATCAAGAGAAATTGCTTAAGAGATATTGGAAAAGAGAAATTGGATAAGAGATATCTATATTATAAAAGAGGGATGTTATCAAGAGAAATTGGATAAGAGATATTGGATAAGAGAAATTGGATAAGAGAATCTATAATAAAAAGAGGGATGTTATCAAGAGAAATTGGATAAGAGATATTGGACAAGAGGAATTGGATAAGAGATATCTATATTATAAAAGAGGGATGTTATCAAGAGAAATTGGATAAGAGATATTGGAAAAGAGAAATTGGATAAGTGATATCTATATTATAAAAGAGGGATGTTATCAAGAGAAATTGGATAAGAGATATTGGACATGAGAAATTGGATAAAAGATATCTATATTATAAAAGAGGGATGTTATCAAGAGAAATTGGATAAGAGATATTGGACAAGAGAAATTGGATAAGAGATATCTATATTAGAAAAGAGGGATGTTATCAAGAGAAATTGGATAGGAGATATTGGAAAAGAGAAATTATATAAGAGATATCTATAATATAAAAGAGGGATGTTATCAAGAGAAATTGGATAAGAGATATTCGACATGAGAAATTGGATAAGAGATATCTATATTATAAAAGAGGGATGTTATCAAGAGAAATTGGATGATGGATGTTATCAAGAGAAATTGGATAAGAGATATTGGAAAAGAGAAATTGGATAAGAGATATCTATATTATAAAAGTAGTAAGTTATCAAGAGAAATTGGATAAGAGATATTGGAAAAGAGAAATTGGATAAGAGATATCTATAATATAAAAGAGGGATGTTATCAAGAGAAATTGGATAAGAGATATTGGAAAAGAGAAATTGGATAAGAGATATCTATATTATAAAAGAGGGATGTTATCAAGAGAAATTGGATAAGAGATATTGGAAAAGAGAAATTGGATAAGGGATATCTATATTATAAAAGAGGAGAAATTGGATAAGAGATATTGAACAAGAGAAATTGGATAAGAGATATCTATATTATAAGAGAGGGATGTTATCAAGAGAAATTGGATAAGAGATATCTATATTATAAAAGAGGGATGTTATCAAGAGAAATTGGATAAGAGATATTGGAAAAGAGAAATTGGATAAGAGATATCTATATTATAAAAGAGGGATGTTATCAAGAGAAATTGGATAAGAGATATTGGAAAAGAGAAATTGGATAAGAGATATCTATATTATAAAAGTGGGAAGTTATCAAGAGAAATTGGATAAGAGATATTGGAAAAGAGAAATTGGATAAGAGATATCTATAATATAAAAGAGGGATGTTATCAATAGAAATTGGATAAGAGATATTAGACAAGAGAAATTGGATAAGAGATATCTATATTATTAAAGAGGGATGTTATCAAGAGAAATTGGATAAGAGATATTGGACATGAGAAATTGGAGAAGGGATATCTATATTATAAAAGAGGGATGTTATCAAGAGAAATTGGATAAGAGATATTGGAAAAGAGAAATTGGACAAGAGATATCTATATTATAAAAGAGGGATGTTATCAAGAGAAATTGGATAAGAGATATTGGAAAAGAGAAATTGGATAAGTGATATCTATATTATAAAAGAGGGATGTTATCTAGAGAAATTGGATAAGAGATATTGGAAAAGAGAAATTGGATAAGAGATATCTATATTATAAAAGAGGGATGTTATCAAGAGAAATTGGATGAGGGATGTTATCAAGAGAAATTGGATAAGAGATATTGGAAAAGAGAAATTGGATAAGAGATATCTATATTATAAAAGTAGTAAGTTATCAAGAGAAATTGGATAAGAGATATTGGAAAAGAGAAATTGGATAAGAGATATCTATATTATAAAAGAGGGATGTTATCAAGAGAAATTGGATAAGAGATATTGGAAAAGAGAAATTGGATAAGAGATATCTATATTATAAAAGAGGGATGTTATCAAGAGAAATTGGATAAGAGATATTGGAAAAGAGAAATTGGATAAGGGATATCTATATTATAAAAGAGGAGAAATTGGATAAGAGATATTGAACAAGAGAAATTGGATAAGAGATATCTATATTATAAGAGAGGGATGTTATCAAGAGAAATTGGATAAGAGATATCTATATTATAAAAGAGGGATGTTATCAAGAGAAATTGGATAAGAGATATTGGAAAAGAGAAATTGGATAAGACATATCTATATTATAAAAGAGGGATGTTATCAAGAGAAATTGGATAAGAGATATTGGAAAAGAGAAATTGGATAAGAGATATCTATATTATAAAAGTGGGAAGTTATCAAGAGAAATTGGATAAGAGATATTGGAAAAGAGAAATTGGATAAGAGATATCTATAATATAAAAGAGGGATGTTATCAAGAGAAATTGGATAAGAGATATTAGACAAGAGAAATTGGATAAGAGATATCTATATTATTAAAGAGGGATGTTATCAAGAGAAATTGGATAAGAGATATTGGACATGAGAAATTGGAGAAGGGATATCTATATTATAAAAGAGGGATGTTATCAAGAGAAATTGGATAAGAGATATTGGAAAAGAGAAATTGGACAAGAGATATCTATATTATAAAAGAGGGATGTTATCAAGAGAAATTGGATAAGAGATATTGGAAAAGAGAAATTGGATAAGTGATATCTATATTATAAAAGAGGGATGTTATCAAGAGAAATTGGATAAGAGATATTGGAAAAGAGAAATTGGATAAGTGATATCTATATTATAAAAGAGGGATGTTATCAAGAGAAATTGGATAAGAGATATTGGACATGAGAAATTGGATAAGAGATATCTATATTATAAAAGAGGGATGTTATCAAGAGAAATTGGATAAGAGATATTGGAAAAGAGAAATTGGTTAAGAGATATCTATATTATAAAAGAGGGATGTTATCAAGAGAAATTGGATAAGAGATATTGGACAAGAGAAATTGGTTAAGAGATATCTATATTATAAAAGAGGGATGTTATCAAGAGAAATTGGATAAGAGATATTGGACAAGAGAAATTGGATAAGAGATATCTATAATATAAAAGAGGGATGTTATCAAGAGAAATTGGATAAGAGATATTGGACATGAGAAATTGGATAAGAGATATCTATATTATAAAATAGGGATGTTATCAAGAGAAATTGCTTAAGAGATATTGGAAAAGAGAAATTGGATAAGAGATATCTATATTATAAAAGAGGGATGTTATCAAGAGAAATTGGATAAGAGATATTGGATAAGAGAAATTGGATAAGAGAATCTATAATAAAAAGAGGGATGTTATCAAGAGAAATTGGATAAGAGATATTGGACAAGAGGAATTGGATAAGAGATATCTATATTATAAAAGAGGGATGTTATCAAGAGAAATTGGATAAGAGATATTGGAAAAGAGAAATTGGATAAGTGATATCTATATTATAAAAGAGGGATGTTATCAAGAGAAATTGGATAAGAGATATTGGACATGAGAAATTGGATAAAAGATATCTATATTATAAAAGAGGGATGTTATCAAGAGAAATTGGATAAGAGATATTGGACAAGAGAAATTGGATAAGAGATATCTATATTAGAAAAGAGGGATGTTATCAAGAGAAATTGGATAGGAGATATTGGAAAAGAGAAATTATATAAGAGATATCTATAATATAAAAGAGGGATGTTATCAAGAGAAATTGGATAAGAGATATTCGACATGAGAAATTGGATAAGAGATATCTATATTATAAAAGAGGGATGTTATCAAGAGAAATTGGATGATGGATGTTATCAAGAGAAATTGGATAAGAGATATTGGAAAAGAGAAATTGGATAAGAGATATCTATATTATAAAAGTAGTAAGTTATCAAGAGAAATTGGATAAGAGATATTGGAAAAGAGAAATTGGATAAGAGATATCTATAATATAAAAGAGGGATGTTATCAAGAGAAATTGGATAAGAGATATTGGAAAAGAGAAATTGGATAAGAGATATCTATATTATAAAAGAGGGATGTTATCAAGAGAAATTGGATAAGAGATATTGGAAAAGAGAAATTGGATAAGGGATATCTATATTATAAAAGAGGAGAAATTGGATAAGAGATATTGAACAAGAGAAATTGGATAAGAGATATCTATATTATAAGAGAGGGATGTTATCAAGAGAAATTGGATAAGAGATATCTATATTATAAAAGAGGGATGTTATCAAGAGAAATTGGATAAGAGATATTGGAAAAGAGAAATTGGATAAGAGATATCTATATTATAAAAGAGGGATGTTATCAAGAGAAATTGGATAAGAGATATTGGAAAAGAGAAATTGGATAAGAGATATCTATATTATAAAAGTGGGAAGTTATCAAGAGAAATTGGATAAGAGATATTGGAAAAGAGAAATTGGATAAGAGATATCTATAATATAAAAGAGGGATGTTATCAATAGAAATTGGATAAGAGATATTAGACAAGAGAAATTGGATAAGAGATATCTATATTATTAAAGAGGGATGTTATCAAGAGAAATTGGATAAGAGATATTGGACATGAGAAATTGGATAAGGGATATCTATATTATAAAAGAGGGATGTTATCAAGAGAAATTGGATAAGAGATATTGGAAAAGAGAAATTGGACAAGAGATATCTATATTATAAAAGAGGGATGTTATCAAGAGAAATTGGATAAGAGATATTGGAAAAGAGAAATTGGATAAGTGATATCTATATTATAAAAGAGGGATGTTATCAAGAGAAATTGGATAAGAGATATTGGAAAAGAGAAATTGGATAAGTGATATCTATATTATAAAAGAGGGATGTTATCAAGAGAAATTGGATAAGAGATATTGGACATGAGAAATTGGATAAGAGATATCTATATTATAAAACAGGGTTGTTATCAAGAGAAATTGGATAAGAGATATTGGAAAATAGAAATTGGATAAGAGATATCTTTATTATAAAAGAGGGATGTTATCAAGAGAAATTGGATAAGAGATATTAGAAAAGAGAAATTGGATAAGAGATATATATATTATAAAAGAGGGATGTTATCAAGAGAAATTGGATAAGAGATATTGGACAAGAGAAATTGGATAAGAGATATCTATATTAGAAAAGAGGGATGTTATCAAGAGAAATTGGATAAGAGATATTGGAAAAGAGAAAATGGATAAGAGATATCTATAATATAAAAGAGGGATGTTATCAAGAGAAATTTGATAAGAGAAATTAGAAATGAGAAATTGGATAAGAGATATCTATATTATAAAAGAGGGATATTATCAAGAGAAATTGGATAAGAGATATTGGAAAAGAGAAATTGGATAAGAGATATCTATATTATAAAAGAGGGATGTTATCAAGAGAAATTGGATAAGAGATATTGGAAAAGAGAAATTGGATAAGAGATATCTATATTATAAAAGAGGGATGTTATCAAGAGAAATTGGATAAGAGATATTGGAAAAGTGAAATTGGATAAGTGATATCTATAATATAAAAGAGGGATGTTATCAAGAGAAATTGGATAAGAGATATTGGAAAAGTGAAATTGGATAAGTGATATCTATATTATAAAAGAGGGATGTTATCAAGAGAAATTGGATAAGAGATATTGGACATGAGAAATTGGATAAGTGATATCTATATTATAAAAGAGGGATGTTATCAAGAGAAATTGGATAAGAGATATTGGACAAGAGAAATTGGATAAGAGATATGCATAATATAAAAGAGGGATGTTATCAAGACAAATTGGATAAGAGATATTAGAAAAGAGAAATTGGATAAGAGATATCTATATTATAAAAGTGGGATGTTATCAAGAGAAATTGGATAAGAGATATTGGAAAAGAGAAATTGGATAAGAGATATCTATATTATAAAAGAGGGATGTTATCAAGAGAAATTGGATAAGAGATATTGGAAAAGAGAAATTGGATAAGAGATTTCTATAATAAAAAGAGGGATGTTATCAAGAGAAATTGGTTAAGAGATATTGGACAAGAGAAATTGGATAAGAGATATCTATATTATAAAAGAGGGATGTTATCAAGAGAAATTGGATAAGAGATATTGGAAAAGAGAAATTGGATAAGAGAATCTATAATAAAAAGAGGGATGTTATCAAGAGAAATTGGATAAGAGATATTGGACAAGAGGAATTGGATAAGAGATATCTATATTATAAAAGAGGGATGTTATCAAGAGAAATTGGATAAGAGATATTGGAAAAGAGAAATTGGATAAGTGATATCTATATTATAAAAGAGGGATGTTATCAAGAGAAATTGGATAAGAGATATTGGACATGAGAAATTGGATAAAAGATATCTATATTATAAAAGAGGGATGTTATCAAGAGAAATTGGATAAGAGATATTGGACAAGAGAAATTGGATAAGAGATATCTATATTAGAAAAGAGGGATGTTATCAAGAGAAATTGGATAAGAGATATTGGAAAAGAGAAATTAGATAAGAGATATCTATAATATAAAAGAGGGATGTTATCAAGAGAAATTGGATAAGAGATATTCGACATGAGAAATTGGATAAGAGATATCTATATTATAAAAGAGGGATGTTATCAAGAGAAATTGGATGAGGGATGTTATCAAGAGAAATTGGATAAGAGATATTGGAAAAGAGAAATTGGATAAGAGATATCTATATTATAAAAGTGGTAAGTTATCAAGAGAAATTGGATAAGAGATATTGGAAAAGAGAAATTGGATAAGAGATATCTATAATATAAAAGAGGGATGTTATCAAGATAAATTGGATAAGAGATATTGGAAAAGAGAAATTGGATAAGAGATATCTATATTATAAAAGAGGGATGTTATCAAGAGAAATTGGATAAGAGATATTGGAAAAGAGAAATTGGATAAGGGATATCTATATTATAAAAGAGGAGAAATTGGATAAGAGATATTGGACAAGAGAAATTGGATAAGAGATATCTATATTATAAGAGAGGGATGTTATCAAGAGAAATTGGATAAGAGATATCTATATTATAAAAGAGGGATGTTATCAAGAGAAATTGGATAAGAGATATTGGAAAAGGGAAATTGGATAAGAGATATCTATATTATAAAAGAGGGATGTTATCAAGAGAAATTGGATAAGAGATATTGGAAAAGCGAAATTGGATAAGAGATATCTATATTATAAAAGTGGGAAGTTATCAAGAGAAATTGGATAAGAGATATTGGAAAAGAGAAATTGGATAAGAGATATCTATAATATAAAAGAGGGATGTTATCAAGAGAAATTGGATAAGAGATATTAGACAAGAGAAATTGGATAAGAGATATCTATATTATTAAAGAGGGATGTTATCAAGAGAAATTGGATAAGAGATATTGGACATGAGAAATTGGATAAGGGATATCTATATTATAATAGAGGGATGTTATCAAGAGAAATTGGATAAGAGATATTGGAAAAGAGAAATTGGACAAGAGATATCTATATTATAAAAGAGGGATGTTATCAAGAGAAATTGGATAAGAGATATTGGAAAAGAGAAATTGGATAAGTGATATCTATATTATAAAAGAGGGATGTTATCAAGAGAAATTGGATAAGAGATATTGGAAAAGAGAAATTGGATAAGTGATATCTATATTATAAAAGAGGGATGTTATCAAGAGAAATTGGATAAGAGATATTGGACAAGAGAAATTGGATAAGAGATATCTATATTATAAAACAGGGTTGTTATCAAGAGAAATTGGATAAGAGATATAGGAAAATAGAAATTGGATAAGAGATATATATATTATAAAAGAGGGATGTTATCAAGAGAAATTGGATAAGAGATATTAGAAAAGAGAAATTGGATAAGAGATATCTATATTATAAAAGAGGGATGTTATCAAGAGAAATTGGATAAGAGATATTGGACAAGAGATATCTATATTAGAAAAGAGGGATGTTATCAAGAGAAATTGGATAAGAGATATTGGAAAAGAGAAAATGGATAAGAGATATCTATAATATAAAAGAGGGATGTTATCAAGAGAAATTTGATAAGAGATATTAGAAATGAGAAATTGGATAATAGATATCTATATTATAAAAGAGGGATATTATCAAGAGAAATTGGATAAGAGATATTGGAAAAGAGAAATTGGATAAGAGATATCTATATTATAAAAGAGGGATGTTATCAAGAGAAATTGGATAAGAGATATTGGAAAAGAGAAATTGGATAAGAGATATCTATATTATAAAAGAGGGATGTTATCAAGAGAAATTGGATAAGAGATATTGGAAAAGAGAAATTGGATAAGAGAATCTATAATAAAAAGAGGGATGTTATCAAGAGAAATTGGATAAGAGATATTGGACAAGAGGAATTGGATAAGAGATATCTATATTATAAAAGAGGGATGTTATCAAGAGAAATTGGATAAGAGATATTGGAAAAGAGAAATTGGATAAGTGATATCTATATTATAAAAGAGGGATGTTATCAAGAGAAATTGGATAAGAGATATTGGACATGAGAAATTGGATAAAAGATATCTATATTATAAAAGAGGGATGTTATCAAGAGAAATTGGATAAGAGATATTGGACAAGAGAAATTGGATAAGAGATATCTATATTAGAAAAGAGGGATGTTATCAAGAGAAATTGGATAAGAGATATTGGAAAAGAGAAATTAGATAAGAGATATCTATAATATAAAAGAGGGATGTTATCAAGAGAAATTGGATAAGAGATATTCGACATGAGAAATTGGATAAGAGATATCTATATTATAAAAGAGGGATGTTATCAAGAGAAATTGGATGAGGGATGTTATCAAGAGAAATTGGATAAGAGATATTGGAAAAGAGAAATTGGATAAGAGATATCTATATTATAAAAGTGGTAAGTTATCAAGAGAAATTGGATAAGAGATATTGGAAAAGAGAAATTGGATAAGAGATATCTATAATATAAAAGAGGGATGTTATCAAGATAAATTGGATAAGAGATATTGGAAAAGAGAAATTGGATAAGAGATATCTATATTATAAAAGAGGGATGTTATCAAGAGAAATTGGATAAGAGATATTGGAAAAGAGAAATTGGATAAGGGATATCTATATTATAAAAGAGGAGAAATTGGATAAGAGATATTGGACAAGAGAAATTGGATAAGAGATATCTATATTATAAGAGAGGGATGTTATCAAGAGAAATTGGATAAGAGATATCTATATTATAAAAGAGGGATGTTATCAAGAGAAATTGGATAAGAGATATTGGAAAAGGGAAATTGGATAAGAGATATCTATATTATAAAAGAGGGATGTTATCAAGAGAAATTGGATAAGAGATATTGGAAAAGCGAAATTGGATAAGAGATATCTATATTATAAAAGTGGGAAGTTATCAAGAGAAATTGGATAAGAGATATTGGAAAAGAGAAATTGGATAAGAGATATCTATAATATAAAAGAGGGATGTTATCAAGAGAAATTGGATAAGAGATATTAGACAAGAGAAATTGGATAAGAGATATCTATATTATTAAAGAGGGATGTTATCAAGAGAAATTGGATAAGAGATATTGGACATGAGAAATTGGATAAGGGATATCTATATTATAATAGAGGGATGTTATCAAGAGAAATTGGATAAGAGATATTGGAAAAGAGAAATTGGACAAGAGATATCTATATTATAAAAGAGGGATGTTATCAAGAGAAATTGGATAAGAGATATTGGAAAAGAGAAATTGGATAAGTGATATCTATATTATAAAAGAGGGATGTTATCAAGAGAAATTGGATAAGAGATATTGGAAAAGAGAAATTGGATAAGTGATATCTATATTATAAAAGAGGGATGTTATCAAGAGAAATTGGATAAGAGATATTGGACAAGAGAAATTGGATAAGAGATATCTATATTATAAAACAGGGTTGTTATCAAGAGAAATTGGATAAGAGATATAGGAAAATAGAAATTGGATAAGAGATATATATATTATAAAAGAGGGATGTTATCAAGAGAAATTGGATAAGAGATATTAGAAAAGAGAAATTGGATAAGAGATATCTATATTATAAAAGAGGGATGTTATCAAGAGAAATTGGATAAGAGATATTGGACAAGAGATATCTATATTAGAAAAGAGGGATGTTATCAAGAGAAATTGGATAAGAGATATTGGAAAAGAGAAAATGGATAAGAGATATCTATAATATAAAAGAGGGATGTTATCAAGAGAAATTTGATAAGAGATATTAGAAATGAGAAATTGGATAATAGATATCTATATTATAAAAGAGGGATATTATCAAGAGAAATTGGATAAGAGATATTGGAAAAGAGAAATTGGATAAGAGATATCTATATTATAAAAGAGGGATGTTATCAAGAGAAATTGGATAAGAGATATTGGAAAAGAGAAATTGGATAAGAGATATCTATATTATAAAAGAGGGATGTTATCAAGAGAAATTGGATAATAGATATTGGAAAAGAGAAATTGAATAAGTGATATCTATAATATAAAAGAGGGATGTTATCAAGAGAAATTGGATAAGAGATATTGGAAAAGTGAAATTGGATAAGTGATATCTATATTATAAAAGAGGGATGTTATCAAGAGAAATTGGATAAGAGATATTGGACATGAGAAATTGGATAACAGATATCTATATTATAAAAGAGGGATGTTATCAAGAGAAATTGGATAAGAGATATTGGACAAGAGAAATTGGATAAGAGATATGCTTAATATAAAAGATGGATGTTATCAAGACAAATTGGATAAGAGATATTGGAAAAGAGAAATTGGATAAGAGATATCTATATTATAAAAGTGGGATGTTATCAAGAGAAATTGGATAAGAGATATTGGAAAAGAGAAATTGGATAAGAGATATCTATATTATAAAAGAGGGATGTTATCAAGAGAAATTGGATAAGAGATATTGGAAAAGAGAAATTGGATAAGAGATATCTATAATAAAAAGAGGGATGTTATCAAGAGAAATTGGTTAAGAGATATTGGACAAGAGAAATTGGATAAGAGATATCTATATTATAAAAGAGGGATGTTATCAAGAGAAATTGGATAAGAGATATTGGAAAAGAGAAATTGGATAAGAGATATCTATATTATAAAAGAGGGATGTTATCAAGAGAAATTGGATAAGAGATATTGGAAAAGAGAAATGGATAAGAGATATCTATATTATAAAAGAGGGATGTTATCAAGAGAAATTGGATAAGAGATATTGGACATGAGAAATTGGATAAGAGATATCTACATTATAAAAGATGGATGTTATCAAGAGAAATTGGATAAGAGATATAGGAGAAGAGAAATTGGATAACAGATAATTATAATATAAAAGAGTGATGTTATCAAGAGAAATTGGATAAGAGATATTGGAAAAGAGAAATTGGATAAGAGATATCTATATTATAAAAGAGGGATCTTATCAAGAGAAATTGGATAAGAGATATTGGAAAAGAGAAATTGGATAAGAGACATCTATATTATAAAAGAGTGATGTTATCAAGAGAAATTGGATAAGAGATATTGGAAAAGAGAAATTGGATAAGATATATCTATATTATAAAAGAGTGATGTTATCAAGAGAAATTGGATAAGAGATATTGGAAAAGAGAAATTGGATAAGAGATATCTATATTATAAAAGAGGGATGTTATCAAGAGAAATTGGATAAGAGATATTGGAAAAGAGAAATGGATAAGAGATATCTATATTATAAAAGAGGGATGTTATCAAGAGAAATTGGAAAAGAGATATTGGAAAATAGAAATTGGATAAGAGATATCTATATTATAAAAGAGGGAAGTTATCAAGAGAAATTGGATAAGAGATATTGGACAAGAGAAATTGGATAAGAGATATCTATATTATAAGAGATGGATGTTATCAAGAGAAATTGGATAAGAGATATCTATATTATAAAAGAGGGATGTTATCAAGAGAAATTGGATAAGAGATATTGGAAAAGAGAAATTGGATAAGAGATATCTATATTATAAAAGAGGGATGTTATCAAGAGAAATTGGATAAGAGATATTGGACATGAGAAATTGGATAAGAGATATCTATATTATAAAAGAGGGATGTTATCAAGAGAAATTGGATTAGAGATATTGGACAAGATAAATTTGATAAGAGATATCTATATTATAAAAGAGGGATGTTATCAAGAGAAATTGAATAAGAGATATTGGACAATAGAAATTGGATAAGAGTGATGTTATCAAGAGAAATTGGATAAGAGATATCTATATTAAAAACGAGAGATGTTATCAAGAGAAATTGGATAAGAGATATTGGACAAGAGAAATTGGATAAGAGATATCTATTATATAAAAGACGGATGTTATCAAGAGAAATTGATAAGAGAATTTGGACATGAGAAATTGGGTAAGAGAATTTGGATATCTATTATATAAAACAGGGAAATTGAATAATAGAAAATATAAGAGATGGGATTTTGAGGGATAAAAGAGGAGGTGGGGATTTTGCACATACAACCCCGGTTTTTGTATTTTTGCCTATGGACCCTCCCCCCACACACACCCACACTTTTTTTTCTCACCCCTTCCGGCCATTTTATTTCCAGTTCTATGAAGATTTTGAATCTTATCCTACTAGGACAAAGCTTTTTCCTACGTGGCAAGTTTGTCCTAGGTGATAATGACAATTTTGGGGGAACTAAAGTTTTGGGGGAAAACTTGAAATTTGGGGGACTTGAAATTTGTGGGGGAGAAAAAACTCTGCCATTAAATAAACCGTGCCCTATGGGCACGGGTAATGACTAGTCTATATTATAAAAGAGGGATGTTATCAAGAGAAATTGGATAAGTGATATTGGAAAAGAGAAATTGGATAAGTGATATCTATATTATAAAAGAGGGATGTTATCAAGAGAAATTGGTTAAGAGATACTGGACATGAGAAATTTGATAAGAGATATCTACATTATAAAAGAGGGATGTTATCAAGAGAAATTGGATAAGAGATATTGGACAAGAGAAATTGGATAAGAGATATCTATATTAGAAAAGAGGGATGTTATCAAGAGAAATTGGATAAGAGATATTGGAAAAGAGAAATTGGATAAGAGATATCTATAATACAAAAGAGGGATGTTATCAAGAGAAATTGGATAAGAGATATTAGACATGAGAAATTGGATAAGAGATATCTATATTATAAAAGAGGGATGTTATCAAGAGAAATTGGATAAGAGATATTGGAAAAGAGAAATTGGATAAGAGATATCTATATTATAAAAGAGGGATGTTATCAAGAGAAATTGGATAAGAGATATTGGAAAAGAGAAATTGGATAAGAGATATCTATATTATAAAAGAGGGATGTTATCAAGAGAAATTGGATAAGAGATATTGGACATGAGAAATTGGATAAGAGATATCTATATTATAAAAGAGGGATGTTATCAAGAGAAATTGGATTAGAGATATTGGACAAGATAAATTGGATAAGAGATATCTATATTATAAAAGAGGGATGTTATCAAGAGAAATTGAATAAGAGATATTGGACAATAGAAATTGGATAAGAGTGATGTTATCAAGAGAAATTGGATAAGAGATATCTATATTACAAACTCGAGATGTTATCAAGAGAAATTGGATAAGAGATATTGGACAAGAGAAATTGGATAAGAGATATCTATTATATAAAAGACGGATGTTATCAAGAGAAATTGATAAGAGAATTTGGACATGAGAAATTGGATAAGAGAATTTGGATATCTATTATATAAAACAGGGAAATTGAATAAGAGAAAATATAAGAGATGCGATTTTGAGGGATAAAAGAGGAGGTGGGGAATTTTGCACATACAACCCCGGTTTTTGTATTTTTGCCTATGGACCCTCCCCACACACACACCCACACTTTTTATTCTCCCCCCTTCCGGCCATTTTATTTCCAGTTCTATGAAGATTTTGAATCTTATCCTACTAGGACAAAGCTTTGTCCTACGTGGCAAGTTTGTCCTAGGTGGTAATGACAATTTTGGGGGACTAAAATTTTGGGGGAATACTTAAATTTGGGGGGAAACTTGAAATTTTGTGGGAAAACTTGAAATTTGGGGGAACTTGAAATTTGTGGGGGAGAAAAACTCAGCCATTAAATAAACTGTGCCCTATGGGCACGGGTAATGGCTAGTCTATATATATAGGAAACAAAATCTATATTGAATTTGGGCTCCTAATAGATACTTTTATTAGAACCCATGTTAGGGTGTCCATGTTTCTCATGCCTATTTTATTGACACCGCAAGATTGTTTGGTAGAATGTGATTAGTTTTATGAATTTATAATCTATGATAAAATCAACTTGATTGAATATCTTGATTAGATTATATTATGCATTCTGCCATAGCGAGACGACTTATGAATATATAGGAGTTGACTGATGTGTGATAATATTCAGTTATTGTCATATTTCCGCTTTAGGAGTCGACTACTATAGATTCAGGAGTCGACTACTGTTGTATTCTTCAGACAGTAACTTAGTTTACATTCTGTTTTAATTGAATATTCATCATATGATTGGTACATGATATGCTTGTGGTTTATACATCACATTGTGATAATTCTTTGATATTATTAGTTATGGAGATTCATTTTGTGCATATCATTAAGAATGATGATTATGCTCAAAGCTAGGAATTTTAAATGTCTCTTAAAAATTCATAATTTTAGCTCAATTATTGAGTATAACTTGAATATAATTCTTGATAAGTATTGAATTCACTTATATAACCTCAAGAACCTTAAAGACATTGGGTAGCAAAAAGTTTTATTTTTTCTGCTACTCATTGAAGTCAACCCCATTCCTTGATTCTCAAAGGGTATCACTCAAAGTAGAAGGCTAAGATTGGATATGCATCTTTGTAGGGGAACCAAAATCTGCAAGCATGTATATTTAGCATTATTCAAAACAAACTTTATAAATTGAAAAATGCTTTATATAGTTTGAAACAAGCTCCTAGAGCATAGTATGAGATATTAAGAAAAGTCTTAATTGACTCTAGATATAATATAAGTGATGTAGATACTACATTGTTCATTAAGAAAATTTATAGTGATATTACCCTTATTCAAATTTATGTTGTTGATATTATATTTGGATCCACTAATGAAAATCTAAGTCAATAATTTGCTAAGTTGATGCAGGATGAATTTGAGATGAGCCACATAAGAACTCACACTCTTTTTAGGATTGCAAATTAGACCATCAAAGGAGGGGACATTCATCGACCAAACTAAGTACACAAAGGAAGTACACAAAAGGTTTGCAATGGAGGATTCAGCTGGAAAGGGCACACTTATGGCTACCTCCACCTCCTTGGAGAAGGATGAGAATGGTAAAAGTATCGATCAAAGAACCTATAGCAGTATGATTGGCTCTTTACTTTATCTTATGGCTAGTATGCATGCTATAATGTTTAGTGTATATTTTTGTGCTAGATTTTAGTCCAACCCTAAGGAGTCACATCTTAGAGCAGTAAAACACATATTTAGGTATATTAACATCATGTCAGATTTTGGTTTATTTTTTTTCCCAAAAGATAGCACACTTGATCGTATTTCATATAATGATTCGGACTATGCTGATTGCAAAACGATAAAAAAAGCTCAAGTGGAACTTGTCATTTCCTTAGACATTCCATTGTTTCTTAGTTTGGCAAAAAGCAAAATTTAGTGTCACTATCCACTACCGAGGCAGAATACATTTGTTGCTGGACTTGCTTGTGCACAAGTCCTTTGGATGAGACAAGCCTTAGCTGATTATGGTATTAAGTGTCCAACACCTATGATTTATTAGGATAATAAGGGAGCTATTAATTAGTTTGACTAAGAATCTTGTATTGCATCCTAAAATTAAACATATTAATGTAAGACATAGGTTTATTGATGAGTATTGTACTAAAAAAGATGTTGGAACTTAGATATATTCCTACTGATCATTATTCTCACTAATGCTCTTAAGATATATTCATTTAGTAAATTCGTAGAGATCTTGTCATTATTGTGAGAAATAAATTTAGTTGTTTCTTTATGATACTTATGATATACTTATGCTTGTGTCATATTTAGTTGCTTAGTGATCACCCTCCTATTAATACTTTTTGATACTGTCAAAAGGGGGAGAGATATGTTAGAGCACCTCCAACGGGAGGCAGAATTTGATATCCTTAGCCAAAGTAGGAAGCAGATGAAAAAATTGTCAGCTCCAACCACTCCCTACTTTTGAACCCCAATATAGGGAATTCAAGGGAGCTCGCCAGATGTGGCAAGCTCGAGCTGCCTAACGGCTCCTCAATTTTTTTTTAAAATATTTTATTCAAATAAAACCCAACGGCTATCAGATTTGATTTTTTTTAAAATAATTAAAGTAATGAATGTTAGATAAAGTAGAGAGTGTGGTTGGAGTGTGATGGAAAAAAATGGCTCCCTAAAATGGCTTTTTAGCTAAAATAGCTAAAATATAGCTAAAATTTAGGGAGCCCACTTGGAGATGCTCTTAGTGACACAACATATGCATGTTGACTTCAAATCTATGTACACTCACATTGGCACATCCTTGATACATAAATGATACATGTTTTATATGTACGTATCTCTAACAAACGTTGATGCAGATGGAGCTTATAGATATTTGTTAACACCATTCATCATTGTAATATTATTTCGAAATATTAATCTAAATGGTCCAATATGAAAAGTATCTGATACCAATTGTTGGGAGATAAACTTGAATTGTTACGATGAAACTCATCACCAAAATACAAGAAACGTTCATATTAAAGAATTGAGAATACACTGAAAATATGTGAAAGCATACATGAATCCATAATGATTAAATCTTTAAGATGTGTGTGGTTGGCCTTTCAGATTAGCATGAATCTCCTTAGAGAATCCTTTTAGTTTTTTTCCTGCTTTACTCCTGATGATGGGATGTTAGAATAGAATAGAAACTTCGTTCGTGCAATCCGTAGACCATAACCACTATATATAAACAACGCTGTTATCTTTGTATTTCTATTTCAGCCCATCATAAAAATAGAAATTAACCATTAAATCTATACACATTAAAGACACACATCCTATTAGATACATTAAAGCCAAAATACGCAAAACCTTGACAGATCACTTTTAATCAGGCCTAACTTTATATGACAACCAGCAACACACAATTATTTTACATATAAGACCAATTATTTAACATATGTTGGATTAATGATGGAACATGCTTCACAATCAAAAAAAAATTTCCTGAATATTTTGCGAACTTATGAACATGAAATTTCACTCCAGCCCTTCATGATTAAAAATTTCACAAAAGTAATTGCTTTGGCCTATGGCAAGCATAAATTTTGGCTTCATAATCGTATGTTTCTAATAGAGAACAAATTAAATACTTTACAAATAACAGTAAATAAAAAAATGAGTCGCAATCTAAGATGTCTGAATTATTTGCAGATCTACAACGGTGACATAGTCCATTGGTTAAATACACAATCCCATACTAGGCCCTTCGCATTGGGCTCATACCCCAATTGCTAAGAATTAGCTAACATCTAACGGAAAACCAATTAGTATTAGGTGGAGAAACGCTCTAATGCTTAAACTTTTCTTTTTCTTGTTTCACTTCTGATTGAGGACTAATGAGATCCTAACAAACGGTCTTACAATTATAACAAATATCAATTTTTTTGTTAAATTTCGAAGTAAGAAATGGTTAGAATTTAGTATCATCTGCAAATGGTCTAATAGTGCAACCAACAAGATATCTACACAAAATATTAAGCAGTGGCGTTGACTAGAAAACAGACGTAAACGGCCATCGTGTCCTCCGTCTCTATCTACAATCACACGTAAGGCCCTGCGTGGCATTGCTTTTACGTGGATGGGGACCAAACAAGCAGGCTGCCGTTGAATTCAAATAAATGTAAGGAGACAAAATTTAGAAAGAGGAATTAAAGACTGTCTCCGTTTTATCGGTATTTGTTGCTTTCCATCGCGTTGACAGCTGTCTTACGTTGACATGGGAGGAAAAACGGGGGAGAAAATTAACCCCCAGTCCGCATTCCTTTGTTCTTCCCACGAGTCGTTTGCTCTCTCTCTCTCTCTCTGGTAAACGTTGGAGAAAATACGTGACTTTCTTCGTCTTTGACTTCTGAACTCTCTCTCGGTGGTAAACGTGGGAGAAAATGCGACTGTCTTCGCCTTTTGGCTTTTCGATATTGCAGACCGCCATTCATTCCTTCTTTTGTTGATTATGGCGACTGGGGGGCGATAATTAGAGGTTATCGTATCTCAACAAATCTAAGTCTAATTGCGGGATGGCTACATAATTAATCCCTGTTGGACCTCCTTCTCCTTCGCCTTTTCCTTCAAGCTTGAACGGAGTGTTGGATATTTGGTTTTATTTCTTTAATTCAAAGCCTAGCTTTAGTCCCACATTGAAAGTGATATAATAGACTTCTTCTTAATGGGCTGCTGGACTTGGTATATGTGCTAGGACAACTTCACCGATTGTATAAAGGACTAGGTGGCATCCTATTTGACGATGTTACATTGCCACATAAGACAAACATGTCACCTATGACAAACCTCCTCATAAAAACATGTGGGAATTAATTCATTTCAAGCTCAATATCCACCCACTTGCAAGTTCCAGTCGCCTCCAGTTTGACTGCAGCAGGATGTTTATCGTTGGTTGGAGCGAGGGGACTTCCTCAATTCCATGGTGGTTCTGTTAATTGTCATTTACAAAACGTGTATTTGCCTCTTTAAAAGAACCATTTAAATGTTTCTTTTGTGTGAACAATGTCTGATAATTCAGCTTGTAAAAACCTTCCCTGACGGGTAGTAGTCAAAAAGTTGGCATTACGAGAAGCCAATATCCATATGGCTTCTTCTAAACTGCAGTAAGTCAAAATAAAATTATCTCCCACGTGTGTGACCTTTTGCTTGATCACCTCACAATAGACTAGCTATTCCCTCTGCTTTCTCGTCTGTGTAGGTCAAGGAGACTTCACCCCGCCGAATCTACCCTTCAGCGCTTCATCCACCGGAGCTGAGCGATCTCGATCCCGAGCTCGTTCGTCTTTCCACTCGAGGAGGTCGTCGTTCCCCCGAAGCTATCCTTCGGGATACTGAAGCTTGGATCCGCGCATTCCCGACCGAGCGAATGCTCCGCTATCCGATCTCAAAGGACGCACGTGTCTCACGCGACCACATCGACCTCCGACCCACCAGACTACCAAAATGTGATGAGAAAACACCCCGAAATATCTGGTGCCGTCTTTGGGAACGAAATCTTCGCCCACGTCATCCACTACAAGCAACATGGAGCAGCACAAAAACGGATCTGCCCGCCTGCCGACCATTCCCGAGAACAGCGGCTACGTCCCGAAGGAATCGGACACAGCCATTCCGTAGAGGGAACCGGTGGCTCGCGCTCGGTAACTCGCAAACTACTCGACCACCTCGCTCAGGAGATGAACGCCAACTTTCAGACTTTGGCAGCGGCCATCGAGCACCTCGCGAGCCCGTAACACCCCGTCAGGGGGAGCCAGGCGGGGTTTATCGACCACTCGGGGCAGCGCCCCCCACTACGCTCAGCCGTAGTCGCGGACCACGAGGGTGGATGCCAGAACCAGGAGCGTTCACCGACCCCCACTTCGCTTCAAACAAGGTGAGGTGGGAGAACCTGGTAGACCGGGGGCGAATCGACAGCGGCTTCGTCCAAACGGTCCCGCTCTGCCGGGCATCAGTCGTCCCGCCGCACGACCATTTTAAGGGCGCCGGGGACGAAGCAGGAACCTGTGTCGGAAGAGGCCAAGAAGCCCCAGGAATGTCGCCGCAGAGAGCGCACTCGACAACCTACGACGATCCCCAGCCGGGATGGCCACCGAGGGAATCCTCCCCGTGTCTCCACCAACCTGCCTAGACAACCCGAGCGCCAGGGCGAGGCACCAACCGGCCAGGCTAACCCGGGGCCTCTGGCGATCGACCAATGCCCGTTAGCAAGAAGCATCACCGAAGCACGGGTGCCATCCTGTTTCAAAGTGCCAGCCCTGGAGAAATACGACGGCTCGGAGGACCCCGAGGAACATGTTCTCGACTACAAGTGGATCATGAGGTTCCAGGGGGCCAACGACACTCTGCTCTGCCATGGCTCTACACTACCCTCAAGAAGTCCGCCCAGGACTGGTACAATGGCCTTCTGATCAGTCCATCAACAACTTCCAGGACCTGTCCCAGATGTTCTGCCAACAGTTTATGGCCAGACGGCAGAGGAAGCCAGACTTGGACCTTCTGTTCAACGTGATATAGCGGCCGGGCGAGACTGTGAGGGCCTACATGAAGTGCTTCAACGTCCAGAAACTGAATGTTGAGAGCTGCCCCGAATTGGTCGTGAAAACGGCCCTAAAGAAGGCGCTCCGACGTAGGGGCCTGAAGAAGAACCTACACAATGAACCCCCTGAAGAACCTCACCGAGGTCATAGATCGGGCGGAACGGTTCTTGCTAACTGAAGAAGCCCTGGCTGCAGAAGAAGTGGGTCCCCCAGTGGGAACCAAGCGAAACTCCAAGCACAACTAAGGCGCGCATCGTGAGCCAGAGGATCACATGCAGGAGAAAAATCCAAGGGGGAAACATTGCATAGGGCAAGTTCCACCCACCAAGCTGAACGCGACCCAGGACGCCGTCCTAACACATGCTAAGAAGGCTGGCCACATCAACAAGCCGCACCCTAAGATGATGGGCGACCGAAGGGACGAGGAAAAATACTGCAGGTACCACAAGGACAATGGCCATGACACCGAAGACTGCTGGCACCTAAAGAATGACATCGACCAACTGATCAGCCAAGGACACCTGAAGAATTTTGTCGATGCCTCAAAGGCTACCCCAAGGAGGGCACATCCAAGTAAACAGATAAGGGAAAGAGGGTGAACGTCATCCAGACCCCCCTGTGCATAATCGAGTGAGGTGGCGGGCCAATCAACCGTGACTCCTCCACCCGGGCAAGCTTTGCACGCCCACCGTTATCTTCCCTTCTTTTTTGTATTTATTTCCAAATGTATCCCCAGTTTTTATTTTCGAGAATGAAGTGCGAGTTCATGCCAACAACTATATGTCTCTCGAGATCAAACTCAACACTTCGTCGTGTCGAATCTCCTGAATCGGCCGTAAGAATAGGGGTGACTCCTCCAGCAGGCCGATCGTTCAATCGGCCATAAGGCTGGAAGCAATTCTCCCAGCAGGCCAATCATTCAACCGGTCATAAGGCTAGGGCGACTCCCCTAGCAAGCCGATCAGTCAAATCGACCGTAAGGCTGGGGGCGATTCCCCCAGTGGGCCGATCATTCGATCAACCATAAGGCTGGGGGCAACAACCCCAGCAGGCCGATCATTCAAATCAGCCGTAAGGCTGGGGCAACTCCCCCAGCAGGCTGATCAGTCAAATCGGCCGTAAGGCTGAGTGAGACTTCCTCCAGCTGGCCGATCATTCGATCGACCATAAGGCTGGGGGTAACTCCCCCAGTAGGCCGAGCATTCTTATCGGCCGCAAGGCTGGGGCAACTCCCCCAGCAGGCCGATCAGTCAAATCGACCGTGAGGCTAGGGGCGACTCCCCCAGCGGGCCGATCATTCGATCGACCATAAGGTTGGGGGCAACTCTCCCAGCATGTCGATCATTCATTCGGCTGTAAGCCTGGGGGTAACTCCCCTAGAAAGCCGACCAACCGTCGACCATAAGGCTGGGGGCAAATCCCCCAGCATGCCGATCATTCATTCGGCTGTAAGCCTCGGGGTAGCTCCCCCAGAAAGCCGACCAACCGTCGATCATCCGGCTGGGGGCAATTGCCCCAGCAGATCGACATTGCATCGACCATAAGGCTGAGGACAACTCCACCAGCAGGCTGATCATTCGTTCGGCCGTAAGTCTCGGGGTAGCTCCCCCAGCCGACCGACTGACCCGTCGACCGTTAGGCAGGGGGAAACTCCCCCAGTAGATCGACATTGCATTGATCGTAAGGCTCGAGGCAACTCCCCTAGCAGGCCGATCATTCGTTCGGCCATAAGTTCGGGGTAGTCCCCCAGCTAGCCGATCGACCCGTCGACCGTTAGGCTGGGGCAACTCCCCCAGCAGATCGACATCCCATCGACTGTCAGGCTGGAGGCAACATGTAGGAAGATGTATGCCCTTGAGGCATTTATCCTAAGGTTAACATCTTGTTCTAATGATTATAACGGTGATAATTTTCTTAGTATAAATTCTGAAACAGGGACGACACCTGCTACTTGTGGTTACTGTCTTCTAGAGACTTCAATTCCCAACCTGTAATAGGATTAGGCTGTAGGGTCTCACACCGAGTAGTATTCACATCTAAGTAATAGAAAGAATGTTAAAAGGAATGCATTTGATGCAACAGAATTACTAGGCTCACAAATGGTTTGTGAGCAAAAAGCTAAAAGAGTATATCATTTGGGATTGAAGAGGACTTCCTGAGATATCCACAGGAAGACACTGCGTTGGATCGGAGTTCAAATGAGCCCAGAAACATGAAAACAGCACAAAAGTGCCAAAGTGGGTCAGACCCACTTTAGGTAGGCCAAACCCGCTTAGGCGGGCGGGCGCGCCCGCTTCAGAAGCGGGCACACCCTGTTGGATCTGGAACCTAGCCTAGAGGGGGTGAGTAGGCTAATAAAAATATTCTCGCGCAACCCACGAGAAATCACACATAATTAACATCACAAGCAGAGTAAATAAGAGACAATCAAAGAGTACGCACAGATTTACCCTGGTTCTGTCGCATCAACGACCTACGTCCAGCCCTAAACAAATACTAGCATTAATAAGTTCCTTCTGTACACCTACAATGGGGTCCTAGCTCCAACTCCCCACATAGACTGTACCATACTCACCAAAGTGCAGAACACTATCAACCTAGTAAATGTGTATCTTGACTGCACCAACACGTCAAGACCATCTTGTCTAGCCCCAACCAGAAAAGTCTCAAATAACATAAATATCGGTAAATTTTCCCATACAGAGATCGTTACACTAATACACGCATATAAAGAGTAAAGAGTTTATAAATACTCAGTTTGTGTCTGTGTAGTCGTCTCTGTAGACAGCACGTCGTAAGCTCATGTCTGACGCAAACAGTGTCTCGATCTGGCTCCTGGATGTCAAGTTGTAGCCCTTTAATCCTGGAAAGAACTCTGGTCTGTGCGTATAGCAATCCAGTTCAAAAGTTAATATTATACTGTTGTGCGTACAGTAACTTCAAAAGGAAATCCACGTCAGCAAAAAAATCTCGATCGCTTCTTTCTATCGCACGTCAGCAACGCGTTCTCTCTGTTCTTTTGCTTTCCACGTCAGCCCTTTAATCATGCATGGATAGCCTCTTTGATAGCAGAAACTCGACGGCAGCGAGTTTCTCTTCAACAATAAAGGACGGCTCTGGCAACGGCGACTCTGACGGCGATCAGCTTCGACGTGCCTTCTCCGATAGATCTCTACGGCGTCGACTTCGTGGGCTTCAAGATCAGCGACTACGGCAGTGCTTCGTCCTCACAACAAGCGACACAACGGCTCCTCTCGAATTTCTCCGACGACGGCGATTACTTTGACGGTGTTTCGCTGCAGCATGAAGAAGAACACCTCCTCATGGCAACATCAGCTTGAACGAAACTTGGTCGACTTCGAAGGCAGCTGCAAGTGGGCTTCGACTTCACGGCGATGCTAGGGAATGCAGTGCTCTTCTATCCGAAGCCGACTCGTCGGAGACTGTGATGGCGAGCTTCGACCTTATGTACTTTTGACGTCGACAGCAGCACGAACGAAGAGCTCTCTACTTCTCCTACTTCGATGACAGCACAGTTCCCGCGAGGTGCTCAACAGCAACTCCTTGACGATGGCAGCAAACTCTGGCATGGCTAGGGCATGCATCAAGGACTCGATGGCGTATATGGCATGCGGCTGCACTTCGAGCTCATCGGCAGCAACAAGGAGCTTGGCAACTACTACATCGGTCAGCGACGAAGGCAGTAGCTCAGGGTGGCGCTTCAACTCAGGATGCAGCGATGATGATCTTCCCTTCTTCACGAAAATGCTTCGACTTGCAGCAAGAGGATACCTTGATGATGATGTGTAGTAGGGCTTTAGAGCGTGAGCAGCTTGGAGATGTTGCGGATGGCTTTGAGGCTGAAGTCGCTTGAAGATTTGGCCTTGGGTTGTTTGAGGGAAGAGGGTGATTGATACTTTGCGACTATATGGAGATTTTGCGTGGGTTATGTTGAAGTAGCTGCAAGGTAATTTCTTTGTTCTTTTGGCTAGGTATTTCATTGATCTTTTGGCCGGCCTCTTCTATTGTATGTGCCCCATCTTTTCTTTTTATTTTTATAAGCCGCAAGTTTTGTTGGTTTTGGGAGATGTGATTAAATAGGAGAACATGGAGAAGTATTCCACAAGGAGAGATCCAATCAAATCCCATGAATATAGGAATAGGAGAAGTAATGCGATTTGTATTGCAAAACAAATTAGATGGCTAAAATGATTTGAAATTGAATTCAAATAGGATAGAAGATAGAATAAGATTTGACACAATCTCATTTGATATGAACTAGATCTCATCCCTCCTCCTCTTGACTTGGTTCACCTTGCTTTGTGAATAGCTCTTTGGTCAAGTCCAATTGCTATGCTGCTAGCAATTTCTCCATCGCTTTGACTTAGTAATCGTTGAGGTATTTACGACTTTGCTATTCACTGAAACACACTTAGCACATATGTTAATAGCTTCGCGTTGGTTTGTCATCATCAAACTAGATTCCTAGATCGTTGCTTTCAACAATCTCCCCCTTTTGATGATGACAAACCCATAAAAGATTTGAGCAAATTAATGTGCGTATGTGAAGTGTGAGGGAGGATGTAATGCAATATGAAATATACAATGAGCAAGCATTACAAGCATGCTTCCCCTCTTTCCAAGCTCCCCCTATTCATGTATTCTCAAGCTCCCCCTTCAACCAACCCTTCAACCAATAATATCATATTACCGTTTCAATAGTACCAAAACTTTTCAACACTTTTAACACTTTTCTCCCCGTTTGTTATCATCAAAAGTGGACTAATGAAGTCAAAACAATATCACTTGCAAAAATAGAGCATTATAAATTATATCTAGCACTTACATGTCTTTTTCCATAAAGTAGACAATTCAACTTCATTGATAATCATAATTTAGACTTCACCACCAATGTGAAAGTGTGACAATATAAACATTGAAGTACAAAGGGAGATTCAATTTAGAATATCAACCAAATCAATCCACATTTTCCATTTAACATGAATATCACTATGATTGATTTTTTCCACCTCATTAAAAATGAGTTCAAGTTACCAAACCCCAGAACATAGCCGATAAAGACTCTTAGATGTTAGGTTGGCATTGCTTGACAAGTAATATACACCAGCGCTAAAGATTACCCATAAAGCATATGTTGGATACTCGTAGGTAGTGTATTTGCCATGAATTGTATCCATTTTACATACAGAGCAATTCTCATTATTATTATTTTCTCATATTCACTTTGTGCTCAATTTTTATTCATGGCACTACACATTATATCCCTTAGAATATTCAGTTTGTATTCATCCTACATTCACTTTCCAATATTCATAAAAAGAATCTCCAAAAGTACTAAAAATTTAGTATTCGTGGAAGTGTGTATGTAGGTGTAGAAATCAAATTAACCATTTCATGAAGCATGTCATGACTACTAAATATATTCTAACATGCACATGTAGCTATAACAATAATATAATAATTTCTATAAAGGATATGAATGAACATTCAATAGTACCACTTATGAAGATTCATAAAGAGGTATTCATTAAGCACATTTTTTTTAATTTTTGGTTTTTCATTTTTTTTTTTTCTTTTATAAAGAACTAAAACAAACCTAAAAAGCTAGCAAACAAACACACAAACAAAAATTAAGTCAAGCACACACAAAATCTATGAAGGTAAGCAATGAATGCAAAGAGGGAAAAGAAATACACCTTCGCGTCACTATTTGACTAAGGAGCTAAATAATGAAACTTTCAATGCACTGCTCCTCGCGAAATCTCCACCTCACCTATATGAAAGGTGTTAAATTTGACCTTGAAATCCAACAAGTTCCACTAGTATTAGCCATTAAAGTTTTAGGAACCCACACTTGTTTGAACTTTATGTTCGTGTTCCTAAACTTACAATAATTGGATGTGTGACCAACACTATCACAAGTAAAGAACTTTGCACGCATATTTTTCACAATAGAAGGCACATTGTGGAATTTCTTAAATTTCGGCTTTTCAATGTCTTCAAACCAAATCCAAGTCCTCTTCTATTGTTGCCATATAATTGATTTTCAAGTATGGTATCCAACGAATGTTTACCAATTGAAAATTTTTTAATGACACTTCTAGATTAGAAACTTTGGATTTTAATAATTTATTTTCATCCATAAGCAAAGTACATTTACTTATAAAAGCTCTCTTGTTTTCCTCTTCCTTCTTTTCAAACTTAATCATTTTTCTTTTAAAGTCTTTATCCAACATGCATAATTTATCATTAAGCTATCTAATCACATAGTCTTTTTCAGTTTCGAGCTTAGTCAAATCTTGCTTAAGCATGCTAATATCATTCAATAAGGAAGGACAAGTAAGACAAGTAGCTTTTTCAGGCATGCTAGCTTTTTCTTTTTTTAGTGACAAAATTTTAGTGTTACATGCAACAAGTTTCTCTTTAAGAATACCCACTTCATTAGAAATGTCACAGTTTTCTTTTTGTTATTTAAACCTAGCATCCCTATAATCATTCAACGTGAGTTCTAGCTCATTAATCTCATTTTTCATTCCTTTACAAATATCTAACTATTCGGCTTTAGTGAAGGAATTTACCTCATCGTTGTTTGCCATCAAGCAGACGACAACGGAGTGGGCTACCACCTCTTCATCCTCATCATCAGCTTCGCTATCCATGTCTGTAACGACCACTTTTCGTCGTACCTTGTTCGTGCACGTGCTTTTGGCCGTGCACGTGTTTATTTTAGACTTTATTTGTTTGTGAACACTGTTGTGTGATATGCCGTTGTGAACGTCTCAGAGAGTATTAAATGGTGGCACTAACTTGGAACGACGTTTCTCGAGTCGTTTTTCCACAATTTAATCTTATTCGATGAGACGTGGCGATTTTCACTTTTGACGGGAGACGTTTCTATTTTTAGTTTCGTCGTCCGACGTCGAAATTGAGATCCGTCTTCTTAGTTAGCTCACTTTCGTCATCACGAACACCCCGATATTTATTTTATAATTTTTGGAGTTTATTTGACCACTTTTATATTTTTAACAAGGTTTATAATATTTTTAATAATTAATTTTTAAACTATTTTCGACCAAATAAAATTTATTTGAGTTTTAAACGTATTAAAGAATTTTTGAGCCAATTTTCAGCTCATTTGGACCAAGTCAAATCCTTGTGTGAGTTGGAGAAGTTGAGATTTAAATTTTAAATATTTTTGAACTTCTAATCCTATTAGATTTAGCCCTAGACCAAGTCAACCCATCTACACTATATAAACAACCCCTAGGAAAACCTATTTTCACAAGAAATCAACCCTAGCCTCTTCCAAAACCCAAATTGGACGTTGCGACGAATAGCTGCCGCACCGACCGAGAAAACCAAGCCAAATCTACCGCTCCGACTGCTAGCCGCCTCCGCATCCAAGCCCGCTCACATCGCAGCACAGCGCCCACCTCCGTTCCCCCGCTCCGACCGAGAGAGGCTCTCGGTCAGACCGAGGGCTCAACCCGCACAGCACGCCCGCACCAACCCCCGCTCCGTTCGCCCGCATCCGCTCGTGCCTGACCGAGCGGGTCGCCCGCACCGACCGGCGTTGCAACGTTGCAACGTTGCAACATCGCAGCCCCGCATCCAAGCGCCTGACCGAGCCGCCCTACCGCTCCGACCGAGAGGAGACCCCGCACCAAGCACGCTGCACAGCCGCTGCACACCGCCAAACGTTGCAACCCCGCATCCTCTGTGCACGACCGACGGATCTCCCCGCACCGAGGCTGTACGACCGAGAGCCATTCGTCGCAACCCCGCACCCGTCGTACCACTTACCTCCGTGGGCTCCCCAAGTTCTCCAGAGGTATTGTGGGTCCCCCAAAGGTCCCTAGGAATACTGTGGGCCCCACCTAGGTGCGTTCTCTTCGACGATTTGCCGCGTACGACGTTGCGACACGTCGTAGCCCGTCGTCGCACGTGCTAGCTTTGGAATCTGGAATCGTCGCCCCGGTTGATTGCTCTGAAACTTCCAGCGAGGAATCTAATTGGAATCTGGACTTGGAGCGCGATATTATTATTCCAACCCCCGGCGTCGCTACCCGACGCCGGTGTAGCTTTCGCGTCGTGTTGAGGTAACGCTTTGCACCCCTAGGACTCCCAACCCAATTGCATGCTAATCAAGATTAAAATCAGTATTTTTAAAGTATTTTAAATGTTTTAGAATTCACTAATCAAGATTAATAAAACGGATGTAGGCCGGTGGACTTGTGCACATAGGAATTGTTACTTTGGACTCGTTGGACGGTGTTTCTCTGACGTGATAGTCGCAGGCAAGTGAAACTTGCCAACTCTTATGTAGGGCCATGTTTTTAGGCCACTTCCTTGTTTTTAGCGTAAAAGAGACTAGTCAGTGAAATGATAGCTAGCTAGACGCCTACTTGATCTAGTTTGACAACGAAACTAGATCCGTCACCTAAATGATCTAGCTTGACAACGAAGCTAGATCCAACCCTTTAAACTTGTTGATCATGCATAATAAACTGTCATGTTTACTTTCCTTACCTGTACGCTTTACTACTTGCCATGTCATGTCATCCATGCATTGAATGTCGCATTCGTAGCACACGCTACATACTTGTACTTGCTTGTCCCGGGCTAGGTGCACCCCTACGCCATACTTGTTAAAAACACTTCCTGGCTCGTGGTCCAGAAGCGAGCATTCCTGTTCGGGGGTAAGGCCCTGGCTTGATACACGTGGAGGGGTAGGGTTGAGCGACCAATCAGCGTAGAAGTGTGCCCGTACAGCCTCTTCATCTGTAAGGCGTGAACTCTGTGCACGAGGTGCTTACTTTTCTTGTCTTGTACTAGTGAGTGTTACTTGTATAGCTTGTCATCCATGCCATGTTTAAATGCCATGCTCGTACCTTACGTTACTTTACCTTACTTGTTGCACTCATACTTTAACTGCCATGTCATTGCATCATACTAGAACTGCTAGGTTGCTTTACTTTCAGTTTCCTTGCATAAGTCTTCCAGACTTGCTGACATGTGCCCCTTGCTCTTTTGGGTGTCACATGTTACACGCCGAGCCAGAGACAGTTGTTGATGAAGAGGTGTTTGCTGACGCTGAGCCTGAGCCTACGTTCGTCGAGGAGTACGAGGACACCGGAGGCCAGTCTTAGTGACTGTGGAGTTGTTTTTGCTTTAGGTTGCTGTTTGTTGTCGGTGCTTGCACCATTACTTTGTTTTCGTACTTTGTACTTTTGTTGGCCATGCTGGGGCCTCTTTTAGACTCTTTTATTTTAGCCTGGTGGCTTTTTCTGCGATGTTGAGATTTATTATTATGGATATTCTGAGATGTTTCTTTTGTCTCTTTTCGTTATTATTATCTTTGTTTCGTTTCGCGTTGCAAGGACCTGCAGTTTAAATTTGATTGACACTTATCGGACTTGCAGCTTTGTAGCTTCAAGTCTGAGTGGACCTTCTCACGCTTCGCCTCCACGTTTTTGGGAAGCTGGGCGTGACAGGTTTTGTTGGTGGCCCATGCAGGTCCTTCTTGCAATTGTGAATTAACGGAACAACGGTAATAACGGAATGTCCATTAAATAAATCGCAACATCCAAGTCATTAAGCTATTTGAGTCTAATTTGTTTGTTCGTTTTCTATGTCATTAGATGGCTGGACGACGACAGACCCAATCTGGTAGTGGGCCCAATCGTGCTGAGGAGCCGGATAGAGAGCCCACCAATGCTGAGATCATGAGGATGATGCATCAGATGATGCAGGTGCAGCAGGGCATGCTCCAGAATATCCAGAGTGCCCCTCGCTTCGAGCCAGGAGCGAAGCAGTTTTGGGAGCTGGGCCCGACTTACTTTGATGAATTTGAAGGACCGTTGGCTGCCGAGGAGTGGATCAGGAATACCGAGGATAATCTGAAGATGTCGAAGGTCAACCCGGCTGGATGGGTTGATCTGGTGAAGAAGCAGCTTAAGGATAATGCCCGTAACTGGTGGGATGCAGAGGAGGAGCTGTTGACGACACCGATACCTTGGGCTACTTTCAAGTCTCGATTCGATGAGGAGTACTTTCCGAAGGCTGCCAGGAGGGAGATGTTGCAGCGATTCATTGAGCTGAAGCAGGAGAATCTGACGGTGGACCAGTACCACCAGGAGTTTACTAGGCTGAGTCGCTTCGCGCCGAAGATGGTGGAGGATGCTGAGGAGAAGGCTCAGAGGTTTCTGCAGGGCCTTTCCCTAGACTTGCAGAGCCTGATGTCTACGACGGATATGGAGTCATATCAGAAGTTACTGGTAGCTGCTCGGAGACAGGAGAGGATTGCGAAGCTGAAGAGAGGTCAGATTTTTGGAGCTGGGAAGAGGCCTATGGAGCAGGCCAGAGGAGTGGCTAGGCCTGGGTTCAAGCCTACCCAGCCAGTGCAGTTCAAGAGGCCAGGTGGGCCTACCGTGAAGACTTGCCATTTCTGCGGCAAGACTGGTCACAACAAGGAGCAGTGCAGGAAATTTCTGGGGCAGTGCCTGATCTGTGGAGATGCTACTCATGTAGCGAGGGATTGTCGACATGCGAACCAGCTGAGGAGAGGACCTGATGGAGCTCAACTACAGAGGGGACCAGTTGCAGCCTAGCCCTTGCAACAGAGAGCACATGTACCTGCTGGACGTGGAGCGCCTCTTCCTCCGCAGAAGCAGGCGTATCAGCAGGCTGTTCAGCCCAGGAGGCAGGCTTACTTGATGACTGCAGTGGAGACCGAGGCTGTGGACGAGGTTATCGCAGGTAACCCTCTGTCTAGTTGTTCTTTTCTTAGTTAGTTTTGATTGTTAGATTATGGTTGTTGCTTGCATATGATTGTTTGTTAGAATAGGTTTGATTGTTAGTCTGTTTGTTAGGTGTGATTTTGGTTTGCACGTTTCCTGCACGAGTCCTCTTTGACTCTAGTGCATCGATGTGCATTATATCCCGGAGCTTCGTGGAGAAGCATTCCTTGACGACTTCCCCTCTTCCCAAGAGCTGGAACATCATTACAGGAAATGGCGTTATCTCGGTGCATCGTGGGTGCAATTCTTGCCCCTTGGTGGTTTGTGGACATGAGCTTTACACTGATTTTATTGTCCACGACATCATCAACTACGATGCAGTGCTTGGAATGGATTGGCTAGCGAGTTTCTATGCTATGATCGATTGTCGGAGGAAGAAGGTGGTGTTCGAGATCCCAGGACATCCGGTGTTTGAGTTCAGTCGAGGTAGCAGTTCGCTTGGCCCTGTCAAGTTTCGGGCCAAGCCGGTGGAGATTGTTGCTATGCAGATGGAGCAGAGTAGACCAGCTGTGGTACGTGAGTTCGACGACGTCTTCCCCGAGGAGATGTCTGGACTGCCACCCGATTGAGCTCTCGAGTTTTCGATCGACCTTGTTCCGGGAGCGCAGCCTATTTCGAAGGCGCCATATCGTATGGCACCAGCAGAGTTGGAAGAGTTGCGTAGACAGCTGGATGATCTTTTGCAGAAGGGTTACATCAATCCCAGTGTGTCCCCGTGGGGAGCACTGGTGTTGCTGGTAAAGAAGAAGGATGGTTCGCGTCGCATGTGTATGGATTACCGGGAGCTGAATGCTGTGACTATCAAGAATAAATATCCCTTGCCTCGTATAGATGACATCTTTGATCAGCTCGGAGGTTCGAGGGTGTTTTCTAAGTTGGATTTGAGGAGTGGCTACCATCAGCTTAAGGTGAAGAAGGACGACATCCCGAAGACAGCGTTCAGGACAAAGTATGGTCACTACGAGTTCGTGGTTATGCCCTTCGGCGTAACCAATGCGCCCGCAGTTTTTATGAACATGATGAATCTGGTCTTCTACGACTTTCTAGACAAGTTCGTTGTCATCTTCATCGACGATATTCTGATCTATTCGAAGTCGGAGGAAGAGCATGCATCGCACTTGAGGACAGTGTTGGAGATCTTGAGGAAGCATCGTTTGTATGCTAAGTATTCCAAGTGCGAGTTTTGGCTGGATAGAGTTGCTTTTCTCGGGCATGTGGTGTCTGGTGATGGAATTTCTGTGGACCCCGAGAAGATTGTGGCTATCAGAGAGTGGCCGGTTCCGCAGTCAGCGTCAGAGATTCAGAGTTTCCTTGGGCTTGAAGGCTATTACCGACGTTTCATTAAGGACTTTTCCCGGATTGCTGAGCTGATGACCAGACTGACGCGGAAGGATGTACCATATGTTTGGTCTGATGATTGCGAGAAGGCTTTTGGTGTTCTGAAGGAGAGGTTGACGACTGCCCCTGTACTTGCTGTGCCTGATCGGAGTGGATGATTCGAGATCTTTTGTGATGCTTCTGGCAAGGGTCTTGGATGTGTGTTGCACCAGCATGGGCACGTGGTTGCGTATGCTTCTCGTCATCTTAAGGCTCATGAGAAGAATTACCCGACACATGATTTGGAGTTGGCTGCCGTCGTGTTTGCGCTGAAGATTTGGAGGCACTTCCTGCTTAGTGAGAAGGTGAAGATCTTCACCGATCACAAAAGCTTGAAGTATATCTTTACGCAGAAGGAGCTCAACATGCGACAGCGTCGATGGTTGGAGCTCATGGCAGACTATGAGATTGACTTGCAGTATCACCCTGGCAAGGTGAATGGGTTCCGGATGCGCTGAGCAGACTTCCAGCGGTGATGATGTTGACCTCGCAGTGGAGATTGCAGCAGGATTTTTGCGAGTCTGGTATCGAGATTATTCTTCCTGGAGAGACCTCTTCGTTGATGAGTATGCAGATACAGTCGACGATTGTGGATAGGATCAAGGCTGGACAGGCTGGAGATGCTAAG
>CM061133.1:51531844-51600857 GCA_030789695.1 Scilla litardierei
GGCAAACGCACAAGTGTGGAGCAATTTACAGCCGTGCGCACGACGGGCCAAATTACCCCCGTCGTGCGCGAGGGGGAAAACGAAATCTGTAAAGAAATTCCCATCCGAGCGCACGACGGGCAAACTTACCCCCGTCGTGCGCGTGGGTTAAAACGCCTAGTGTGGAGCAATTTCCATCCGAGCGCACGACGGACAAAATTAACCCCGTCGTCCGCGGTGGTTAAAACGCACAAGTGTGCAGCAATTTCCATCCGCGCGCATAACGGGCAAAAATAACCCCCGTCGTGCGCGTCGTCCGCGGGGGTTAAAACGCACAAGTGTCGAGCAATTTCCATCCGCGCGCACGACGGGAAAAATTACCCCCGTCGTGCGCGTCGTGTGCGGGCAAACGCACAAGTGTGGAGCAATTTACAGTCGTGCGCACGACGGGCCAAATTACCCCCGTCGTGCGCGAGGGGGAAAACGCAATCTGTAAAGCAATTTCCATCCGCGCGCACGACGGGCAAACTTACCGCGTCGTGCGCGTGGGTTAAAATGCCTAGTTTGCAGCAATTTCCATCCGAGCGCACGACGGGCAAAAATTACCCCCGTCGTCTGCGGGGGTTAAAATGCACAAGTGTGAAGCAATTTCCATCCGCGCGCACGACGGGCAAAATTACCCCCGTCGTGCGCGTCGTCCGCGGGGGTTAAAACGCACAAGTGTCAAGCAATTTCCATCCATGCGCACGACGGGAAAAATTACCCCCCGTCGTGCACGTCGTGTGCGGGCAAACGCACAAGTGTGGAGCAATTTATAGCCGTACGCAGGACGGGCCAAATTACCCCCGTCGTGCGCGAGGGGGAAAACGCAATCTGTAAAGCAATTTCCATCCGCGCGCACGACAGGCAAACTTACCCCGTCGTGCGCGTGGGTTAAAACACCCAGTGTGGAGCAATTTCCATCCGAGCGCACGACGGACAAAATTAACCCCGTCTCCGCGGGGGTTAAAACGCCTAGTGTGAAGAAATTCACATCCGCGCGCACGACGGGCAAAATAACCCCCATCGTGTGCGTCATCCGCGGGGCTTAAAACGCACAAGTGTCGAGCAATTTCCATCCGCCGCGCACGACGGGCAAAATTACCCCCATCGTGCGCGTCGTGGGCGGGCAAACGCACAAGTGTGGAGCAATTTACAGCCGTGCGCACGACGGGCCAATTTACCCCCGTCGTGCGCGAGGGGGAAACGCAATCTGTAAAGAAATTCCCATTCGAGCGCACGACGGGCAAACTTACCCCCGTCGAGCGCGTGGGTTAAAACGCCTAGTGTGGAGCAATTTCCATCCGAGCGCACGACGGACAAAATTAACCCCGTCGTCCGCGGTGGTTAAAACGCACAAGTGTGCAGCAATTTCCATCCGCGCGCATAACAGGCAAAAATAACCCCCGTCGTGCGCGTCGTCCGCGGGGGTTAAAACGCACAAGTGTCGAGCAATTTCCATCCGCGCGCACGACGGGCAAAATTACCCCCGTCGTGCGCATCGTGGGCGTGCAAACGCACAAGTAAGGAGCAATTTACAGCCGTGTGCACGACGGGCCAAATTACCCCCGTCGTGCGCGCGGGGGAAACGGCAATCTGTAAAGCAATTTCCATCCGCGTGCACGACGGGCAAACTTACCCCTGTCGTGCGCGTGGGTTAAAACGCCTAGTATGGAGCAATTTCCATCTGAGCGCACGACGGACAAAATTAACCCCGTCGTCCACGGGGGTTAAAACGCACAAGTGTGCAGCAATTTCCATCCGCGCACACGACGGGCAAAATTACCCCCGTCGTGCGCATCGTCCGTGGGGCTTAAAACGCACAAGTGTCGAGCAATTTCCATCCGCGCACACGACGGGAAAAATTACCCCCGTCAAGCGCGTCGTGTGCGGGCAAACGCACAAGTGTAGAGCAATTTACAGCCGTGCGCACGACGGGCCAAATTACCCCCGTCGTGCGCGAGGGGGAAAACGCAATCTGTAAAGCAATTTTCATCCACGCGCCCGACGGGCAAACTTACCCCGTCGTGCGCGTGGGTTAAAACGCCTAGTGTGCAGCAATTTCCATCCGAGCGCACGACGGGCCAAATTACCCCCGTCGTGCGCGAGGGGGAAAACGCAATCTGTAAAGCAATTTCGATCCGCGCGCACGACGGGCAAACTTACCCCGTCGTGTGCGTGGGTTAAAACGCCTAGTGTGCAGCAATTTTCATCCGAGCGCACGACGGGCAAAAATTATCCCCGTCGTTCGCGGGGGTTAAAACGCACAAGTGTGAAGCAATTTCCATCCGCGCGCACGACGGGCAAAATTACCCCCGTCGTGCGCGTCGTCCGCGGGGGATAAAACGCACAAGTGTCGAGCAATTTCCATCCGCGTGCACGACGGGGAAAATTACCCCCGTCGTGCGCGTCGTGTGCTGGCAAACGCACAAGTGTGGAGCAATTTACAGCCGTGCGTACGACGGGCCAAATTACCCCCGTCGTGCGCGAGGGGGAAAACGCAATCTGTAAAGCAATTTCCATCCGCGCGCACGACGGGCAAACTTATCCCGTCGTGCGCGTGGGTTAAAACGCCTAGTGTGGATCAATTTCCATCCGAGCGCACGACGGACAAAATTAACCCCGTCGTCCGCGGGGGTTAAAACGCACAAGTGTGCAGCAATTTCCATCCGCGCCCACGACGGGCAAAATAACCCCCGTCGTGCGCGTCGTCCGCGGGGCTTAAAACGCACAACTGTCAGGCAATTTCCATCGGCGCGCACGACCGGAAAAATTACACCCGGCGTGCGCGTCGTGTGCCGGCAAACGCACAAGTGTGGAGCAATTTACAGCCGTGCGCACGACGGGCCAAATTACCCCCGTCGTGCGCGAGGGGGAAAACGCAATCTGTAAAGCAATTTCCATCCTCGCGCACGACGTGCAAATTTACCCCGTCGTGCGTGTGGGTTAAAACGCCTAGTGTGGAGCAATTACCATCCGAGCGCACGACGGACAAAATTAACCCCGTCATCCGTGGGGGTTAAAACGCACAAGTGTGCAGCAATTTCCATCCGCGCGCACGACGGGCAAAAATAACCCCCGTCTTGCGCGTCGTCCGCGGGGGTTAAAACGCACAAGTGTGCAGCAATTTCCATCCGCGCGCACGACGGGAAAAATTACCCCCGTCGTGCGCGTCGTGTGCGGGCAAACGCACAAGTGTGGAGCAATTTACAGCCGTGCGCACGACGGGCCAAATTACCCCCGTCGTGCGCGAGGGGGAAAACGCAATCTGTAAAGCAATTTCCATCCGCGCGCACGACGGGCAAACTTACCCCGTCGTGCGCGTGGGTTAAAACGCCTAGTGTGGAGCAATTTCCATCCGAGCGCACGACGGACAAAATTAACCCCGTCGTCCGCGGGGGTTAAAACGCACAAGTGTGCAGCAATTTCCATCCGCGCGCACGACGGGCAAAATAACCCCCGTCGTGCGCGTCGTCCGCGGGGCTTAAAACGCACAAGTGTCAGGCAATTTCCATCCGCGCGCACGACCGGAAAAATTACCCCCGTCGTGCGCGTCGTGTGCGGGCAAACGCACAAGTGTGGAGCAATTTACAGCCGTACGCACGACGGGCCAAATTACCCCCGTCGTGCGCGAGGGGGAAAACGCAATCTGTAAAGCAATTTCCATCCGCGCGCACGACGGGCAAACTTACCCCCGTCGTGCGCGTGGGTTAAAACGCCTAGTGTGGAGCAATTTCCATCCGAGCGCACGACGGACAAAATTAACCCCGTCGTCCGCGGGGGTTAAAACGCACAAGTGTGCAGCAATTTCCATCTGCGCGCACGACGGGCAAAAATAACCTCGTCGTGCGCGTCGTCCGCGGGGGTTAAAACGCACAAGTGTCGAGCAATTTCCATATGCGCGCACGACGGGCAAAATTACCCACGTCGTGCGTGTCGTGTGCGGGCAAACGCACAAGTGTGGATCAATTTACAGCCGTACGCACGACGGGCCAAATTACCCCCATCGTGCGCGAGGGGGAAAACGCAATCTGTAAATCAATTTCCATCTGCTGCGCAACGAACGGGCAAACTTACCCCCGTCGTGCGCGTGGGTTAAAACGCCTAGTGTGGAGCAATTTCCATCCGAGCGCACGACGGACAAAATTAACCCCGTCGTCCGCGCGGGTTAAAACGCACAAGTGTGCAGCAATTTTCCATCTGCGCGCACGATGGGCAAAAATAACCTCGTCTGTGCGCGTCGTCCGCGGGGCTTAAAACGCACAAGTGTCGAGCAATTTCCATCCGCGCGCACGACGGGCAAAATTACCCCCCGTCTCGTGCGCGTCGGTGTGCGGGCAAACGCACAAGTGTGGAGCAATTTACAGCCGTGCGCACGACGGGCCAAATTACCCCCGTCGTGCGCCGAGGGGGTAAACGCAATCTGTAAGCAATTTCCATCCGCGCGCACGACGGGCAAACTTACCCCCGTCGTGCGCTGGGTTAAAACGCCTAGTGTGGAGCAATTTCGATCCGAGCGCACGACGGACAAAATTAACCCCGTCGTCCGCGGGGGTTAAAACGCACAAGTGTGCAGCAATTTCCATCTGCGCGCACGACGGGCAAAAATAACCTCGTCGTGCGCGTCGTCCGCGGGGGTTAAAACGCACAAGTGTCGAGCAATTTCCATATGCGCGCACGACGGGCAAAATTACCCACGTCGTGCGTGGTGTCGTGTGCGGGCAAACGCACAAGTGTGGATCAATTTACAGCCGTACGCACGACGGGCCAAATTACCCCCGTCGTGCGCGAGGGGGAAAACGCAATCTGTAAAGCAATTTCCATCTGCGCGCACGACGGGCAAACTTACCCCCGTCGTGCGCGTGGGTTAAAACGCCTAGTGTGGAGCAATTTCCATTCGAGCGCACGACGGACAAAATTAACCCCGTCGTCCGCGCACAAGTGTCGAGCAATTTCCATCCGCGCGCACGACGGGAAAAATTACCCCCGTCGTGCGCGTCGTGTGCGGGCAAACGCACAAGTGTGGAGCAATTTACAGCCGTACGCACGACGGGCCAAATTACCCCCGTCGTGCGCGAGGGGGAAAACGCAATCTGTAAAGCAATTTCCATCCGCGCGCACGACGGGCAAACTTACCCCCGTCGTGCGCGTGGGTTAAAACGCCTAGTGTGGAGCAATTTCCATCCGAGCGCACGACGGACAAAATTAACCCCGTCGTCCGCGGGGGTTAAAACGCACAAGTGTGCAGCAATTTCCATCTGCGCGCACGACGGGCAAAAATAACCTCGTCGTGCGCGTCGTCCGCGGGGGTTAAAACGCACAAGTGTCGAGCAATTTCCATATGCGCGCACGACGGGCAAAATTACCCACGTCGTGCGTGTCGTGTGCGGGCAAACGCACAAGTGTGGATCAATTTACAGCCGTACGCACGACGGGCCAAATTACCCCCGTCGTGCGCGAGGGGGAAAACGCAATCTGTAAAGCAATTTCCATCTGCGCGCACGACGGGCAAACTTACCCCCGTCGTGCGCGTGGGTTAAAACGCCTAGTGTGGAGCAATTTCCATTCGAGCGCACGACGGACAAAATTAACCCCGTCGTCCGCGCGGGTTAAAACGCACAAGTGTGCAGCAATTTCCATCTGCGCGCACGACGGGCAAAAATAACCTCGTCGTGCGCGTCGTCCGCGGGGCTTAAAACGCACAAGTGTCGAGCAATTTCCATCCGCGCGCACGACGGGCAAAATTACCCCCGTCGTGCGCGTCGTGTGCGGGCAAACGCACAAGTGTGGAGCAATTTACAGCCGTGCGCACGACGGGCCAAATTACCCCCGTCGTGCGCGAGGGGGTAAACGCAATCTGTAAAGCAATTTCCATCCGCGCGCACGACGGGCAAACTTACCCCGTCGTGCGCGTGGGTTAAAACGCTTAGTGTGGAGCAATTTCCATCCGAGCGCACGATGGATAAAATTAACCCCGTCGTCCACGGGGGTTAAAACGCATAAGTGTGCAGCAATTTCCATCCGCACGCACGACGGGCAAAAATAACCTCGTCGTGCGTGTTGTCCGCGGGGGTTAAAACGCACAAGTGTGCAGCAATTTCCATCCGCACGCACGACGGGCAAAATTACCCCCGTCATGCGTGTCGTGTGCGGGCAAACGCACAAGTGTGGAGTAATTTACAGCCGTGCGCACGACGGGCCAAATTACCCCCGTCGGGCACGAGGGGGAAAACGCAATCTGTAAAGCAATTTCGATCCGCGCGCACGACGGGCAAACATACCCCGTCGTGCGCGTTGTTAAAACGCCGTGTGCAGCAATTTCCATCCGAGCGCACGACGCCTAGTGTCCGCGGGGGTTAAAACACACAGTGTGAAGCAATTTCCATCCGCGCGCACGACGGGCAAAATTACCCCCGTCGTGCGCGTCGTCCGCGGGGGTTAAAACGCACAAGTGTCGAGCAATTTCCATCCGCGCGCACGACGGGAAAAATTACCCTCGTCGTGCGCGTCGTGTGCGGGCAAACGCACAAGTGTGGAGCAATTTACAGCCGTGCGCACGACGGGCCAAATTACCCCCGTCGTGCGCGAGGGGGAAAACGCAATCTGTAAAGCAATTTCCATCCGCGCGCACGACGGGCAAACTTACCCCGTCGTGCGCGTGGGTTAAAACGCCCAGTGTGCAGCAATTTCCATCCGAGCGCACGACGGGCAAAAATTACCCCCGTCGTCCGCGGGGGTTAAAACGCACAAGTGTGAAGCAATTTCCATCCGCGCGCACGACGGGCAAAATTACCCCCGTCGTGCGCGTCGTCCGCTGGGGTTAAAACGCACAAGTGTCGGACAATTTCCATCCGCGCGCACGACGGGAAAAATTACCCCCGTCGTGGACGTCATGTGCGGGCAAACGCACAAGTGTGGAGCAATTTACAGCCGTGCGCAGGACGGGCCAAATTACCCCCGTCGTGCGCGAGGGGGAAAACGCAATTTGTAAAGCAATTTCCATCCGCGCGCACGACGGGCAAACTTACCCCCGTCGTGCGCGTGGGTTAAAACGCCTAGTGTGGAGCAATTTCCATCCGAGCGCACGACGGACAAAATTAACCCCGTCGTCCGCGGGGGTTAGAACGCACAAGTGTGCAGCAATTTCCATCCGCGCGGACAACGGGCAAAAATTACCCCCGTCGTGCGCGTCGTCCGCGGGGGTTAAAACGCACAAGTGTGCAGCAATTTCCATCCGCGCGCACGACGGGCAAAATTACCCCCGTCGTGCGCATCGTGTGCGGGCAAACGCACAAGTGTGGAGCAATTTACAGCCGTGCGCACGACGGGCCAAATTACCCCCGTCGTGCGCGAGGGGGAAAACGCAATCTGTAAAGAAATTTCCATCCGCGCGCACGACGGGAAAACTTACCACGTCGTGCGCGTGGGTTAAAACGCCCAGTGTGGAGCAATTTCCATCCGAGCGCACGACGGACAAAATTAACCCCGTCGTCCGCGGGGGTTAAAACGCACAAGTGTGCAGCAATTTCCATCCGCGCGCATGACGGGCAAAATAACCCCCGTCGTGCGCGTCGTCCGCGGGGCTTAAAACGCACAAGTGTCTGGCAATTTCCATCCGCGTGCACGACCGGAAAAATTACCCCCGTCGTGCGCGTCGTGTGCGGGCAAACGCACAAGTGTGGAGCAATTTACAGCCGTGCGCACGACGGGCCAAATTACCCCCGTCGTGCGCGAGGGGGAAAACGCAATCTGTAAAGCAATTTCCATCCGCGCGCACGACGGGCAAACTTGCCCCCGTCGTGCGCGTGGGTTAAAACGCCTAGTGTGGAGCAATTTCCATCCGAGCGCACGACGGACAAAATTAACCCCGTCGTCCGCGGGGGTTAAAACGCACAAGTGTGCAGCAATTTCCATCTGCGCGCACGACGGGCAAAAATAACCTCGTCGTGCGCGTCATCCGCGGGGGTTAAAACGCACAAGTGTCGAGCAATTTCCATCCGCGCGCACGACGGGCAAAATTACCCCCGTCGTGCGCGTCGTGTGCGGGCAAACGCACAAGTGTGGAGCAATTTACAGCCGTGCGCACGACGGGCCAAATTACCCCCGTCGTGCGCGAGGGGGAAAACGCAATCTGTAAAGAAATTCCCATCCGAGCGCACGACGGGCAAACTTAACCCCGTCGTGCGCGTGGGTTAAAACGCCTAGTGTGGAGCAATTTCCATCCGAGCGCACGACGGACAAAATTAACCCCGTCGTCCGCGGTGGTTAAAACGCACAAGTGTGCAGCAATTTCCATCCGCGCGCATAACGGGCAAAAATAACCCCCGTAGGCGCGTCGTCCGCGGGGGTTAAAACGCACAAGTGTCGAGCAATTTCCATCCGCGCGCACGACGGGAAAAATTACCCCCGTCGTGCGCGTCGTGTGCGGGCAAACGCACAAGTGTGGAGCAATTTACAGCCGTGCGCACGACGGGCCAAATTACCCCCGTCGTGCGCGAGGGGGAAAACGCAATCTGTAAAGCAATTTCCATCCGCGCGCACGACGGGCAAACTTACCCCGTCGTGCGCGTGGGTTAAAATGCCTAGTGTGCAGCAATTTCCATCCGAGCGCACGACGGGCAAAAATTACCCCCGTCGTCTGCGGGGGTTAAAATGCACAAGTGTGAAGCAATTTCCATCCGCGCGCACGACGGGCAAAATTACCCCCGTCGTGCGCGTCGTCCGCTGGGGTTAAAACGCACAAGTGTCGAGCAATTTCCATCCGCGCGCACGACGGGAAAAATTACCCCCGTCATGGACGTCGTGTGCGGGCAAACGCACAAGTGTGGAGCAATTTACAGCCGTGCGCAGGACGGGCCAAATTACCCCCGTCGTGCGCGAGGGGGAAAACGCAATTTGTAAAGCAATTTCCATCCGCGCGCACGACGGGCAAACTTACCCCCGTCGTGCGCGTGGGTTAAAACGCCTAGTGTGGAGCAATTTCCATCCGAGCGCACGACGGACAAAATTAACCCCGTCGTCCGCGGGGGTTAAAACGCACAAGTGTGCAGCAATTTCCATCCACGCGCACGACGGGCAAAATTACCCCCGTCGTGCGCGTCGTCCGCGGGGCTTAAAACGCACAAGTGTCGAGCAATTTCCATCTGCGCACACGACGGGCAAAATTACCCCCGTCGTGCGCGTCGTGTGCGGGCAAACGCACAAGTGTGGAGCAATTTACAGCCGTGCGCACGACGGGCCAAATTACCCCCGTCGTGCGCGAGGGGGAAAACGCAATCTGTAAAGCAATTTCCATCCGCGCGCACGACAGGCAAACTTACCCCGTCGTGTGCGTGGGTTAAAACGCCTAGTGTGCAGCAATTTCCATCCGAGCGCACGACGGGCAAAAATTACCCCCGTCGTCCGCGGGGGTTAAAACACACAAGTGTGAAGCAATTTCCATCCGCGCGCACGACGGGCAAAATTACCCCCGTCGTGCGCGTCGTCCGCGGGGGTTAAAACGCACAAGTGTCGAGCAATTTCCATCCACGCGCACGACGGGAAAAATTACCCCCCGTCGTGCACGTCGTGTGCGGGCAAACGCACAAGTGTGGAGCAATTTACAGCCGTACGCAGGACGGGCCAAATTACCCCCGTCGTGCGCGAGGGGGAAAACGCAATCTGTAAAGCAATTTCCATCCGCGCGCACGACGGGCAAACTTACCCCGTCGTGCGCGTGGGTTAAAACGCCCAGTGTGGAGCAATTTCCATCCGAGCGCACGACGGACAAAATTAACCCCGTCTCCGCGGGGGTTAAAACGCCTAGTGTGAAGAAATTCACATCCGCGCGCACGACGGGCAAAATAACCCCCATCGTGCGCGTCATCCGCGGGGCTTAAAACGCACAAGTGTCGAGCAATTTCCATCCACGCGCACGACGGGCAAAATTACCCCCGTCGTGCGCGTCGTGGGCGGGCAAACGCACAAGTGTGGAGCAATTTACAGCCGTGCGCACGACGGGCCAAATTACCCCCGTCGTGCGCGAGGGGGAAAACGCAATCTGTAAAGAAATTCCCATCCGAGCGCACGACGGGCAAACTTACCCCCGTCGTGCGCGTGGGTTAAAACGCCTAGTGTGGAGCAATTTCCATCCGAGCGCACGACGGACAAAATTAACCCCGTCGTCCGCGGTGGTTAAAACGCACAAGTGTGCAGCAATTTCCATCCGCGCGCATAACGGGCAAAAATAACCCCCGTCGTGCGCGTCGTCCGCGGGGGTTAAAACGCACAAGTGTCGAGCAATTTCCATCCGCGCGCACGACGGGCAAAATTACCCCCGTCGTGCGCATCGTGGAAGTGCAAACGCACAAGTAAGGAGCAATTTACAGCCGTGTGCACGACGGGCCAAATTACCCCCCGTCGTGCGTGCGGGGGAAAAGGCAATCTGTAAAGCAATTTCCATCCGCGCGCACGACGGGCAAACTTACCCCTGTCGTGCGCGTGGGTTAAAACGCCTAGTATGGAGCAATTTCCATCTGAGCGCACGACGGACAAAATTAACCCCGTCGTCCACGGGGGTTAAAACGCACAAGTGTGCAGCAATTTCCATCCGCGCACACGACGGGCAAAATTACCCCCGTCTGTGCGCATCGTCCGCGGGGCTTAAAACGCACAAGGGTCGAGCAATTTCCATCCGCGCACGACGACGGGAAAAATTACCCCCGTCAAGCGAGTCGTGTGCGGGCAAAAGCACAAGTGTGGAGCAATTTACAGCCGTGCGCACGACGGGCCAAATTACCCCCGTCGTGCGCGAGGGGGAAAACGCAATCTGTAAAGCAATTTTCATCCACGCGCCCGACGGGAAAACTTACCCCGTCGTGCGCGTGGGTTAAAACGCCTAGTGTGCAGCAATTTCCATCCGAGCGCACGACGGGCCAAATTACCCCCGTCGTGCGCGAGGGGGAAAACGCAATCTGTAAAGCAATTTCGATCCGCGCGCACAACGGGCAAACTTACCCCGTCGTGTGCGTGGGTTAAAACGCCTAGTGTGCATCAATTTTCATCCGAGCGCACGACGGGCAAAAATTACCCCCGTCGTCCGCGGGGGTTAAAACGCACAAGTGTGAAGCAATTTCCATCCGCTGCGCACGACGGGCAAAATTACCCCCGTCGTGCGCGTCGTCCGCGGGGGATAAAACGCACAAGTGTCGAGCAATTTCCATCCGCGTGCACGACGGGGAAAATTACCCCCGTCGTGCGCGTCGTGTGCTGGCAAACGCACAAGTGTGGAGCAATTTACAGCCGTGCGTACGACGGGCCAAATTACCCCCGTCGTGCGCGAGGGGGAAAACGCAATCAGTAAAGCAATTTCCATCCGCGCGCACAACGGGCAAACTTACCCCGTCGTGCGCGTGGGTTAAAACGCCTAGTGTGGATCAATTTCCATCCGAGCGCACGACGGACAAAATTAACCCCGTCGTCCGCGGGGGTTAAAACGCACAAGTGTGCAGCAATTTCCATCCGCGCGCATGACGGGCAAAATAACCCCCCGTCGTGCGCGTCATCCGCGGGGCTTAAAACGCACAAGTGTCTGGCAATTTCCATCCGCGTGCACGACCGGAAAAATTACCCCCGTCGTGCGCGTCGTGTGCGGGCAAACGCTCAAGTGTGGAGCAATTTACAGCCGTGCGCACGACGGGCCAAATTACCCCCGTCGTGCGCGAGGGGGAAAACACAATCTGTAAAGCAATTTCCATCCGCGCGCGACGACGGGCAAACTTGCCCCCGTCGTGCGCGTGGGTTAAAACGCCTAGTGTGGAGCAATTTCCATCCGAGCGCACGACGGACAAAATTAACACCGTCGTCCGCGGGGGTTAAAACGCACAACTGTGCAGCAATTTCCATCTGCGCGCACGACGGGCAAAAATAACCTCGTCGTGCGCGTCATCCGCGGGGGTTAAAAACGCACAAGTGTCTAGCAATTTCCATCCGTGCGCACGACGGGCAAAATTACCCCCGTCGTGCGCGTCGTGTGCGGGCAAACGCACAAGTGTGGAGCAATTTACAGCCGTGCGCACGACGGGCCAAATTACCCCCGTCGTGCGCACAAGTGTCGAGCAATTTCCATCCGCGCGCACGACGGGCAAAATTACCCCCGTCGTGCGCGTCGTGTGCGGGCAAACCCCCGTCGTGCGCGTCGTGTGCGGGCGCACAAGTGTGGAGCAATTTACAGCCGTGCGCACGACGGGCCAAATTACCCCCGTCGTGCGCGAGGGGGAAAACGCAATCTGTAAAGCAATTTCCATCCGCGCGCACGACGGGCAAACTTACCCCGTCGTGCGCGTGGGTTAAAACGCCTAGTGTGCAGCAATTTCCATCCGAGCGCACGACGGGCAAAAATTACCCCCGTCGTCTGCGGGGGTTAAAATGCACAAGTGTGAAGCAATTTCCATCCGCGCGCACGACGGGCAAAATTACCCCCGTCGTGCGCGTCGTCCGCTGGGGTTAAAACGCAAAAGTGTCGAGCAATTTCCATCCGCGCGCACGACGGGAAAAATTACCCCCGTCATGGACGTCGAGTGCGGGCAAACGCACAAGTGTGGAGCAATTTACAGCCGTGCGCAGGACGGGCCAAATTACCCCCGTCGTGCGCGAGGGGGAAAACGCAATTTGTAAAGCAATTTCCATCCGCGCGCACGACGGGCAAACTTACCCCCATCGTGCGCGTGGGTTAAAAACGCCTAGTGTGGAGCAATTTCCATCCGAGCGCACGACGGACAAAATTAACCCCGTCGTCCGCGGGGGTTAAAACGCACAAGTGTGCAGCAATTTCCATCCACGCGCACGACGGGCAAAATTACCCCCGTCGTGCGCGTCGTCCGCGGGGCTTAAAACGCACAAGTGTCGAGCAATTTCCATCTGCGCACACGACGGGCAAAATTACCCCCGTCATGCGCGTCGTGTGCGGGCAAACGCACAAGTGTGGAGCAATTTACAGCCGTGCGCACGACGGGCCAAATTACCACCGTCGTGCGCGAGGGGGAAAACGCAATCTGTAAAGCAATTTCCATCCGCGCGCACGACAGGCAAACTTACCCCGTCGTGTGCGTGGGTTAAAACGCCTAGTGTGCAGCAATTTCCATCCGAGCGCACGACGGGCAAAAATTACCCCCGTCATCCGCGCGGGTTAAAACACACAAGTGTGAAGCAATTTCCATCCGCGCGCACGACGGGCAAAATTACCCCCGTCGTGCGCGTCGTCCGCGGGGGTTAAAACGCACAAGTGTCAAGCAATTTCCATCCACGCGCACCGACGGGAAAAATTACCCCCCGTCGTGCACGTCGTGTGCGGGCAAACGCACAAGTGTGGAGCAATTTACAGCCGTGCGCACGACGGGCCAAATTACCCCCGTCGTGCGCGAGGGGGAAAACGCAATCTGTAAAGCAATTTCCATCCGCGCGCACGACAGGCAAACTTACCCCGTCGTGTGCGTGGGTTAAAACGCCTAGTGTGCAGCAATTTCCATCCGAGCGCACGACGGGCAAAATTACCCCCGTCGTGCGCGTCGTCCGCGGGGGTTAAAACGCACAAGTGTCAAGCAATTTCCATCCATGCGCACGACGGGAAAAATTACCCCCCGTCGTGCACGTCGTGTGCGGGCAAACGCACAAGTGTGGAGCAATTTATAGCCGTACGCAGGACGGGCCAAATTACCCCCGTCGTGCGCGAGGGGGAAAACGCAATCTGTAAAGCAATTTCCATCCGCGCGCACGACAGGCAAACTTACCCCGTCGTGCGCGTGGGTTAAAACGCCCAGTGTGGAGCAATTTCCATCCGAGCGCACGACGGACAAAATTAACCCCGTCTCCGCGGGGGTTAAAACGCCTAGTGTGAAGAAATTCACATCCGCGCGCACGACGGGCAAAATAACCCCCATCGTGCGCGTCATCCGCGGGGCTTAAAACGCACAAGTGTCGAGCAATTTCCATCCGCGCGCACGACGGGCAAAATTACCCCCGTCGTGCGCGTCGTGGGCGGGCAAACGCACAAGTGTGGAGCAATTTACAGCCGTGCGCACGACGGGCCAATTTACCCCCGTCGTGCGCGAGGGGGAAACGCAATCTGTAAAGAAATTCCCATTCGAGCGCACGACGGGCAAACTTACCCCCGTCGAGCGCGTGGGTTAAAACGCCTAGTGTGGAGCAATTTCCATCCGAGCGCACGACGGACAAAATTAACCCCGTCGTCCGCGGTGGTTAAAACGCACAAGTGTGCAGCAATTTCCATCCGCGCGCATAACAGGCAAAAATAACCCCCGTCGTGCGCGTCGTCCGCGGGGGTTAAAACGCACAAGTGTCGAGCAATTTCCATCCGCGCGCACGACGGGCAAAATTACCCCCGTCGTGCGCATCGTGGGCGTGCAAACGCACAAGTAAGGAGCAATTTACAGCCGTGTGCACGACGGGCCAAATTACCCCCGTCGTGCGCGCGGGGGAAAAGGCAATCTGTAAAGCAATTTCCATCCGCGTGCACGACGGGCAAACTTACCCCTGTCGTGCGCGTGGGTTAAAACGCCTAGTATGGAGCAATTTCCATCTGAGCGCACGACGGACAAAATTAACCCCGTCGTCCACGGGGGTTAAAACGCACAAGTGTGCAGCAATTTCCATCCGCGCACACGACGGGCAAAATTACCCCCGTCGTGCGCATCGTCCGTGGGGCTTAAAACGCACAAGTGTCGAGCAATTTCCATCCGCGCACACGACGGGAAAAATTACCCCCGTCAAGCGCGTCGTGTGCGGGCAAACGCACAAGTGTGGAGCAATTTACAGCCGTGCGCACGACGGGCCAAATTACCCCCGTCGTGCGCGAGGGGGAAAACGCAATCTGTAAAGCAATTTTCATCCACGCGCCCGACGGGCAAACTTACCCCGTCGTGCGCGTGGGTTAAAACGCCTAGTGTGCAGCAATTTCCATCCGAGCGCACGACGGGCCAAATTACCCCCGTCGTGCGCGAGGGGGAAAACGCAATCTGTAAAGCAATTTCGATCCGCGCGCACGACGGGCAAACTTACCCCGTCGTGTGCGTGGGTTAAAACGCCTAGTGTGCAGCAATTTTCATCCGAGCGCACGACGGGCAAAAATTACCCCCGTCGTTCGCGGGGGTTAAAACGCACAAGTGTGAAGCAATTTCCATCCGCGCGCACGACGGGCAAAATTACCCCCGTCGTGCGCGTCGTCCGCGGGGGATAAAACGCACAAGTGTCGAGCAATTTCCATCCGCGTGCACGACGGGGAAAATTACCCCCGTCGTGCGCGTCGTGTGCTGGCAAACGCACAAGTGTGGAGCAATTTACAGCCGTGCGTACGACGGGCCAAATTACCCCCGTCGTGCGCGAGGGGGAAAACGCAATCTGTAAAGCAATTTCCATCCGCGCGCACGACGGGCAAACTTATCCCGTCGTGCGCGTGGGTTAAAACGCCTAGTGTGGATCAATTTCCATCCGAGCGCACGACGGACAAAATTAACCCCGTCGTCCGCGGGGGTTAAAACGCACAAGTGTGCAGCAATTTCCATCCGCGCCCACGACGGGCAAAATAACCCCCGTCGTGCGCGTCGTCCGCGGGGCTTAAAACGCACAACTGTCAGGCAATTTCCATCGGCGCGCACGACCGGAAAAATTACACCCGGCGTGCGCGTCGTGTGCGGGCAAACGCACAAGTGTGGAGCAATTTACAGCCGTGCGCACGACGGGCCAAATTACCCCCGTCGTGCGCGAGGGGGAAAACGCAATCTGTAAAGCAATTTCCATCCTCGCGCACGACGTGCAAATTTACCCCGTCGTGCGTGTGGGTTAAAACGCCTAGTGTGGAGCAATTACCATCCGAGCGCACGACGGACAAAATTAACCCCGTCATCCGTGGGGGTTAAAACGCACAAGTGTGCAGCAATTTCCATACGCGCGCACGACAGGCAAAAATAACCTCGTCTTGCGCGTCGTCCGCGGGGGTTTAAACGCACAAGTGTGCAGCAATTTCCATCCGCGCGCACAACGGGCAAAATTACCCCCGTCGTGCGCGTCGTGTGCGGGCAAACGCACAAGTGTGGAGCAATTTACAGCCGTGCGCACGACGGGCCAAATTACCCCCGTCGTGTGCGAGGGGGAAAACGCAATCTGTAAAGCAATTTCCATCCGCGCGCACGACGGGCAAACTTACCCCGTCGTGCGCGTGGGTTAAAACGCCCAGTGTGGAGCAATTTCCATCCGAGCGCACGACGGACAAAATTAACCCCGTCGTCCGCGGGGGTTAAAACGCACAAGTGTGCAGCAATTTCCATCCGCGTGCACGACGGGCAAAATAACCCCCGTCGTGTGCGTCGTCCGCGGGGCTTAAAACACACAAGTGTCAGGCAATTTCCATCCGCGCGCACGACCGGAAAAATTACCCCCGTCGTGCGCGTCGTGTGCGGGCAAACGCACAAGTGTGGAGCAATTTACAGCCATACGCACGACCGGCCAAATTACCCCCGTCGTGCGCGAGGGGGAAAACGCAATCAGTAAAGAAATTTCCATCCGCGCGCACGACGGGCAAACTTACCCCCGTCGTGCGCGTGGGTTAAAACGCCTAGTGTGGAGCAATTTCCATCCGAGCGCACGACGGACAAAATTAACCCCGTCGTCCGCGGGGGTTAAAACGCACAAGTGTGCAGCAATTTCCATCTGCGCTCACGACGGGCAAAAATAACCTCGTCGTGCGCGTCGTCCGCGGGGGTTAAAACGCACAAGTGTCGAGCAATTTCCATCCGCGCGCACGACGGGCAAAATTACCCCCGTCGTGCGCGTCGTGTGCGGGCAAACGCACAAGTGTGGAGCAATTTACAGCCGTACACACGACGGGCCAAATTACCCCCGTCGTGCGCGAGGGGGAAAACGCAATCTGTAAAGCAATTTCCATCCGCGCGCACGACGGGCAAACTTACCCCCGTCGTGCGCGTGGGTTAAAACGCCTAGTGTGGAGCAATTTCCATCCGAGCGCACGACGGACAAAATTAACCCCGTCGTCCGCGGGGGTTAAAACGCACAAGTGTGCAGTAATTTCCATCTGCGCGCACGACGGGCAAAAATAACCTCGTCGTGCGCGTCGTCCGCGGGGGTTAAAACGCACAAGTGTCGAGCAATTTCCATATGCGCGCACGACGGGCAAAATTACCCACGTCGTGCGTGTCGTGTGCGGGCAAACGCACAAGTGTGGAGCAATTTACAGCCGTACGCACGACGGGCCAAATTACCCCCGTCGTGCGCGAGGGGGAAAACGCAATCTGTAAAGCAATTTCCATCTGCGCGCACGACGGGCAAACTTACCCCCGTCGTGCGCGTGGGTTAAAACGCCTAGTGTGGAGCAATTTCCATTCGAGCGCACGACGGACAAAATTAACCCCGTCGTCCGCGCGGGTTAAAACGCACAAGTGTGCAGCAATTTCCATCTGCGCGCACGACGGGCAAAAATAACCTCGTCGTGCGCGTCGTCCGCGGGGCTTAAAACGCACAAGTGTCGAGCAATTTCCATCCGCGCGCACGACGGGCAAAATTACCCCCGTCGTGCGCGTCGTGGGCGGGCAAACGCACAAGTGTGGAGCAATTTACAGCCGTGCGCACGACGGGCCAAATTACCCCCGTCGTGCGCGAGGGGGTAAACGCAATCTGTAAAGCAATTTCCATCCGCGCGCACGACGGGCAAACTTACCCCGTTGTGCGCGTGGGTTAAAACGCTTAGTGTGGAGCAATTTCCATCCGAGCGCACGATGGACAAAATTAACCCCGTCGTCCACGGGGGTTAAAACGCATAAGTGTGCAGCAATTTCCATCCGCACACACGACGGGCAAAAATAACCTCGTCGTGCGTGTTGTCCGCGGGGGTTAAAACGCACAAGTGTGCAGCAATTTCCATCCGCACGCACGACGGGCAAAATTACCCCCGTCTTGCGTGTCGTGTGCGGGCAAACGCACAAGTGTGGAGCAATTTACAGCCGTGCGCACGACGGGCCAAATTACACCCGTCAGGCACGAGGGGGAAAACGCAATCTGTAAAGCAATTTCGATCCGCGCGCACGACGGGCAAACATACCCCGTCGTGCGCGTTGGTTAAAACGCCTAGTGTGCAGTAATTTCCATCCGAGCGCACGACGGGCAAAATTACCCCCGTCGTGCGCGTCGTCCGCGGGGGTTAAAACGCACAAGTGTCGAGCAATTTCCATCCGCGCGCACGACGGGAAAAATTACCCTCGTCGTGCGCGTCGTGTGCGGGCAAACGCACAAGTGTGGAGCAATTTACAGCCATGCGCACGACGGGCCAAATTACCCCCGTCGTGCGCGAGGGGGAAAACGCAATCTGTAAAGCAATTTCCATCCGCGCACACGACGGGCAAACTTACCCCGTCGTGCGCGTGGGTTAAAACGCCCAGTGTGCAGCAATTTCCATCCGAGCGCACGACGGGCAAAAATTACCCCCATCGTCCGCGGGGGTTAAAACGCACAAGTGTGAAGCAATTTCCATCCGCGCGCACGACGGGCAAAATTACCCCCGTCGTGCGCGTCGTGCGCTGGGGTTAAAACGCACAAGTGTCGGGCAATTTCCATCCGCGCGCACGACGGGAAAAATTACCCCCGTCGTGGACGTCATGTGCGGGCAAACGCACAAGTGTGGAGCAATTTACAGCCGTGCGCAGGACGGGCCAAATTACCCCCGTCGTGCGCGAGGGGGAAAACGCAATTTGTAAAGCAATTTCCATCCGCGCGCACGACTGGCAAACTTACCCCCGTCGTGCGCGTGGGTTAAAACGCCTAGTGTGGAGCAATTTCCATCCGAGCGCACGACGGACAAAATTAACCCCGTCGTCCGCGGGGGTTAGAACGCACAAGTGTGCAGCAATTTCCATCCGCGCGGACAACGGGCAAAAATTACCGCCGTCGTGCGCGTCGTCCGCGGGGGTTAAAACGCACAAGTGTGCAGCAATTTCCATCCGCGCGCACGACGGGCAAAATTACCCCCGTCGTGCGCATCGTGTGCGGGCAAACGCACAAGTGTGGAGCAATTTACAGCCGTGCGCACGACGGGCCAAATTACCCCCGTCGTGCGTGAGGGGGAAAACGCAATCTGTAAAGAAATTTCCATCCGCGCGCACGACGGGAAAACTTACCACGTCGTGCGCGTGGGTTAAAACGCCCAGTGTGGAGCAATTTCCATCCGAGCGCACGACGGACAAAATTAACCCCGTCGTCCGCGGGGGTTAAAACGCACAAGTGTGCAGCAATTTCCATCCGCGCGCACGACGGGCAAAATAACCCCCGTCGTGCGCGTCGTCCGCGGGGCTTAAAACGCACAAGTGTCTGGCAATTTCCATCCGCGTGCACGACCAGAAAAATTACCCCCGTCGTGCGCGTCGTGTAAGGGTAAACGCACAAGTGTGGAGCAATTTACAGCCGTGCGCACGACGGGCCAAATTACCCCCGTCGTGCGCGAGGGGGAAAACGCAATCTGTAAAGCAATTTCCATCCGCGCGCACGACGGGCAAACTTGCCCCCGTCGTGCGCGTGGGTTAAAACGCCTAGTGTGGAGCAATTTCCATCCGAGCGCACGACGGACAAAATTAACCCCGTCGTCCGCGGGTGTTAAAACGCACAATTGTGCAGCAATTTCCATCTGCGCGCACGACGGGTAAAAATAACCTCGTCGTGCGCGTCATCCGCGGGGGTTAAAACGCACAAGTGTCGAGCAATTTCCATCGGCGCGCACGACGGGCAAAATTACCCCCGTCGTGCGCGTCGTGTGCGGGCAAACGCACAAGTGTGGAGCAATTTACAGCCGTGCGCACGACGGGCCAAATTACCCCCATCGTGCGCGAGGGGGAAAACGCAATCTGTAAAGAAATTCCCATCCGAGCGCACGACGGGCAAACTTAACCCCGTCGTGCGCGTGGGTTAAAACGCCTAGTGTGGAGCAATTTCCATCCGAGCGCATGACGGACAAAATTAACCCCGTCGTCCGCGGTGGTTAAAACGCACAAGTGTGCAGCAATTTCCATCCGCGCGCATAACGGGCAAAAATAACCCCCGTCGTGCGCGTCGTCCGCGGGGGTTAAAACTCACAAGTGTCGAGCAATTTCCATCCGCGCGCGCACGACGGGAAAAATTACCCCCGTCGTGCGCGTCGTGTGCGAGCAAACGCACAAGTGTGGAGCAATTTACAGTCGTGCGCACGACGGGCCAAATTACCCCCGTCGTGCGCGAGGGGGAAAACGCAATCTGTAAAGCAATTTCCATCCGCACGCACGACGGGCAAACTTACCGCGTCGTGCGCGTGGGTTAAAATGCCTAGTTTGCAGCAATTTCCATCCGAGCGCACGACGGGCAAAAATTACCCCCGTCGTCTGCGGGGGTTAAAATGCACAAGTGTGAAGCAATTTCCATCCGCGCGCACGACGGGCAAAATTACCCCCGTCGTGCGCGTCGTCCGCTGGGGTTAAAACGCACAAGTGTCGGGCAATTTCCATCCGCGCGCACGACGGGAAAAATTACCCCCGTCATGGACGTCGTGTGCGGGCAAACGCACAAGTTTGGAGCAATTTGCAGCCATGCGCAGGACGGGCCAAATTACCCCCGTCGTGCGCGAGGGGGAAAACGCAATTTGTAAAGCAATTTCCATCTGCGCGCACGACGGGCAAACTTACCCCCGTCGTGCGCGTGGGTTAAAACGCCTAGTGTGGAGCAATTTCCATCCGAGCGCATGACGGACAAAATTAACCCCGTCGTCCGCGGTGGTTAAAACGCACAAGTGTGCAGCAATTTCCATCCGCGCGCATAACGGGCAAAAATAACCCCCGTCGTGCGCGTCGTCCGCGGGGGTTAAAACTCACAAGTGTCGAGCAATTTCCATCCGCGCGCACGACGGGAAAAATTACCCCCGTCGTGCGCGTCGTGTGCGAGCAAACGCACAAGTGTGGAGCAATTTACAGTCGTGCGCACGACGGGCCAAATTACCCCCGTCGTGCGCGAGGGGGAAAACGCAATCTGTAAAGCAATTTCCATCCGCGCGCACGACGGGCAAACTTACCGCGTCGTGCGCGTGGGTTAAAATGCCTAGTTTGCAGCAATTTCCATCCGAGCGCACGACGGGCAAAAATTACCCCCGTCGTCTGCGGGGGTTAAAATGCACAAGTGTGAAGCAATTTCCATCCGCGCGCACGACGGGCAAAATTACCCCCGTCGTGCGCGTCGTCCGCTGGGGTTAAAACGCACAAGTGTCGGGCAATTTCCATCCGCGCGCACGACGGGAAAAATTACCCCCGTCATGGACGTCGTGTGCGGGCAAACGCACAAGTTTGGAGCAATTTGCAGCCATGCGCAGGACGGGCCAAATTACCCCCGTCGTGCGCGAGGGGGAAAACGCAATTTGTAAAGCAATTTCCATCTGCGCGCACGACGGGCAAAATTACCCCCGTCGTGCGCGTCGTCCGCGGGGCTTAAAACGCACAAGTGTCGAGCAATTTCCATCTGCGCACACGACGGGCAAAATTACCCCCGTCGTGCGCGTCGTGTGCGGGCAAACGCACAAGTGTGGAGCAATTTACAGCCGTGCGCACGACGGGCCAAATTACCCCCGTCGTGCGCGAGGGGGAAAACGCAATCTGTAAAGCAATTTCCATCCGCGCGCACGACAGGCAAACTTACCCCGTCGTGTGCGTGGGTTAAAACGCCTAGTGTGCAGCAATTTCCATCCGAGCGCACGACGGGCAAAAATTACCCCCGTCGTCCGCGGGGGTTAAAACACACAAGTGTGAAGCAATTTCCATCCGCGCGCACGACGGGCAAAATTACCCCCGTCGTGCGCGTCGTCCGCGGGGGTTAAAACGCACAAGTGTCGAGCAATTTCCATCCACGCGCACGACGGGAAAAATTACCCCCCGTCGTGCACGTCGTGTGCGGGCAAACGCACAAGTGTGGAGCAATTTACAGCCGTACGCAGGACGGGCCAAATTACCCCCGTCGTGCGCGAGGGGGAAAACGCAATCTGTAAAGCAATTTCCATCCGCGCGCACGACGGGCAAACTTACCCCGTCGTGCGCGTGGGTTAAAACGCCCAGTGTGGAGCAATTTCCATCCGAGCGCACGACGGACAAAATTAACCCCGTCTCCGCGGGGGTTAAAACGCCTAGTGTGAAGAAATTCACATCCGCGCGCACGACGGGCAAAATAACCCCCATCGTGCGCGTCATCCGCGGGGCTTAAAACGCACTAGTGTCGAGCAATTTCCATCCACGCGCACTACGGGCAAAATTACCCCCGTCGTGCGCGTCGTGGGCGGGCAAACGCACAAGTGTGGAGCAATTTACAGCCGTGCGCACGACGGGCCAAATTACCCCCGTCGTGCGCGAGGGGGAAAACAAAATCTGTAAAGAAATTCCCATCCGAGCGCACTACGGGCAAACTTACCCCCGTCGTGCGCGTGGGTTAAAACGCCTAGTGTGGTGCAATTTCCATCCGAGCGCACGACGGACAAAATTAACCCCGTCGTCCGCGGTGGTTAAAACGCACAAGTGTGCAGCAATTTCCATCCGCGCGCATAACGGGCAAAAATAACCCCCGTCGTGCGCGTCGTCCGCGGGGGTTAAAACGCACAAGTGTCGAGCAATTTCCATCCGCGCGCACGACGGGAAAAATTACCCCCGTCGTGCGCGTCGTGTGCGGGCAAACGCACAAGTGTGGAGCAATTTACAGTCGTGCGCACGACGGGCCAAATTACCCCCGTCGTGCGCGAGGGGGAAAACGCAATCTGTAAAGCAATTTCCATCCGCGCGCACGACGGGCAAACTTACCGCGTCGTGCGCGTGGGTTAAAATGCCTAGTTTGCAGCAATTTCCATCCGAGCGCACGACGGGCAAAAATTACCCCCGTCGTCTGCGGGGGTTAAAATGCACAAGTGTGAAGCAATTTCCATCCGCGCGCACGACGGGCAAAATTACCCCCGTCGTGCGCGTCGTCCGCTGGGGTTAAAACGCACAAGTGTCGGGCAATTTCCATCCGCGCGCACGACGGGAAAAATTACCCCCGTCATGGACGTCGTGTGCGGGCAAACGCACAAGTGTGGAGCAATTTACAGCCGTGCGCAGGACGGGCCAAATTACCCCCGTCGTGCGCGAGGGGGAAAACGCAATTTGTAAAGCAATTTCCATCTGCGCGCACGACGGGCAAACTTACCCCCGTCGTGCGCGTGGGTTAAAACGCCTAGTGTGGAGCAATTTCCATCCGAGCGCACGACGGACAAAATTAACCCCGTCGTCCGCGGGGGTTAAAACGCACAAGTGTGCAGCAATTTCCATCCACGCGCACGACGGGCAAAATTACCCCCGTCGTGCGCGTCGTCCGCGGGGCTTAAAACGCACAAGTGTCGAGCAATTTCCATCTGTGCACACGACGGGCAAAATTACCCCCGTCGTGCGCGTCGTGTGCGGGCAAACGCACAAGTGTGGAGCAATTTACAGCCGTGCGCACGACGGGCCAAATTACCCCCGTCGTGCGCGAGGGGGAAAACGCAATCTGTAAAGCAATTTCCATCCGCGCGCACGACAGGCAAACTTACCCCGTCGTGTGCGTGGGTTAAAACGCCTAGTGTGCAGCAATTTCCATCCGAGCGCACGACGGGCAAAAATTACCCCCGTCGTCCGCGGGGGTTAAAACACACAAGTGTGAAGAAATTTCCATCCGCGCGCACGACGGGCAAAATTACCCCCGTCGTGCGCGTCGTCCGCGGGGGTTAAAACGCACAAGTGTCGAGCAATTTCCATCCACGCGCACGACGGGAAAAATTACCCCCCATCGTGCACGTCGTGTGCGGGCAAACACACAAGTGTGGAGCAATTTACAGCCGTACGCAGGACGGGCCAAATTACCCCCGTCGTGCGCGAGGGGGGAAAACGCAATCTGTAAAGCAATTTCCATCCGCGCGCACGACGGGCAAACTTACCACGTCGTGCGCGTGGGTTAAAACGCCCAGTGTGGAGCAATTTCCATCCGAGCGCACGACGGACAAAATTAACCCCGTCTCCGCGGGGGTTAAAACGCCTAGTGTGAAGAAATTCACATCCGCGCGCACGACGGGCAAAATAACCCCCATCGTGCGCGTCATCCGCGGGGCTTAAAACGCACAAGTGTCGAGCAATTTCCATCCGCGCGCACGACGGGCAAAATTACCCCCGTCGAGCGCGTCGTGGGCGGGCAAACGCACAAGTGTGGAGCAATTTACAGCCGTGCGCACGACGGGCCAAATTACCCCCGTCGTGCGCGAGGGGGAAAACGCAATCTGTAAAGAAATTCCCATCCGAGCGCACGACGGGCAAACTTACCCCCGTCGTGCGCGTGGGTTAAAACGCCTAGTGTGGAGCAATTTCCATCCGAGCGCACGACGGACAAAATTAACCCCGTCGTCCGCGGTGTTTAAAACGCACAAGTGTGCAGCAATTTCCATCCGCGCGCATAACGGGCAAAAATAACCCCCGTCGTGCGCGTCGTCCGCGGGGGTTAAAACGCACAAGTGTCGAGCAATTTCCAACCGCGCGCACGACGGGCAAAATTACCCCCGTCGTGCGCATCGTGGGCGTGCAAACGCACAAGTAAGGAGCAATTTACAGCCGTGTGCACGACGGGCCAAATTACCCCCGTCGTGCGCGCGGGGGAAAAGGCAATCTGTAAAGCAATTTCCATCCGCGCGCACGACGGGCAAACTTACCCCTGTCGTGCGCGTGGGTTAAAACGCCTAGTATGGAGCAATTTCCATCAGAGCGCACGACGGACAAAATTAACCCCGTCGTCCACGGGGGTTAAAACGCACAAGTGTGCAGCAATTTCCATCCGCGCACACGACTGGCAAAATTACCCCCGTCGTGCGCATCGTCCGAGGGGCTTAAAACGCACAAGTGTCGAGCAATTTCCATCCGCGCATACGACGGGAAAAATTACCCCCGTCAAGCGCGTCGTGTGTAACGGCCACATTTCTGTCATACGTATTTTCGTACGTATCTCTGCGTGGCATTGGATTATGTGTATTTTGCACTTTGATTTTTAATATTTTATCCGTAGTCCGGACTCGTGACCTGACCCCGTATTTGCGACCGTCTCGGAGGCGCGATCACACCGGTATCTTCTTTTTAATCTTTGGGCGTCGAGATACCTATGTGCTGATAACTCATTATGAGTAATTAAATTTTTATTAACCTTCTTGAATTTCTAGGATCAGAATCTGTTCGTTTTCTTTTATTTTTAAAACAAAACTTTATACTCCTAATACCTTAAGCCTAAAACTACTTAATATTGCAAGTTTATTTTTATTTTAAGGATATCAAACCGAATCTTTTAAATCATAACCTATTTGATTTCATCACCAAACAAAGCTCAGTTCAAATATATATATATATCTTAACAACTGCCCCCCGTGAACCACTTCTTTCCCTTCCCCACGTCACGTTCATGCGGGTACTTTGCCCCGCAAAATCCGATGCATCTGATTTTAACACCCTGATTCACGCAACCGCCCTTCTTCACGTTCTTCGTCTCTCTTCTTTTAAATCCCAACCTCTCACCGTTGCGCCTTCGCCCAGTCCCCGCTCCTCCTCGCTGCTCGCATTCCCCGACGGCAGCCGAACCCCGTTTCAGAGCCGATCCTCCCTCAGCCCCGGAAGCCCAGCACCCTCATCTTCAGTCCGGCATCTCCACGCTCCGACTTCTCTCCGGCCATTTCCCAACGCCGAAGACTTCGCCGTCGACTTCTCTTCTACACATCCGCCGGACCACCCCGCCTCCACGTCGACCCATCGGAGACCTCGCCGCAGTATTTCCCGCGCCGTCCGATCTCCTCCGAGGCTCTTCCTTCGGTGACAGCACCTTCCGGCAACCCTCCCGCAACAACCGCCGAAGCCCTCCGCCCTCCTCCCCTCTCCTTGCCACCGCCGACGACCCGAGAGCCAAGCGCCTCCGTTCGAGTCCACCGCCGCTCGCCTAGCCCAGCAGCGCCGTCTCCGTTCGAGGCCCACGTCGCAGCCATCCGACAGCCATCTCAGAAGCCCGACGCCTCCACGTCCACCTGCGAGAACGACGCCGGCGCCTCCTGCCCTCTCTCACCGCTGTCGCTCGAGTTCCGGCGAACTCGCCACAAGGCCAACGCAGCAGGCCCTCCACCCAGACGATGTCCGGCGGCCTCTCCCTTCAGCACGACACCGCCTCCGACCACACCGCCTCCTCGACCTCCATCGCCTTCGAGCACACCTCCGACGAACTTCTCCGCCTTGCCGACAGCAGCCATAGACCACCGGAAGTCGTCGCCGCTTCATCTGCCAAACACGCGAAGAGGAGAAAACGCGGAACAACAAGAAACCACGTAAGCTCTTAATACCAGCATGCATGCGAGTTATTTATAATATATTAGTTGTTATATGTTTGATAATGAATACTTATAACAGTACGTATAATGGCAAATTAGTTAATATTTCCTAATCAGTAATTTTTAATTATAGCAGCATAATAATAATATATGTTGCATGTGGAGTAAGCTATATATAAAACAATATATATGCATGAATAACCAGTGTGATATAAGTTAGGTTAATGGCATTTTGATTGATTAATAATTCCTCGATTTTTTATTAGCATCCATGGAGCAGATAGAAATGTGCCCCACGCTACGATCGTCTGGTCACCCAACATCGCCCTGAGGCAAGTATATTACTTTCTACAAACCTCTTTCAAGGCGCAAGTATTTACCCCCTTGCGAGTATATTATTTTTCTGCAAATCTTCAATAGTGCAAGTATTTTATCGTGGAGTAACTTTTAGGCATCGCTAAAATGTCAAAACAACCATTTTTGTGAGTTTGTTGCTTAATGACCGTATAAATGATGTAATGTGTTTGTTGATGGCTTGGTTTATTCTTGCTATCAAATGCTTCCGCCAATTTAATGAAGCACTAAAATGTTCTCCTTGTTTGTTTTACCTTTCTTGTCGAATGAACGCCCTAACTAAAAGCGATACTGGGCCCTTTGGGCAAATTTACAGACTATTGTGCCTTTGGGCAAATTACGGACTATTGTGCCTTTGTGCAAATTACGGACTATTGGGCCTTCGGGCAATACAGATATTGGGCCACGGGCCATTTACGGAATGTTTTGACACTCGGCAAACATTAAACTACAGATTGACTTATGGACACTTGGGTGGGGTAGTCTAGTGTAGTAGAGGCTGGAAAGCTGGATTGCACCCGATTGGTGAACTTGACCGACACCTGGCCGGGTCGGTGAGTAGAGAGTCACGGGTAGCTCCCGTTGGCTTGGGTGTGATGCTGGTCACCTCCCCCTCGGACACTGGGCTTTGTCACTAGATAGTAGATTGATTGATTGATTGATGCACCCTTCTCTTTACCTCGGCTGATGCTACATTGTAAACTGCTAAAATTATTGTCACGATTGACAATTGCTGTGCACACTACACTTGTCACTACTTTTGCTGTACACACTACACTTGTCACTACTTTTGCTGTGCACACTACACTTGCCGTGCTAGTTACTTTACACACTACACCTTGCTATGGTTGCTACTCGCACACTACACTTCGCCTGCTCACTACTTTGCACATTACACATTGCTTACACTCACATGTGCCCTTCTGATGCTATGTTTCAACTGATTGAAATGTTATTGTGCTTCTCATCTCCTTAAGTTTTGAAAACTATATTATCACCTTGCCGAGGGTCATTTATTACTAACGTTTTAAATCTTGCCGAGCGACCCTCGCTGACGTATATTTCCTTGTTTGTGAAATATACGTTAGGTTTTGAGCAGGAGGACCAAGAGCTAAGAGCACGAGATCCACTACTGAAGACGACGGACACTGCGCAGCTTGCTGAAGCTTTAATAATTGTTGTTGTAATTTCTTTGTAACTGTTGTAATGGCCATGCTAGGCCTTTTAATTTTTGTGTACATGTAATCTGGAAAAGTTAAAGTATAATGATGACATTATTTTGTTGTTCCGAATATTCGCAAGCAAGAACCTGACAAGTAGTCATACACAGACGCTTATTGGGTTGGGGCTTCACCGCTCCAGCCCAAGCGGGCCCGCTCACGTCCTCGCTCCCAAATATAATGGGAAGCGGGGCGTGACAGGTTTTAGTGGTGGCCCATGCAGGTCTTGCGTTCTGCGAAATGCTCGGAACAACATAGATGTCATTATTAACTAGACTGTCTGGATAAATCTTGTACGCAAATGTTTACTTTGTTGTTTGCAGCATGTCAGGAAGACGTAACACTTGACGAGGATCCGGAGCTGCTGGAGGCGGAGAGGACGACATCTGTCAGATGCTCGGAGTCATGAGAGAGATGCTAGAGGTATGTCTCTTGCTTCCTTGCTACGGTGATATCTCACTTTCATCCTTCGCCTATCATGGTCTCTTGATCCTTATCTAGCTTAAGAAATTCCGAGGACGGAATTTTTCTTAAGGTGTGTAGGGTGTAACGGCCACATTTCTGTCATACGTATTTTCGTACGTATCTCTGTGTGGCATTGGATTATGTGTATTTTGCACTTTGATTTTTAATATTTTATCCGTAGTCCGGACTCGTGACCTGACCCCGTATTTGCGACCGTCTCGGAGGCGCGATCACACCGGTATCTTCTTTTTAATCTTTGGGCGTCGAGATACCTATGTGCTGATAACTCATTATGAGTAATTAAATTTTTATTAACCTTCTTGAATTTCTAGGATCAGAATCTGTTCGTTTTCTTTTATTTTTAAAACAAAACTTTATACTCCTAATACCTTAAGCCTAAAACTACTTAATATTGCAAGTTTATTTTTATTTTAAGGATATCAAACCGAATCTTTTAAATCATAACCTATTTGATTTCATCACCAAACAAAGCTCAGTTCAAATATATATATATATCTTAACAACTGCCCCCCGTGAACCACTTCTTTCCCTTCCCCACGTCACGTTCATGCGGGTACTTTGCCCCGCAAAATCCGATGCATCTGATTTTAACACCCTGATTCACGCAACCGCCCTTCTTCACGTTCTTCGTCTCTCTTCTTTTAAATCCCAACCTCTCACCGTTGCGCCTTCGCCCAGTCCCCGCTCCTCCTCGCTGCTCGCATTCCCCGACGGCAGCCGAACCCCGTTTCAGAGCCGATCCTCCCTCAGCCCCGGAAGCCCAGCACCCTCATCTTCAGTCCGGCATCTCCACGCTCCGACTTCTCTCCGGCCATTTCCCAACGCCGAAGACTTCGCCGTCGACTTCTCTTCTACACATCCGCCGGACCACCCCGCCTCCACGTCGACCCATCGGAGACCTCGCCGCAGTATTTCCCGCGCCGTCCGATCTCCTCCGAGGCTCTTCCTTCGGTGACAGCACCTTCCGGCAACCCTCCCGCAACAACCGCCGAAGCCCTCCGCCCTCCTCCCCTCTCCTTGCCACCGCCGACGACCCGAGAGCCAAGCGCCTCCGTTCGAGTCCACCGCCGCTCGCCTAGCCCAGCAGCGCCGTCTCCGTTCGAGGCCCACGTCGCAGCCATCCGACAGCCATCTCAGAAGCCCGACGCCTCCACGTCCACCTGCGAGAACGACGCCGGCGCCTCCTGCCCTCTCTCACCGCTGTCGCTCGAGTTCCGGCGAACTCGCCACAAGGCCAACGCAGCAGGCCCTCCACCCAGACGATGTCCGGCGGCCTCTCCCTTCAGCACGACACCGCCTCCGACCACACCGCCTCCTCGACCTCCATCGCCTTCGAGCACACCTCCGACGAACTTCTCCGCCTTGCCGACAGCAGCCATAGACCACCGGAAGTCGTCGCCGCTTCATCTGCCAAACACGCGAAGAGGAGAAAACGCGGAACAACAAGAAACCACGTAAGCTCTTAATACCAGCATGCATGCGAGTTATTTATAATATATTAGTTGTTATATGTTTGATAATGAATACTTATAACAGTACGTATAATGGCAAATTAGTTAATATTTCCTAATCAGTAATTTTTAATTATAGCAGCATAATAATAATATATGTTGCATGTGGAGTAAGCTATATATAAAACAATATATATGCATGAATAACCAGTGTGATATAAGTTAGGTTAATGGCATTTTGATTGATTAATAATTCCTCGATTTTTTATTAGCATCCATGGAGCAGATAGAAATGTGCCCCACGCTACGATCGTCTGGTCACCCAACATCGCCCTGAGGCAAGTATATTACTTTCTACAAACCTCTTTCAAGGCGCAAGTATTTACCCCCTTGCGAGTATATTATTTTTCTGCAAATCTTCAATAGTGCAAGTATTTTATCGTGGAGTAACTTTTAGGCATCGCTAAAATGTCAAAACAATCATTTTTGTGAGTTTGTTGCTTAATGACCGTATAAATGATGTAATGTGTTTGTTGATGGCTTGGTTTATTCTTGCTATCAAATGCTTCCGCCAATTTAATGAAGCACTAAAATGTTCTCCTTGTTTGTTTTACCTTTCTTGTCGAATGAACGCCCTAACTAAAAGCGATACTGGGCCCTTTGGGCAAATTTACAGACTATTGTGCCTTTGGGCAAATTACGGACTATTGTGCCTTTGTGCAAATTACGGACTATTGGGCCTTCGGGCAATACAGATATTGGGCCACGGGCCATTTACGGAATGTTTTGACACTCGGCAAACATTAAACTACAGATTGACTTATGGACACTTGGGTGGGGTAGTCTAGTGTAGTAGAGGCTGGAAAGCTGGATTGCACCCGATTGGTGAACTTGACCGACACCTGGCCGGGTCGGTGAGTAGAGAGTCACGGGTAGCTCCCGTTGGCTTGGGTGTGATGCTGGTCACCTCCCCCTCGGACACTGGGCTTTGTCACTAGATAGTAGATTGATTGATTGATTGATGCACCCTTCTCTTTACCTCGGCTGATGCTACATTGTAAACTGCTAAAATTATTGTCACGATTGACAATTGCTGTGCACACTACACTTGTCACTACTTTTGCTGTACACACTACACTTGTCACTACTTTTGCTGTGCACACTACACTTGCCGTGCTAGTTACTTTACACACTACACCTTGCTATGGTTGCTACTCGCACACTACACTTCGCCTGCTCACTACTTTGCACATTACACATTGCTTACACTCACATGTGCCCTTCTGATGCTATGTTTCAACTGATTGAAATGTTATTGTGCTTCTCATCTCCTTAAGTTTTGAAAACTATATTATCACCTTGCCGAGGGTCATTTATTACTAACGTTTTAAATCTTGCCGAGCGACCCTCGCTGACGTATATTTCCTTGTTTGTGAAATATACGTTAGGTTTTGAGCAGGAGGACCAAGAGCTAAGAGCACGAGATCCACTACTGAAGACGACGGACACTGCGCAGCTTGCTGAAGCTTTAATAATTGTTGTTGTAATTTCTTTGTAACTGTTGTAATGGCCATGCTAGGCCTTTTAATTTTTGTGTACATGTAATCTGGAAAAGTTAAAGTATAATGATGACATTATTTTGTTGTTCCGAATATTCGCAAGCAAGAACCTGACAAGTAGTCATACACAGACGCTTATTGGGTTGGGGCTTCACCGCTCCAGCCCAAGCGGGCCCGCTCACGTCCTCGCTCCCAAATATAATGGGAAGCGGGGCGTGACAGGTTTTAGTGGTGGCCCATGCAGGTCTTGCGTTCTGCGAAATGCTCGGAACAACATAGATGTCATTATTAACTAGACTATCTGGATAAATCTTGTACGCAAATGTTTACTTTGTTGTTTGCAGCATGTCAGGAAGACGTAACACTTGACGAGGATCCGGAGCTGCTGGAGGCGGAGAGGACGACATCTGTCAGATGCTCGGAGTCATGAGAGAGATGCTAGAGGTATGTCTCTTGCTTCCTTGCTACGGTGATATCTCACTTTCATCCTTCGCCTATCATGGTCTCTTGATCCTTATCTAGCTTAAGAAATTCCGAGGACGGAATTTTTCTTAAGGTGTGTAGGGTGTAACGGCCACATTTCTGTCATACGTATTTTCATACGTATCTCTGCGTGGCATTGGATTATGTGTATTTTGCACTTTGATTTTTAATATTTTATCCGTAGTCCGGACTCGTGACCTGACCCCGTATTTGCGACCGTCTCGGAGGCGCGATCACACCGGTATCTTCTTTTTAATCTTTGGGCGTCGAGATACCTATGTGCTGATAACTCATTATGAGTAATTAAATTTTTATTAACCTTCTTGAATTTCTAGGATCAGAATCTGTTCGTTTTCTTTTATTTTTAAAACAAAACTTTATACTCCTAATACCTTAAGCCTAAAACTACTTAATATTGCAAGTTTATTTTTATTTTAAGGATATCAAACCGAATCTTTTAAATCATAACCTATTTGATTTCATCACCAAACAAAGCTCAGTTCAAATATATATATATATCTTAACAACTGCCCCCCGTGAACCACTTCTTTCCCTTCCCCACGTCACGTTCATGCGGGTACTTTGCCCCGCAAAATCCGATGCATCTGATTTTAACACCCTGATTCACGCAACCGCCCTTCTTCACGTTCTTCGTCTCTCTTCTTTTAAATCCCAACCTCTCACCGTTGCGCCTTCGCCCAGTCCCCGCTCCTCCTCGCTGCTCGCATTCCCCGACGGCAGCCGAACCCCGTTTCAGAGCCGATCCTCCCTCAGCCCCGGAAGCCCAGCACCCTCATCTTCAGTCCGGCATCTCCACGCTCCGACTTCTCTCCGGCCATTTCCCAACGCCGAAGACTTCGCCGTCGACTTCTCTTCTACACATCCGCCGGACCACCCCGCCTCCACGTCGACCCATCGGAGACCTCGCCGCAGTATTTCCCGCGCCGTCCGATCTCCTCCGAGGCTCTTCCTTCGGTGACAGCACCTTCCGGCAACCCTCCCGCAACAACCGCCGAAGCCCTCCGCCCTCCTCCCCTCTCCTTGCCACCGCCGACGACCCGAGAGCCAAGCGCCTCCGTTCGAGTCCACCGCCGCTCGCCTAGCCCAGCAGCGCCGTCTCCGTTCGAGGCCCACGTCGCAGCCATCCGACAGCCATCTCAGAAGCCCGACGCCTCCACGTCCACCTGCGAGAACGACGCCGGCGCCTCCTGCCCTCTCTCACCGCTGTCGCTCGAGTTCCGGCGAACTCGCCACAAGGCCAACGCAGCAGGCCCTCCACCCAGACGATGTCCGGCGGCCTCTCCCTTCAGCACGACACCGCCTCCGACCACACCGCCTCCTCGACCTCCATCGCCTTCGAGCACACCTCCGACGAACTTCTCCGCCTTGCCGACAGCAGCCATAGACCACCGGAAGTCGTCGCCGCTTCATCTGCCAAACACGCGAAGAGGAGAAAACGCGGAACAACAAGAAACCACGTAAGCTCTTAATACCAGCATGCATGCGAGTTATTTATAATATATTAGTTGTTATATGTTTGATAATGAATACTTATAACAGTACGTATAATGGCAAATTAGTTAATATTTCCTAATCAGTAATTTTTAATTATAGCAGCATAATAATAATATATGTTGCATGTGGAGTAAGCTATATATAAAACAATATATATGCATGAATAACCAGTGTGATATAAGTTAGGTTAATGGCATTTTGATTGATTAATAATTCCTCGATTTTTTATTAGCATCCATGGAGCAGATAGAAATGTGCCCCACGCTACGATCGTCTGGTCACCCAACATCGCCCTGAGGCAAGTATATTACTTTCTACAAACCTCTTTCAAGGCGCAAGTATTTACCCCCTTGCGAGTATATTATTTTTCTGCAAATCTTCAATAGTGCAAGTATTTTATCGTGGAGTAACTTTTAGGCATCGCTAAAATGTCAAAACAACCATTTTTGTGAGTTTGTTGCTTAATGACCGTATAAATGATGTAATGTGTTTGTTGATGGCTTGGTTTATTCTTGCTATCAAATGCTTCCGCCAATTTAATGAAGCACTAAAATGTTCTCCTTGTTTGTTTTACCTTTCTTGTCGAATGAACGCCCTAACTAAAAGCGATACTGGGCCCTTTGGGCAAATTTACAGACTATTGTGCCTTTGGGCAAATTACGGACTATTGTGCCTTTGTGCAAATTACGGACTATTGGGCCTTCGGGCAATACAGATATTGGGCCACGGGCCATTTACGGAATGTTTTGACACTCGGCAAACATTAAACTACAGATTGACTTATGGACACTTGGGTGGGGTAGTCTAGTGTAGTAGAGGCTGGAAAGCTGGATTGCACCCGATTGGTGAACTTGACCGACACCTGGCCGGGTCGGTGAGTAGAGAGTCACGGGTAGCTCCCGTTGGCTTGGGTGTGATGCTGGTCACCTCCCCCTCGGACACTGGGCTTTGTCACTAGATAGTAGATTGATTGATTGATTGATGCACCCTTCTCTTTACCTCGGCTGATGCTACATTGTAAACTGCTAAAATTATTGTCACGATTGACAATTGCTGTGCACACTACACTTGTCACTACTTTTGCTGTACACACTACACTTGTCACTACTTTTGCTGTGCACACTACACTTGCCGTGCTAGTTACTTTACACACTACACCTTGCTATGGTTGCTACTCGCACACTACACTTCGCCTGCTCACTACTTTGCACATTACACATTGCTTACACTCACATGTGCCCTTCTGATGCTATGTTTCAACTGATTGAAATGTTATTGTGCTTCTCATCTCCTTAAGTTTTGAAAACTATATTATCACCTTGCCGAGGGTCATTTATTACTAACGTTTTAAATCTTGCCGAGCGACCCTCGCTGACGTATATTTCCTTGTTTGTGAAATATACGTTAGGTTTTGAGCAGGAGGACCAAGAGCTAAGAGCACGAGATCCACTACTGAAGACGACGGACACTGCGCAGCTTGCTGAAGCTTTAATAATTGTTGTTGTAATTTCTTTGTAACTGTTGTAATGGCCATGCTAGGCCTTTTAATTTTTGTGTACATGTAATCTGGAAAAGTTAAAGTATAATGATGACATTATTTTGTTGTTCCGAATATTCGCAAGCAAGAACCTGACAAGTAGTCATACACAGACGCTTATTGGGTTGGGGCTTCACCGCTCCAGCCCAAGCGGGCCCGCTCACGTCCTCGCTCCCAAATATAATGGGAAGCGGGGCGTGACATCGTGTGCGGGCAAACGCACAAGTGTGGAGCAATTTACAGCCGTGCGCACGACGGGCCAAATTACCCCCGTCGTGCGCGAGGGGGAAAACGCAATCTGTAAAGCAATTTCCATCCACGCGCCCGACGGGCAAACTTACCCCGTCGTGCGCGTGGGTTAAAACGCCTAGTGTGCAGCAATTTCCATCCGAGCGCACGACGGGTAAAAATTACCCCCGTCGTCCGCGGGGGTTAAAACGCACAAGTGTGAAGCAATTTCCATCCGTGCGCACGACAGGCAAAATTACCCCCGTCGTGCGCGTGGTCCGCGGGGGTTAAAACGCACAAGTGTCGAGCAATTTCCATCCGCGCGCACGACGGGAAAAATTACCCCCGTCGTGCACGTCGTGTGCGGGCAAACGCACAAGTGTGGAGCAATTTACAGCCGTGCGCACGACGGGCCAAACTACCCCCGTCGTGCGTGAGGGGGAAAACGAAATCTGTAAAGAAATTTCCATCTGCGCGCACGGCGGGCAAACTTACCCCGTCGTGCGCGTGGGTTAAAACGCCCAGTGTGGAGCAATTTCCATCCGAGCGCACGACGGACAAAATTAACCCCGTCGTCCGCGGGGGTTAAAACGCACAAGTGTGCAGCAATTTCTATCCGCGCGCACGACGGGCAAAATAACCCCCGTCGTGCGCGTCGTCCGCGGGGCTTAAAACGCACAAGTGTCAGGCAATTTCCGTCCGCACGCACGACTGAAAAAATTACCCACGTCGTGCGCGTCGTGTGCGGGCAAACGCACAAGTGTGAAGCAATTTACAGCCGTGCGCACGACGGGCCAAATTACCCCCGTCGTGCGCGAGGGGGAAAACACAATCTGTAAAGCAATTTCCATCCGCGCGCACGAAGGGCAAACTTACCCCCGTCGTGCGCGTGGGTTAAAACGCCTAGTGCGAAGCAAGTTCCATCCGAGCGCACGACGGACAAAATTAACCCCGTCGTCCGCGGGGGTTAAAACTGACAAGTGTGCAGCAATTTCCATCTGCGCGCAGGACGGGCAAAAATAACCTCGTCGTGCGCGTCGTCCGCGGGGCTTAAAACGCACAAGTGTCGAGCAATTTCCATCCGCGGGCACGACGGGGAAAATTACCCCCGTCGTGCGCGTCGTGTGCGGGCAAATGCACAAGTGTGGAGCAATTTACAGCCGTACGCACGACGGGCCAAATTACCCCGTCGTGCACGAGGGGGAAAACGCAATCTGTAAAGCAATTTCCATCCGCGCGCCCGACGGGCAAACTTACCCCGTCCTGCGCGTGGGTTAAAACGCTTAGTGTGGAGCAATTTCCATCCGAGCGCACGACGGACAAAATTAACCACGTCGTCTGCGGGGGTTAAAACGTAGAAGTGTGCAGCAATTTCCATCCGCGTGCACGACGGGCAAAAATAACCTCGTCGTGCGCGTCGTCCGCGGGGGTTTAAACGCACAAGTGTGCAGCAATGTCCATCCGCGCGCACGACGGGCAAAATTACCCCCGTCGTGCGCGTCGTGTGCGGGCAAACGCACAAGTGTGGAGCAATTTACAGCCGTGCGCACGACGGGCCAAATTACCCCCGTCGTGCGCGAGGGGAAAAACGCAATCTGTAAAGCAATTTCGATCCGCGCGCACGACGGGCAAACTTACCCCGTCGTGTGCGTGGGTTAAAACGCCTAGTGTGCAGCAATTTTCATCCGAGCGCACGACGGGCAAAAATTACCCCCGTCGTCCGCGGGGGTTAAAACGCACAAGTGTGAAGCAATTTCCATCCGCGCGCACGACGGGCAAAATTTCCCCCGTCGTGCGCGTCGTCCGCGGGGGTTAAAACGCACAAGTGTCGAGCAATTTCCATCCGCGTGCACGACGGGAAAAATTACTCCCGTCGTGCGCGTCGTGTGCTGGCAAACGCACAAGTGTGGAGCAATTTACAGCCGTGCGTACGACGGGTCAAATTACCCCCGTCGTGCGCGAGGGGGAAAACGCAATCTGTAAAGCAATTTCCATCCGCGCGCACGACGGGCAAACTTATCCCGTCGTGCGCGTGGGTTAAAACGCCTAGTGTGGATCAATTTCCATCCGAGCGCACGACGGACAAAATTAACCCCGTCGTCCGCGGGGGTTAAAACGCACAAGTGTGCAGCAATTTCCATCCGCACGCACGACGGGCAAAATAACCCCCGTCGTGCGCGTCGTCCGCGGGGTTTAAAACGCACAACTGTCAGGCAATTTCCATCGGCGCGCACGACCGGAAAAATTACACCCGGCGTGCGCGTCGTGTGCGGGCAAACGCACAAGTGTGGAGCAATTTACAGTCGTGCGCACGACGGGCCAAATTACCCCCGTCGTGCGCGAGGGGGAAAACGCAATCTGTAAAGCAATTTCCATCCTCGCGCACGACGGGTAAATTTACCCCGTCGTGCGTGTGGGTTAAAACGCCTAGTGTGGAGCAATTACCATCCGAGCGCACGACGGACAAAATTAACCCCGTCGTCCGCGGGGGTTAAAACGCACAAGTGTGCAGCAATTTCCATACGCGCGCACGACGGGCAAAAATAACCTCGTCGTGCGCGTCGTCCGCGGGGGTTAAAACGCACAAGTGTGCAGCAATTTCCATCCGCGCGCACGACGGGCAAAATTACCCCCGTCGTGCGCGTCGTGTGCGGGCAAACGCACAAGTGTGGAGCAATTTACAGCCGTGCACACGACGGGCCAAATTACCCCCGTCGGGCACGAGGGGGAAAACGCAATCTGTAAAGCAATTTCGATCCGCGCGCACGACGGGCAAACATACCCCGTCGTGCGCGTTGGTTAAAACGCCTAGTGTGCAGCAATTTCCATCCGAGCGCACGACGGGCAAAAATTACCCCCGTCGTCCGCGGGGGTTAAAACACACAAGTGTGAAGCAATTTCCATCCGCACGCACGACGGGCAAAATTACCCCCGTCGTGCGCGTCGTCTGCGGGGGTTAAAACGCACAAGTGTCGAGCAATTTCCATCCGCGCGCACGACGGGAAAAATTACCCTCGTCGTGCGCGTCGTGTGCTGGCAAACGCACAAGTGTGGAGCAATTTACAGCCGTGCGCACGACGGGCCAAATTACCCCCGTCGTGCGCGAGGGGGAAAACGCAATCTGTAAAGCAATTTCCATCCGCGCGCACGACGGGCAAACTTATCCTGTCATGCGCGTGGGTTAAAACGCATAGTGTGGAGCAATTTCCATCCGAGCGCACGACGAACAAAATTAACCCCGTCGTCCGCGGGGGTTAAAACGCACAACTGTGCAGCAATTTCCATCCGCGTGCACGACGGGCCAAATAACCCCCGTCGTGCGCGTCGTCCGCGGGGCTTAAAACGCACACGTGTCAGGCAATTTCCATCGGCGCGCACGACCGGAAAAATTACCCCCGTCTTGCGCGTCGTGTGCGGGCAAACGCACAAGTGTGGAGCAATTTACAGCCGTGCGCACGGCGTGCCAAATTACCCCCGTCGTACACGAGGGGAAAAACGCAATCTGTAAAGCAATTTCCATCCTCACGCACGACGGGCAAACTTACCCCGTCGTGCGCGTGGGTTAAAACGCCTAGTGTGGAGCAATTTCCATCCGAGCGCATGACGGACAAAATTAACCACGTCGTCCGCGGGGGTTAAAACGCACAAGTGTGCAGCAATTTCCATCTGCGCGGACAACGGCCAAAAATAACCTCGTCGTGCGCGTCGTCCGCGGGGGTTAAAACGCACAAGTGTGGAGCAATTTACAGCCGTGCGCACGACGTGCCAAATTACCCCCGTCGTGCGCGAGGGGGAAAACGCAATCTGTAAAGCAATTTCCATCCGCGCGCACGACGGGAAAACTAACCCTGTCGTGCGCGTGGGTTAAAACGCCCAGTGTGGAGCAATTTCCATCCGAGCGCACGATGGACAAAATTAACCCCGTCGTCCGCGGGGGTTAAAACGCACAAGTGTGCAGCAATTTCCATCCGCGCGCACGACGGGCAAAATAACCCCCGTCGTGCGCGTCGTCCGCAGGGCTTAAAACGCACAAGTGTCTGGCAATTTCCATCCGCGTGCACAACCGGAAAAATTACCCCCGTCGTGCGCGTCGTGTGCGGGCAAACGCACAAGTGTGGAGCAATTTACAGCCGTGCGCACGACGGGCCAAATTACCCCCATCGTGCGCGAGGGGGAAAACGCAATCTGTAAAGCAATTTCCATCCGCGCGCACGACGGGCAAACTTGTCCCCGTCGTGCGCGTGGGTTAAAACGGCTAGTGTGGAGCAATTTCCATCCGAGCGCACGACGGACAAAATTAACCCCGTCGTCCGCGGGGGTTAAAACGCACAAGTGTGCAGCAATTTCCATCTGCGCGCACGACGGGCAAAAATAACCTCGTCGTGCGCGTCATCCGCGGTGGTTAAAACGCACAAGTGTCGAGCAATTTCCATCTGCGCGCACGATGGGCAAAATTACCCCCTTCGTGCGCGTCGTGTGCGGGCAAACGCACAAGTGTGGAGCAATTTACAGCCGTGCGCACGACGGGCCAAATTACCCCCGTCGTGCGCGAGGGGAAAAACGCAATCTGTAAAGCAATTTCCATCCGTGCGCACGACGGGCAAACTTACCCCGTCGTGCCCGTGGGTTAAAATGCCTAGTGTGGAGCAATTTCCATCCGAGCGCACGATGGAAAAAATTAACCCCGTCGTCCGCGGGGGTTAAAACGCACAAGTGTGCAGCAATTTCCATCGGCGCGCACGACGGGCAAAATAACCCCCGTCGTGCGCGTCGTCCGCGGGGCTTAAAACGCACAAGTGTGCAGCAATTTCCATCTGCGCGCACGACGGGCAAAATTACCCCCGTCGTGCGCGTCGTGTGCGGGCAAATGCACAAGTGTGGAGCAATTTACAGCCGTGCGCACGACGTGTCAAATTACCCCCGTCGTGCGCGATGGGGAAAACGCAATCTGTAAAGCAATTTCCATCCGCGGGCACGACGGGCAAACTTACCCCGTCGTGCGCGTGGGTTAAAACGCCCAGTGTGGAGCAATTTCCATCCGAGCGCACGACGGACAAAATTAACCCCGTCGTCCGCGGGGGGTTAAAACGCACAAGGGTGCAGCAATTTCCATCCGCGTGCACGACGGGCAAAATAAACCCCGTCGTGTGCGTCGTCCGCGGGGCTTAAAACGCACAAGTGTCAGGCAATTTCCATCCGTGCGCACGACCGGAAAAATTACCCCCGTCGTGCGCGTCGTGTGCGGGTAAACGCACAAGTGTGGAGCAATTTACAGCCGTGCGCACGACGGGCCAAATTACCCCCGTCGGGCACGAGGGAGAAAACGCAATCTGTAAAGCAATTTCGATCCGTGCGCACGACGGGCAAACATACCCCGTCGTGCGCGTTGGTTAAAACGCCTAGTGTGCAGCAATTTCCATCCGAGCGCACGACAGGCAAAAATTACCCCCGTCGTCTGCGGGGGTTAAAACGCACAAGTGTGAAGCAATTTCCATCCGCGCGCACGACGGGCAAAATTACCCCGGTCGTGCGCGTCGTCCGCGGGGGTTAAAACGCACAAGTGTCGAGCAATTTCCATCCGCACGCACGACGGGAAAAATTACCCCCGTCGTGCGCGTCGTGTGCGGGCAAACGCACAAGTGTGGAGCAATTTACAGCCGTGCGCACGACGGGCCAAATTACCACCGTCGTGCGCGAGGGGGAAAACACAATCTGTAACGCAATTTCCATCCGCGCGCACGACGGGCAAACTTATCCCGTCCTGCGCGTGGGTAAAAACGCATAGTGTGGAGCAATTTCCATCCGAGCGCACGACGGACAAAATTAACCCCGTCGTCCGCGGGGGTTAAAACGCACAAGTGTGCAGCAATTTCCATCCGCGCGCACGACGGGCAAAATAGCCCCCGTCGTGCGCGTCGTCCGCGGGGCTTAAAACGCACAAGTGTCAGGCAATTTCCATCGGCGCGCACGACCGGAAAAATTACCCCCGTCGTGCGCGTCGTGTGCGGGCAAACGCACAAGTGTGGAGCAATTTACAGCCGTGCGCACGACGTGCCAAATTACCCCCGTCGTACACGAGGGGGAAAACGTAATCTGTAAAGCAATTTCCATCCCCGCGCACGACGGGCAAACTTACCCCGTCATGCGCGTGGGTTAAAACGCCTAGTGTGGAGCAATTTCCATCCGAGCGCACGGCGGACAAAATTAACCCCGTCGTCCGCGGGGGTTAAAACGCACAAGTGTGCAGCAATTTCCATCCGCGCGGACAACGGCCAAAAATAACCTCGTCGTGCGCGTCGTCCACGGGGGTTAAAACGCACAAGTGTGCAGCAATTTCCATCCGCGCGCACGACGGGCAAAATTACCCCCGTCGTGCGCCTCGTGTGCGGGCAAACGCACAAGTGTGGAGCAATTTACAGCCGTGCGCACGACGGGCCAAATTACCCCCGTCGTGCGCGAGGGGGAAAACGCAATCTGTAAAGCAATTTCCATCCGCGCGCACGACGGGAAAACTTACCCCGTCGTGCGCGTGGGTTAAAACGCCCAGTGTGGAGCAATTTCCATCCGAGCGCACGACGTACAAAATTAACCCCGTCGTCCGCGGTGGGTAAAACGCACAAGTGTGCAGCAATTTCCATCCGCGCGCACGACGGGCAAAATAACCCCCGTCGTGCGCGTCGTCCACGGGGCTTAAAACGCACAAGTGTCTGGCAATTTCCATCCGCGTGCACGACCGGAAAAATTACCCCCGTCGTGCGCGTCGTGTGCGGGCAAACGCACAAGTGTGGAGCAATTTACAGCCGTGCGTACGACGGGCCAAATTACCCCCGTCGTGCGCGAGGGGGAAAACGCAATCTGTAAAGCAATTTCCATCCGCGCGCACGACGGGCAAACTTGCCCCCGTCGTGCGCGTGGGTTAAAATGCCTAGTGTGGAGCAATTTCCATCCGAGCGCACGACGGACAAAATTAACCCCGTCGTCTGCGGGGGTTAAAACGCACAAGTGTGCAGCAATTTCCATCTGCGCGCACGACGGGCAAAAATAACCTCGTCGTGCGCGTCATCCGCGGGGGTTAAAACGCACAAGTGTCGAGCAATTTTCATCCGCGCGCACGACGGGCAAAATTACCCCCGTCGTGCGCGTCGTGTGCGGGCAAACGCACAAGTGTGGAGCAATTTACAGCCGTGCGCACGACGGGCCAAATTTCCCCCGTCGTGCGCGAGGGGGAAAACGCAATCTTTAAAGCAATTTCCATCCGTGCGCACGACGGGCAAACTTACCCCGTCGTGCCCGTGGGTTAAAACGCCTATTGTGGAGCAATTTCCATCCGAGCGCACGACGGCCAAAATTAACCACGTCGTCTACGGGGGTTAAAACGCACAAGTGTGCAGCAATTTCCATCCGCGCGCACGACGTGCAAAATTACCCTCCGTCATGCGCGTCGTGTGCGGGCAAACGCACAAGTGTTGAGCAATTTACAGTCGTGCGCACGACGGGCCAAATTACCCCCGTCGTGCGCGAGGGGAAAAACGCAATCTGTAAAGCAATTTCCATCCGCGCGCACGACGGGTAAACTTACCCCCGTCGTGCGCGTGGGTTAAAACGCCTAGTGTGGAGCAATTTTCATCCGAGCGCACGACGGACAAAATTAACCCCGTCGTCCGCGGGGGTTAAAACGCACAAGTGTGCAGGAATTTCCATCCGCGCGCACGACGGGCAAAAATAACCTCGTCGTGCGCGTCGTCCGCGGGGGTTAAAACGCACAAGTGTGCAGCAATTTCCATCCGCGCGCACGACGGGCAAAATTACCCCCGTCGTGCGCGTCGTGTGCGGGCAAACGCACAAGTGTGGAGCAATTTATAGCCGTGCGCACGACGGGCCAAATTACCCCCGTCGTGCGCGAGGGGGAAAACGCAATCTGTAAAGCAATTTCCATCCGCGTGCACGACGGGCAAACTTACCCCCGTCGTGCGCGGGGGTTAAAACGCCTAGTGTGGAACAATTTCCATCCGAGCGCACGACGGAAAAAATTAACCCCGTCGTCCGCGGGGGTTAAAAGCACAAGTGTGCAGCAATTTCCATCCGCACGCACGACGGGCAAAAATAACCTCGTCGTGCGCGTCGTCCGCGAGGGTTAAAACGCACAAGTGTGCAGCAATTTCCATCCGCACGCACGACGGGCAAAATTACCCCCGTCGTGCGCGTCGTGTGCGGGCAAACGCATAAGTGTGGAGCAATTTACAGCCATGCGCACGACGGGCCAAATTACCCCCGTCGTGCGCGAGGGGGAAAACGCAATCTGTAAAGCAATTTCCATCCGCGCGCACGACGGGCAAACTTACCCCCGTCGTGCGTGTGGGTTAAAACGCCTAGTGTGGAGCAATTTCCATCCGAGCGCACGATGGACAAAATTAACCCCGTCGTCCGCGGGGGTTAAAACGCACAAGTGTACAACAATTTCCATCCGCGCGTACGACGGGAAAAAATAACCTCGTCGTGCGCATCGTCTGCGGGGCTTAAAACGCACAAGTGTCGAGCAATTTCCATCCGCGCGCACGACGGGCAAAATTACCCCCGTCGTGCGCGTTGTGTGCGGGCAAATGCACAAGTGTGGAGAAATTTACAGCCGTGCACACGACGGGCCAAATTACCCCCGTCGTGCGCGAGGGGGAAAACGCCGTCATGCGCGAGGGGGAAAACGCAATCTGTAAAGCAATTTCCATCCGCGCGCACGACGGGCAAACTTACCCCCGTCGGGCGCATGGGTTATAACGCCTAGTGTGGAGCAATTTTCATCCGAGCGCACGACGGACAAAATTAACCCCGTCGTCCGCGGGGGTTAAAACGCACAAGTGTGCAGTAATTTCCATCCGCGCGCACGACGGGCAAAAATAACACCGTCGTGCGCGTCGTCCGCGGGGGTTAAAACACACAAGTGTGCAGCAATTTCCATCCGCACGCACGACGGGCAAAATTACCCCCGTCGTGCGCGTCGTGTGCGGGCAAACGCACAAGTGTGGAGCAATTTACAGCCGTGCGCACGACGGGCCAAATTACCCCCGTCGTGCGCGAGGGGGAAAACGCAATCTGTAAAGCAATTTCTATCCGTGCGCACGACGGGCAAACTTACCCCCGTCATGCGCGTGGGTTAAAACGCCTAGTGTGGAGCAATTTCCATCCGAGCGCACGACAGACAAAATTAACCCCGTCGTCCGCAGGGTTAAAACGCACAAGTGTGCAGCAATTTCCATCCGCGCGTCCGACGGGCAAAAATAACCTCGTCATGCGCGTCGTCCGCGGGGGTTAAAACGCACAAGTGTCGAGCAATTTCCATCCGCGTGCACGACGGGCAAAATTACCCCCTTCATGCGCGTCGTGTGTGGGCAAACGCACAAGTGTGGAGTAATTTACAGCCGTGCGCACGACGGGCCAAATTACCCCCGTCGTGCGCGAGGGGGAAAACGCAATCTGAAAAGCAATTTCCATCCGCGCGCACGACGGGAAAACTTACCCCCGTCATGCGCGTGGGTTAAAACGCCTAGTGTGGCGCAATTTCCATCCGAGCGTACGACGAACAAAATTAACCCCGTCGTCCGCGGGGGTTAAAACGCACAAGTGTGCAGCAATTTCCATCCGCGCGCACGACGGGCAAAATTACCCCCATCGTGCGCGTCGTGTGCGGGCAAACACACAAGTGTGGAGCAATTTACAGCCGTGTGCACGACGGGCCAAATTACCCCCGTCGGGCGCGAGGGGGAAAACGCAATCTGTAAAGCAATTTCCATCCGCGCGCACGACGTGCAAACTTACCCCCGTCGTGCGCGTGGGTTAAAACACCTAGTGTGGAGCAATTTCCATCCGAGCGCACGACGGACAAAATTAACCCCGTCGTCCGCGGGGGTTAAAACACACAAGTGTGCAGCAATTTCCATCCGCGCGCACGACGGGCAAAAATAACCTCGTCGTGCGCGTCGTCCGCGTGGGTTAAAACGCACAAGTGTGCAGCAATTTCCATCCGCGCGCACGACGGGAAAAATAACCCCCGTCGTACGCGTCGTGTGCGGGCAAACGCACAAGTGTGGAGCAATTTACAGCCGTGCGCACGACGGGCCAAATTAGCCCCGTCGTGCGCGAGGGAGAAAACGCAATCTGTAAAGCAATTTCCATTCGCGCGCACGATGGGTAAACTTACCCCCGTCGTGCGCGTGGGTTAAAACGCCTAGTGTGGAGCAATTTCCATCCGAGCGCACGACGGACAAAATTAACCCCGTCGTCTGCGGGGGTTAAAACACACAAGTGTGCAGCAATTTCCATCCGTGCGCACGACGGGCAAAACTATCCGCGTCGTGCGCGTCGTCCACGGGGGTTAAAACGCACAAGTGTGCAGCAATTTCCATCCGCGCGCACGACGGGCAAAATTACCCCCGTCGTGCGCGTCGTGTGCGGGCAAACGCACAAGTATGGAGCAATTTACAGCCGTGCGCACGACGGGCCAAATTACTGATCGCTTCAGAATGTAACCCGAAGAACGGTTGTAGTTTTACCACAAGCGCACGGTATAGCGGCGAGCGGGTTATCGAACACAGGGAGGACGAATGAAAGTGCTTGCTCCAATCAACCTGGCTATTAAGAAGAGAGAAATTTGCCTTTGGCGATTCTGTCACAATCGTCAGACAAAGTGCGGAAATATCAAATCAAATAAAGAACGTCTAGGGAATGGGGAATTCCCGCTACTCACCGTATTTCGTAAATGTGGTTCATTGGTATCAAAATTGCTAGAATAAAATTTTGGATGAACTAGTTGCAACTAGATGTAGAACCTAGCTCACGCTCTCGCGCTGTTGCCGGTCTATAGCTATCCTAGGTTTCGGGTCCAATCTCTTGCAAACCCTAGCCTAGGCAAGCTAGCATTAGGATCAACATCATCGTTCAATCGCGCCCCGAGCCCACTCTCGTGCAAACTCGGGCCACGACCTAGGTTGGGATAGTTCCTACCCGTCCAATCTCTTGCAAACGGGTATCGGCACGGAATTGCAACCGGAAACCCTAGTATCGGTCCAATCTCTTGCAAACCGATACTACGGAAATTCGATTCCAACCCAATTCAGATTTCTAGGATTTTCTATCGAATTGGGATCCAATCTCTTGCAAATCCCAATCGGTATGAATACCTAGTTATCCATAGTAAATCGATCCCAATCTAATCCCTAATAGCAATTCTAGCAAAATTTCTACCAATTCATCACAAATCCGAAATTGGGCTCGTAGGGTTCATCCCCACGCCCCAAGATGTGGAGACTACTCACAATTCATAGCACAAACACAAAAATAATCAATGAAATTAATAAGAGAATTCATCATAATATTGAGATATGCAATAAAAATAGAATTTTTAGAGAAGAGAGAGGCAAACCAATGGAGTTCTTCAAATAATTCAACAAAAATCAACTTTTGTCTCCTCTTCAATCACAAGAATAAAGCTAAAAAGTTAATCTAAAAAGCTGCAAAAATCTAAGAGAAAGGCCCTCTAAACTAGGGTAAAACAGGGGTTAAATACCCCCCAAAATCGTCCAAAAAACTGTGACCAAAATGCCCCTGCGCAGCCTGAAATCCGCAATTTTCGCTACAGGCAGCGCGTCGCACTCGGTCGAGTGACAAAAGTCGCTCGGCCAAGTGAGAAACCCTGTAAATTTCCAGTAAGTCGGGGCCTTCAGGGGTCTTCACTTCGGTAGTCGCTCGGCCGAGTGAGTTGTCGTCACTCGGCCGCTGGCTTCTTGGTACTCGGGCGGTTGGCATTTGCCACTCGGCCGAGTGGGTCTTCTGAAGCTCAAACAGACGAAAAACAGTAAGTTGGCGATTTTTGACATGCGTCGTCTGGGTGCCACTCGGGCGGACGGGATCTCGTCACTCGGCCGATGTGGCTTCCGTCGCTCAGCCGAGTGCACGTCTGAAACGTATCTGATCTGGTCGGCCGAGCGGTGTCTCGCTGGTCGGCCGAGTGACTCCTTCACTCGGACGAGTGGGACACCAAAAATGCCCAAACAGCTTGTTTTGGCCTCCTCGTCGCTCCTGCGACGTTCTTTCTTCTCCCGCTCCTCTCCAACAGCAAAATACCCCTCGGGGAGGTCATCGGTGACCCTCTGGAGTAAGCGCATCTCGAGATCACTCCAAATCGCTCCAAATCACCTGAAATGCGACAAAAACAACAAATCGTGAAAAACATCGCAATATCATCGATGTATCGTGAAAAACATGATTTGGGCGATCTAAACGGCATGCAAACATGCGGGAAAAAAGTGTAAAATAAGGAGTGATCAAAATCCCCCAAGCTTACCTCTTACTCGTCCTCGAGGAAGATAAGTAAAAGGTGAACCCGGTGGATTTGGAAAACGAAAACGGCAGAAAACGAAAAAATGAAAAACGAAGAAGAACGAAGAACGAAATAAAAACAAAGAAGAAAGAAAGAAACGAAGAGGGAAGCTGCTAGATCATTTTCTCAGGACGTGTGTTTCACTTACTCATATAGCATGCTCCGAATGAAAAATACATGTCAAAGAGTTTTAATTTGATATCATAATATAATAGTGCGAATAGAAATAGAAAACCCACGAACAACGATATAATCATGAAAAACGGAATAATTTTAGAATTAACATCGTCTGAATCATCTAAAGCGGTATACAAATCGCAGATCACACACTTTTCAATTGAATGCTTTCTATGAGGAGTATAAGAATATCACGCAATAGAATAGAAAGAATAGAAAAGTGTGGATTTCATGAAATGAGTGCTAGACATAGATTTCTGGACTTCGTAAAGCTAAAAAAATAATCTTACCGAGTATAAAATATTACTTAGCCTAGGTTGTCGTGCAACGTCAAGTAGTCACTCTCACACACATCATTGGATTACCGCCCCCAAGCTTATCTATAAGCATGGTGGCATAAAAAATATTCACCTCCCCATTTTTTAAAAGCTCCAAAAGCAGTGATGATGAACACGAAAAGAGAGAAGAAAGAAAGAAAGTGAGATGTGATCTTTTATTGAGGATTTTTCCTCTTTTCTTTTCCTTTTCTTTTTCTTTTTCTTTTTTTCTATTTTTTTTTGAAATAGCATATATACACAATGATCCCAACTCAAAGAGAGATAATGATATACAAGAATTTTTTTCTCTTTTTTTTTGAATTCGGGAAATTTGGAGCTAGGAATTAATAGCGGGGGAAATGCCATATAATAGAATCGCTAAGGGGAGATTCACCAATGATTTTAAAAGTAGAGAAATGATGTTCAAGATTTGTGGAGAAAGAAATAAATATATCTCTCGGTTCACTCTATAAGACATGCACGACAACTTCAGCAGGGTAATCTAATCTACTCAGTTTCGATCACAAAAAAGCTAACTAATCCAGATTTATCATAGCTAACATCATTCAATCATCCTGAAGTGAAATGTACAATTCATGCATATAGAAGTGATATAGGAAAAGAAATCGGTACTTCAGATATAGGCATTCAATGCGTGAAACTTGGTGTGTTTTCTGCGATAGCATACATATGAATATTCAGACTAAGCTAATAATAAAATTTCATCCATTTTCATGTGGAAAAAGTGTGGGTTACTATCTCTAGATGCAAGGCAAGTCATAGCATATGATACCAGAAATAAAGTCTAAGACATGACAAATATAGCATGCAAATAGAGTAAGCTAACTCCACGTCATCATCATCACAGAAAAGTCATCTCTAGCATGAGATGAAAAAAAAGAAATAAAGATAAAGGGAAAAACAAAACTATTTACAATGCGGCACACAGAAAAATAAGAAAAACGTGATGCATGGTAAAGTAAAAGAAAAATGATGAAAATAAGTGCAAAAGCGGAAAATGGCGTGAAAAACTAAAAATAAAGGTGGTAAATCAAAAAGAACGTGAGAACCCACTCCCCCAAGCTAAATGGCACCATGTCCTCAATGTGCAAAGTGTGGCACACCGAGAGACAAGTAAAGTGAGGGGTAAGTGAGGATGCATGCATGAGGAAAAATAAAAGAAAATAAAAGAAACGTAAAATATGATGCAGACATGATGCATGCAAAGAAAGGAGTGATACAGATATATAGGAGTGACACCAAAAATTCTCCCTCTCGCCCAAAAAAGATATATAAAGATATGATCAGAATGAGAATCCAAAAGAAGTGAGGGGAGGGGGTGGCCAAAAATCGTCAGGACCCAGCAGAAACGTGCAGCACAACGACAAAAAGAATCGATGGCATCAAGTGTGCCTAAGTAGGTGGTGCTGCACCGTCTCTGTCCTGAGGCGGAGGTGGTGGTGGTGGAGGTGGAGGCTGCTGAGCGGGTGTGGGTGTGGAAGTGGTAGCAGGCTGAGTGTGTGTGGAAGTGGGGGTGGGAACCTGCTGGGTGGGTGGGGGTACGCGTGGGAGACGCTCCAGGACCTGGGTAAGACAGTAGTGAATGTGCGGGAGCAGGTCAAAGCGGCCAGCCATCGCAGTGACGGTGGCGGACAGGGTCCGGAGGTCGCCTCTGAGGCCACACACCGCCCCCTCGAGAGCACGAATGCTCTGAAGTACAGTGTCGGGGGGAGGTGGTGCAGAGGGACGCACCGCTCGGGGCTGGGCAGGTCGGGGCTGGCGTACTCTGGTGGCGTAGGTGACGGGCTCAGCAGGCAAGGGAACAAAAGGAGCTGCACTCGCAAGTGTGGGCCTGGCCTCAGTGCGAGGCTGGGCAGGACGGTGAGAAGTGGAGGCAGCAGCAACGAAAGAAGAATACAAAAGTGGCGACGAGGCGGCCGGAGAGGTCGGTGGCACAGAAGTGTGGACAGACTCCACGACACTCTCAGAGAATACAGCAGCAGTCTCAACAGTGGTGGCAAAAGAGGGCTCTCCGCACTCAACTACAGTCGGCGGGCGCTCGGGTGGGGCAGAGGAAACGGGCTCGGCAGACAGGGGGCCAGTGGTGGTGGTGACAGGCGTGGAAGCAGTGGAAGTGGGCTCAGCTAAGGTACTCCCGACACCGACAGAGGTGTGGACAGAGGTGTCTGGAGCAGCGGAAATATCAGGGATAGGCTGGGGGTCCACGGGGTCAACAGGGGCAGCAGGCGCAGCAGGGTCTACAGGGTCTGCGGGGGGCAGCGTGGGCAGCGTGAGCCTGCTCGGCCTCCTCGGCCTCGAGCACGTAAGCGGCTGGGATCAGAACATCCATCGCAGGGAGCCAGTCCACATGGGCCGGTGCAATCTGAGTCCGAACTGGGCTCGGAAGAATCATGTAATCGGCACCGTAAGGGCCGTGCAGCCAGACCCAGTGTCGCTCACCGTGCGGACGCAGCATCTTCATCCGAGCCATAACATCAATTGATAGAGAAGTGGGGCCCGGTGCGCATCGCAGGTTGTCAGGGAAGTCCTCGCCGGTCATAAGAGCGAGCAAAGTGATCAGGCCGCCGCAGCATATCGGTGAGCGAGCGCCCACCGATACAATGATGCGGTCCAAAAACCAAGCCGCGACATCAATCACGACGGCGGGGACCAGCTCATCGCCATCCCTAGATAGAGCTCTGGGCCGTGTCATCGCGTAGAGCATGTAGAGCTCAAGCGTGGACATCATGCCCGGCTCATATCTGGCCAAAAAGGTCGTCGTCATAAGGCGCTGAGCTATACGGAGGCAGGGATGGACAATGGCCGAGGCCTTGGCCCTACTAGGGTCAAAGGCAGCGTTGAGACCCGTGATCCGGGCCCAGAAGGCGCCGGCATCGTAGGAAGGTGGGGGGATATGGGTGGGGGCGTAACCTCGGTCGGCCCCGGGGACATCGGGCCACGAGAAGAAGGCTTTCATCATACCGAGAGTGACCTGGCACTCCCGGTCCATGAACCGAAACGAGCATCCCTCGTCGGTCCGGGCGATCGAACTAAGAACCTCAAGTGTCGGGCGGATAAACGTGTCCGTCGACACCTGAAAGAAATCTCGCCAGCCCACGTTGTCGTACAACGTGAGCATCCCCTCTAGTACCCCTAGGCGTCCTAGGTCGGCAAGGTGTGCAAACCTGGAGGGTACGATCGAGCGCTGGGAGATACGCTCGAAAGCGACGCAGTGTGCGTCGTTCCGGAACGTGATCCCCAGCGGCCCGATAAGTGGATCCGGAGGTGGTGGCTGTGGAGCGGCAGGGAGCGGCTGTGCGGGGTGTATGGGCTGTGCGGGCTCTGCAGGCTGTGCGGGGTGTGTGGGGCCTGCAGGGTGAACGGGGTGTGGTGGAGAAGGTGGAGGAGAGTCCTCCAACTCGTGGGAGGGGCCGGCATCATCCGACCGCTTCCGCTTGGCGGAAGCTCTCCTCGACCTCGGCCTCGTCCGGGGCGGCATATGGGCCCCGAGCGCGCACCAACAAGCGTGAAAAGTGTGGCGTGTGTAAAATAAAGGAAAGAGTGTACCACGACACGTCGCGAGTGCATAAATGTGGAAGCGTGCGAAGACGACGCCTCCACGTAGCCCAAATCAGTCCCTGGAAGCTCCCCTGGGCTCCCCTAAGCTCCCAGAAATAACCTGCGCATGAAATGGAGATATCAGCGAGTAATATTCAAAACGTACGGGGCATTAGGGGTATAATGGATAGAAATAGAAATTAATTTGGGTTTGGGGTTCGTTAATCACATGGATCCTCGAAAAATACACAAAAGAGGAGAAAACAGGCGAAAATAGGGTTACCGGAGTCGGTCGGAGCTGTGGCCGCCGGCGACGACTCGGGCGAGGAGCGGCGGCGGCTCGGCCGGCGGTGGGTGGCCGAGCGGCGGCGCGGGTCGACGGTCGGGCGAGTGGGCAAGGGTTCGGGCGCTGGGGGATATGAAAGGTCGGGGCGCGAGCGGATTATGTCGTTTCGAAAAACGCGCCCCCCAGCCCCTTTTATAGCAGAAGTTACGACTCGGTCGAGTGACGATGTCGCTCGGCCGAGTAGCGCAACGGAAAAATTCCCCCCCGCTTATGATTCAGCCGAGTGGCCTTGCCACCCTCGGCCGAGTGGAGTAAGTCCATTCGGCCGAGTGGCTCAAGCTACTCGGCAAGACTCGCCCTAGGAGCGTATCCGTTTTACTCGGCCGAGTGAATATATATACTCGGCCGAGTAGCAGTTATACTGAAATCAGGAAAATAAACAGAGAGTTGGGTACAGCAGACTTCCCTCGTTCGTGAGCGGCTCGGCCGGACGAACTTGTGTGCTCGGCCGAGTGACTAGTATACTCGGCCGAGTGAGCCGTATGTTCTGCTGTTTGTCTTCGTTTGGGCTCTAAACTCCGTCTTTCTTCCTCCAGTCGATTTCATCTTCCTCCTAAGCATCGAGCGCCTTCCTGGGGCGCTCCTCGTCGCCTTGTGCATCCTCCTAATGATGGGTACCTCATTCCCCTCTCCTGTCAGGAAAAATAGGACCCGTTATCACAAGATTTTTGGGGCGAACGACTCAAAACACTAAAAATTTCTAAAACAAAAATAAAAGATAGGTGAAAATAAAGTAATAACCGTCGGGTTGCCTCCCGACAAGCGCTCATTTAAGGTCGTGAGCTCGACCCCCATGATTTTCAATTAATGCGGGATATTTGGTGCATATGAGATGCACCCGTCAAACTTTCCAGGGAGAACGCTTGGATTCGGAAGTTACGGCGGCGTGTTCTCCCTCGGTGGTCTCCCGTCTCGAATAGTGTTGGGGCGAGGCTCCCCCAAGCTAGCATTTGCTCCGGTCAACGGCTTCACCGGTGACGCCGATTTCCGTATCGGCAGAGCTTTCTTTGGAGACTTTAATTTCGAGAGCTTGCAGAGCTCTCGAATCCTTGCGACATCAGCGTCGCCTTCATCATTTTCAGCGGAGAGGTCGGGGGAATCATTTATCTTCTCATCTTGGCCTAAATTCGGGCCTTCCTCGAAATCTTCATCGAATAGAGCGCCAATGGAGTGGGGGATCGCCTCCTCAATTACCTCGTCAAGGAGGTCCATGTAATCGAGCTCCTCGTGGTAAGGCATGTGTTTCATAGCCTTAGGAATGTGAAGCTCCACCTCGATGTTGCCGACGTTCAAAGTTAGGGTGCCTTCTCGCACGTCAACAATGACACCGGCGGTGGCGAGGAACGGGCGTCCAAGTATCAATGACGTATCTCCCTCCTCCTTAACGTCCATGATTACGAAGTCACATGGCAAGCATATGCCCCCCGGGACTTGTAGCGGGATGTCCTCGGAGATTCCTACCGGCCTTGTTATCCGCCCATCGGCCAATTGTATCCGCATGTCGGTAGGTTTCAACTTCGTCCCGGTGTTTAGCCTTAGGAACATGGAGAGAGGCATGAGGCTTACACTAGCCCCTAAATCCACCAACGCCTTTTGTAGAGGGACGCCGCCCAAGGTGCAAGGAATTCGAAAACTCCCCGGATCTTTGAATTTGGCCTGCTCCTTCTCTCTCTTGGTGAACCAAGAGCCTTCCTCGGCTAGCATGATCTTTTCCTTCCTCTTCCCCCCCCCCCCGAAATCAAATCCTTTAGAAATTTAGCATATGTGGGGATTTCCATGATGGCGTCGAGGAAGGGAATGTTGAGGCTAACTCCTCTCAGATACTCGAGAAACTTTGCTAGCCTTTTCTCCATTTTCGCTCTAGCAAGCCTTTGGGGGAATGGGACCGGTGGCATGAAGCGCCTCTCCTCAATCAATTGCTCCGCTCTAGATTTATCCTTTTCTTGCGGCTCTTTCTCCTTCTCAACTTCAACTACCGGCTCAATCGGCTCTAAACTTTCCTCCACGGGCTCCTCGGTAGGAATCATGGCGGGGGTGGTATCCTACCCGCCTCTAGTAGTAACGGCAACCATGGCATTGATGTGGCCGGTGTTACCCCGTGGGTTTTGCTCGGGTTGCTCCGGCAATTGTTGAGTATTCTGATTGAGCAACGCCAATTGCTCCGAGATTTGAGCGACAACGGTTGTAAGGGAGTCTTGGCCCGCCTTCAAGGTAGCATTGACCTTCTTTTGCTCGACCATAAACGCCTCCACTCTAGCTTCGAAGTCGGATTGTTGTTGGGCTTGTGGAGGGCTTTGATTTTGATTTCTCCACCCTTGATTGTATCCGGGCGGCCTATAAGGTGGAACTTGTTGCTTCGGTTGGAAATTTTGTTGTGGAGGCCCCCTCGGCGGATAGTGTTGTTGTTGGGGTGGTGGTGGTGGTCGAGCTTGTTGAGGTGGTTGTTGTGGCGGGTTCAAAGCTCCTTCATTGTTGGCGTAAGAGAAACCGGGATGATTTCTTGTGGCCGGATTGGCCTAATACCCTTGGTTCCCCGCGACATATTGTACTTGCTCCAAGGATCCTTCTCCTTGCTCTCCTCCCACATACATGGCTTGAGATTGGTCTTGCCAATCACACATTTGGTTCGTTGGTGCGGAGGTGGAAGGGGTTCCTTGGGGCTCTGTGATAAACTTCTCCAGTCTCTCCACTACCTTGTGGAGAGAATCAAACTTGCTTGTAAGCTCCGCTACGGCCTTCGCCTCATAGATATTAGTTGGCTTCAAGGAGGACGTAGAGTGTCCTCGCTCATCGCCCCATTGTTGATTGTTTGAGGCCATCTCCTCAATTAGGGCCGTAGCTTCTTCGGGAGTCTTTGATAAGATAGCACCATTTGCCACGGCATCAATAATTTGTTTGGTCCCCGGTTGGAGACCATTGTAGAAGCTATGAACTAGCTCCCAATCTTCAATTCTATGGTGCGGGCATTGATGCTGCAGATCTTTAAAACGCTCCCAAGCCTCATAGAGCGTCTCTTGGGGTCCTTGCTTGAAGGACATAAGAGCGCTCCGAATCTTCACCGTCTTGGAGGGCGGATAGAACTTATCAATGAATGCACTCGCCAACTCGTCCCAAGTGGTAAAGACTCCCTCAGCCTGCGTCCTCAACCAATAGAGTGCCTTGTCTTTTAGCGTGAAGGGGAAGATACGCAGTCTGATGGCATCGATAGAGACCCCCGGCATCTGAAATGTGGCGCACTTTGACAAGAATAACTGGATGTGGTAGTGGGGATTTTCATGGGCATTCCCATGAAATGGATCATGCTGCATCAGAACCACTAGTCCAGTCTTCAGCTCAAAGTTCTTGTCAGCCGCCAACTCCGGCATGGCAATGGATGAGGTCATAGAAGAGGTCTTAGGCCGGAGCCTATCGCGAATAGAAATTATCCTCGCCATTCTTGCCGCTAATTGGTCCGCAGTTTCCGGGTTGGTCATAAACCTCCCTTCCCGATCTTGTCTCCTCTCCGCTCTAATTCTCCGCGCGGTACGTTCGATCTCGGGATCAAATAATATAGCATCAGGGTCCGCCGTAGATCTCGTGTACATGCAATGAGAAAATAGAGTTTCAAAGAAATGATTAACACAATGGAAGGGTTAGGTAAAAATAAAGAAATAAAATAAAAAGAAAGAAATAGCGAGGGTGGTAAGATTAAACGCAATTGCCTCCCCGGCAACGGCGCCAAGAACTTGATCGCTCTGGAATGTAACCCGAAGAACGGTTGTAGTTTTACTGCAAGCGCACGGTATAGCGGCGAGCGGGTTATCGAACACATGGAGGACGAATGAAAGGGCTTGCTCCAATCAACCTGGCTATTAAGAAGAGAGAAATTTGCCTTTGGCGATCCTGTCACAATCGTCAGACAAAGTGTGGAAATATCAAATCAAATAAAGAACGTGTACGGAATGGGGAATTCCCGTTACTCACCGTATTTCGTAAATGTGGTTCATTGGTATCAAAATTGCTAGAATAAAATTTTGGATGAACTAGTTGCAACTAGATGTAGAACCTAGCTCATGCTCTCGCGCTGTTGCCGGTCTATAGCTATCCTAGGTTTCGGGTCCAATCTCTTGCAAACCCTAGCCTAGGCAAGCTAGCATTAGGATCAACATCATCGTTCAATCGCGCCCCGAGCCCACTCTCGTGCAAACTCGGGCCACGACCTAGGTTGGGATAGTTCCTACCCGTCCAATCTCTTGCAAACGGGTATCGACACGGAATTGCAACCGGAAACCCTAGTATCGGTCCAATCTCTTGCAAACCGATACTACAGAAATTCGATTTCAACCCAATTCGGATTTCTAGGGTTTCCTATCGAATTGGGATCCAATCTCTTGCAAATCCCAATCGGTATGAATACCTAGTCATCCGTAGTAAATCGATCCCAATCTAATCACTAATAGCAATTCTAGCAAAATTTCTACTAATTCATCACAAATCCGAAATTGGGCTCGTAGGGTTCATCCCCACGCCCCAAGACGTGGAGACTACTCACAATTCATAGCACAAACACAAAAATAATCAATGAAATTAATAAGAGAATTCATCATAATATTGGGATATGCAATAAAAATAGAATTTTTAGAGAAGAGAGAGGCAAACCAATGGAGTTCTTCAAATAATTCAACAAAAATCAACTTTTGTCTCCTCTCCAATCACAAGAATAAAGCTAAAAAAGTTAATCTAAAAAGCTGCAAAAATCTAAGAGAAAGGCCCTCTAAACTAGGGTAAAAACAGGGGTTAAATACCCCCCAAAATCGTCCAAAAAACTGTGCCCAAAATGCCCCTGCGCAGCCTGAAATCCGCAATTTTCGCTACAGGCAGCGCGTCGCACTCGGCCGAGTGACAAAAGTCGCTCGGCCGAGTGAGAAACCCTGTAAATTTCCAGTAAGTCGGGGCCTTCAGGGGTCTTCACTTCGGGAGTCGCTCGGCCGAGTGAGTTGTCGTCACTCGGCTGCTGGCTTCTTGGTACTCGGGCGGTCGGCATTTGCCACTCGGCCGAGTGGGTCTTCTGAAGCTAGGCAGACGAAAAACACTAAGTTGGCGATTTTTGACATGCGTCGTCTGGGTGCCACTCGGGCGGACGGGATCTCGTCACTCGGCCGATGTGGCTTCCGTCGCTCGGCCGAGTGCACGTCTGAAACGTATCTGATCTGGTCGGCCGAGTGACTCCTTCACTCAGCCGAGTGGGACACCAAAAATGCCCAAACAGCTTGTTTTGGCCTCCTCGTCGCTCCTGTGACGTTCTTTCTTCTCCCGCTCCTCTCCAACAGCAAAATACCCCTCGGGGAGGTCATCGGTGACCCTCTGGAGTAAGCGCATCTCGAGATCACTCCAAATCGCTCCAAATCACCTGAAATGCGACAAAAACAACAAATCGTGAAAAGCATCGCAATATCGTCGATATATCACGAAAAACATGATTTGGGCGATCTAAACGGCATGCAAACATGCGGGAAAAAAGTGTAAAATAAGGAGTGATCAATTACCCCCGTCGTGCACGAGGGGGAAAACACAATCTGTAAAGCAATTTCCATCCGCGCGCACGACGGGCAAACTTACCCCCGTCGTGCGCGTGGGTTAAAACGCCTAGTGTGGAGCAATTTCCATCCGAGCGCACGACGGACAAAATTAACCCCGTCGTCCGCGGGGGTTAAAACGCACAAGTGTGCAGCAATTTCCATCCGCGCGTCCGTCGGGCAAAAATAACCTCGTCGTGCGCGTCGTCCGCGGGGGTTAAAACGCACAAGTGTTGAGCAATTTCCATCCGCGCGCACGACGGGCAAAATTACCCCCGTCGTGCGCGTCGTGTGCGGGCAAACGCACAAGTGTGGAGCAATTTACAGCCGTGCACACGACGGGCCAAATTACCCCCGTCGTGCGCGAGGGGGAAAACGCAATCTGTAAAGCAATTTCCATCCGCGCGCACGACGGGCAAACTTACCCCCGTCGTGCGCGTGGGTTAAAACGCCTAGTGTGGAGCAATTTCCATCTTAGCGCACGACGGACAAAATTAACCCCGTCGTCTGCGGGGGTTAAAACGCACAAGTGTGCATCAATTTCCATCCGCGTGCACGACGGGCAAAATTACCCCCGTCATGCGCGTCGTGTGCGGGCAAACGCACAAGTGTGGAGCAATTTATAGCCATGCGCACGACGGGCCAAATTACCCCCATCGTGCGCGAGGGGGAAAACACAATCTGTAAAGCAATTTCCATCCGCGCGCACGACGGGCAAACTTACCCCGTCATGGGCGTGGATTAAAATGCCTAGTGTGCAGTAATTTCCATCCGAGCGCACGACGGGTAAAAATTACCCCCATCGTCCGCGGGGGTTAAAATGCACAGTGTGAAGCAATTTCCATCCGGGCGCACGACGGGTAAACTTACCCCGTCGTGCGCGTGGGTTAAAACGCCTAGTGTGGAGCAATTTCCATCCGAGCGCAGGACAGAAAAAATTAACCTCGTCGTCCGCGGGGGTTAAAACGCACAAGTGTGCAGCAATTTCCATCCGCGCGCACGACGGGCAAAAATAACCCCGTCGTGCGCGTCGTCCGCGGGGGTTAAAACACACAAGTGTGCAGCAATTTCCATCCGCGCGCACTACGGACAAAATTACCCCGTCGTGCGCGTCGTGTGCGGGCAAACGCACAAGTGTGGAGCAATTTACAGTCATGCGCACGACGGGCCAAATTACCCCCGTCATGCGCGAGGAGGAAAATGTAATCTGTAAAGCAATTTCCATCCGTGCGCACGACGGGCAAACTTACCCCCGTCGTGCGCGTGGGTTAAAACGCCTAGTGTGGAGCAATTTCCATCCGAGCGCACGACGGACAAAATTAACCCTGTCGTCCGCGGGGGTTAAAACGCACAAGTGTGCAGCAATTTCCATCCGCGCGTCCGACGGGCAAAAATAACCTCGTCGTGCGCGTCGTCCGCGGGGGTTAAAACGCACAAGTGTCGAGCAATTTCCATCCGCGCGCACGACGGGCAAAATTACCCCCGTCATGCGCGTCGTGTGCAGGCAAACGCACAAGTGTGGAGCAATTTACAGCCGTGCGCACGACGGGCCAAATTACCCCCGTCGTGCGCGAGGGGGAAAACACAATCGTAAAGCAATTTCCATCCGCGCGCACGACGGGCAAACTTACCCCCGTCGTGCGCGTGGGTTAAAACGCCTAGTGTGGATCAATTTCCATCCGAGCGCACGGCGGACAAAAGTAACCCTGTCGTCCGCGGGGGTTAAAACGCACACGTGTGCAGCAATTTCCATCCGCGCGCACGACGGGAAAAATTACCCCCATCGTGCGCGTCGTGTGCGGGCAAATGCACAAGTGTGGAGCAATTTACAGCCGTGCGCACGACGGGCCAAATTACCCCCATCGTGCGCGAGGGGGAAAACGCAATCTGTAAAGCAATTTCCATCCGCGCGCATGACGGGCAAACTTACCCCCGTCGTGCGCATGGGTTAAAACGCCTAGTGTGGAGCAATTTCCATCCGAGCGCACGACGGACAAAATTAACCCCGTCGTCCGTGGGGGTTAAAACGTACAAGTGTGTAGCAATTTCCATCCGCGCGCACGACGGGCAAAAATAACCTCGTCGTGCGCGTCGTCCGCGGGGGTTAAAACGCACAAGTGTGCAGCAATTTCCATCCGCGCGCACGACGGGAAAAATTACCCCCGTCGTGCGCGTCGTGTGCGGGCAGACGCACAAGTGTGGAGCAATTTACAGCCGGGCGCATGACGGGCCAAATTAGCCCCGTCGTGCGTGAGGGGGAAAACACAATCTGTAAAGCAATTTCCATCCGCGCGCACGACGGGCAAACTTACCCCCGTTGTGCGCGTGGGTTAAAACGCCTAGTTGGAGCAATTTCCATCCGAGCGCACGACGGAAAAAATTAACCCCGTCGTCTGCGGGGGTTAAAACGCACAAGTGTGCAGCAATTTCCATCCGTGCGCACGACGGGCAAAAATATCATCGTCGTGCGCGTCGTCTGCGGGGGTTAAAACGCACAAGTGTGCAGCAATTTCCATCCGCGCGCACGACGGGCAAAATTACCCCCGTCGTGCGCGTCGTGTGCGGGCAAACGCACAAGTGTGGAGCAATTTACAGCCGTGCGCACGATGGGCCAAATTACTGATCGCTCCAGAATGTAACCCGAAGAACGGTTGTAGTTTTACCGCAAGCGCACGGTATAGCGGCGAGAGGGTTATCGAACACAGGGAGGACGAATGAAAGTGCTTGCTCCAATCAACCTGGCTATTAAGAAGAGAGAAATTTGCCTTTGGCGATCCTGTCACAATCGTCAGACAAAGTGCGGAAATATCAAATCAAATAAAGAACGTGTAGGGAATGGGGAATTCCCGCTACTCACCGTATTTCGTAAATGTGGTTCATTGGTATCAAAATTGCTAGAATAAAATTTTGGATGAACTAGTTGCAACTAGATGTAGAACCTAGCTCACGCTCTCGCGCTGTTGCCGGTCTATAGCTATCCTAGGTTTCGGGTCCAATCTCTTGCAAACCCTAGCCTAGGCAAGCTAGCATTAGGATCAACATCATCGTTCAATCGCGCCCCGAGCCCACTCTCGTGCAAACTCGGGCCACGACCTAGGTTGGGATAGTTCCTACCCGTCCAATCTCTTGCAAACGGGTATCGGCACGGAATTGCAACCGGAAACCCTAGTATCGGTCCAATCTCTTGCAAACCGATACTACGGAAATTCGATTCCAACCCAATTCGGATTCTAGGGTTTCCTATCGAATTGGGATCCAATCTCTTGCAAATCCCAATCGGTATGAATACCTAGTTATCCGTAGTAAATCGATCCCAATCTAATCCCTAATAGCAATTCTAGCAAAATTTCTACCAATTCATCACAAATCCGAAATTGGGCTCGTAGGGTTCATCCCCACGCCCCAAGACGTGGAGACTACTCACAATTCATAGCACAAACACAAAAATAATCAATGAAATTAATAAGAGAATTCATCATAATATTGAGATATGCAATAAAAATAGAATTTTTAGAGAAGAGAGAGGCAAACCAATGGAGTTCTTCAAATAATTCAACAAAAATCAACTTTTGTCTCCTCTCCAATCACAAGAATAAAGCTAAAAAAGTTAATCTAAAAAGCTGCAAAAATCTAAGAGAAAGGCCCTCTAAACTAGGGTAAAAACAGGGGTTAAATAACCCCCAAAATCGTCCAAAAAACTGTGATCAAAATGCCCATGCGCAGCCTGAAATCCGCAATTTTCGCTACAGGCAGCGCGTCGCACTCGGCCGAGTGACAAAATTCGCTCGGCCGAGTGAGAAACCCTGTAAATTTCCAGTAAGTCGGGGCCTTCAGGGGTCTTCACTTCGGGAGTTGCTCGGCCGAGTGAGTTGTCGTCACTCGGCCGCTGGCTTCTTGGTACTCGGGCGGTCGGCATTTGCCACTCGGCCGAGTGGGTCTTCTGAAGCTCAGGCAGACGAAAAACAGTAAGTTGGCGATTTTTGACATGCGTCGTCTGGGTGCCACTCGGGCGGACGGGATCTCGTCACTCGGCCGATGTGGCTTCCGTCGCTCGGCCGAGTGCAGGTCTGAAACGTATCTGATCTGGTCGGCCGAGCGGTGTCTCGCTGGTTGGCCGAGTGACTCCTTCACTCGGCCGAGTGGGACACCAAAAATGCCTAAACAGCTTGTTTTGGCCTCCTCGTCGCTCATGCGACGTTCTTTCTTCTCCCGCTCCTCTCCAACAGCAAAATACCCCTCGGGGAGGTCATCGGTGACCCTCTGGAGTAAGCACATCTCGAGATCACTCCAAATCGCTCCAAATCACCTGAAATGCGACAAAAACAACAAATCGTGAAAAGCATCGCAATATCGTCGATTTATCATGAAAAACATGATTTAGGCGATCTAAACAGCATGCAAACATGCGGGAAAAAAAGTGTAAAATAAGGAGTGATCAATTACCCCCGTCGTGCGCGAGGGGGAAACGCAATCTGTAAAGCAATTTCCATCCGCGCGCACGACGGGCAAACTTACCCTCGTCGTGCGCGTGGGTTAAAACGCCTAGTGTGGAGCAATTTCCATCCGAGCGCACGACGGACAAAATTAACCCCGTCGTCCACGGGGGTTAAAACGCACAAGTGTGCAGCAATTTCCATCCGCGCGTCCGACGGGCAAAAATAACCTCGTCGTGCGCGTCGTCCGTGGGGGTTAAAACGCACAAGTGTCGAGCAATTTCCATCCGCGCGCACGACGGGCAAAATTACCCACGTCGTGCGCGTCATGTGCGGGCAAACGCACAAGTGTGGAGCAATTTACAGCCGTGCGCACGACGGGCCAAATTACCCCCGTCGTGCGCGAGGGGGAAAACGCAATCTGTAAAGCAATTTCCATCCGCGCGCACGACGGGCAAACTTACCCCCGTCGTGCGCGTCGGTTAAAACGCCTAGTGTGGAGCAATTTCCATCCGAGTGCACGACGGACAACATTAACCTCGTCGTCTGCGGGGGTTAAAACGCACAAGTGTGTAGCAATTTCCATCCGCGTGCACGACGGGCAAAATTACCCCCGTCGTGCGCGTCGTGTGCGGGCAAACGCCCAAGTGTGGAGCAATTTATTGCCGTGCGCACGACGGGCCAAATTACCCCCGTCGTGCGCGAGGGGGAAAACGCAATCTGTAAAGCAATTTCCATCCGCGCGCACGACGGGCAAACTTACCCCGTCGTGCGCGTGGGTTAAAATGCCTAGTTTGCAGTAATTTCCATCCGAGCGGACGACGGGCAAAAATTACCCCCATCGTCCGCGGGGGTTAAAACACATAGTGTGAAGCAATTTCCATCCGCGCGCACGACGGGTAAACTTACCCCGTCGTGCACGTGGGTTAAAACGCCTAGTGTGGAGCAATTTCCATCCGAGCACAGGACGGAAAAAATTAACCCCGTCGTCCGCGGGGGTTAAAACGCACAAGTGTGCAGTAATTTCCATCCGCGCGCACGACGGGAAAAAATAACCTCGTCGTGCGCGTCGTCCGCGGGGGTTAAAACGCACAAGTGTGCAGCAATTTCCATCCGCGCGCACGACGGGCAAAATTACCCCCGTCGTGCATGTCGTGTGCGGGCAAACGCTCAAGTGTGGAGCAATTTACAGCCGTGCGCACGACGGGCCAAATTACCCCCGTCGTGCGCGAGGGGGAAAACGCAATCTGTAAAGCAATTTCCATCCGCGCGCACGACGGGCAAACTTACCCCCGTCATGCGCGTGGGTTAAAACGCCTAGTGTGGAGCAATTTCCATCCGAGCGCACGACGGACAAAATTTACCCCGTCGTCCGCGGGGGTTAAAACGCACAAGTGTGCAGCAATTTCCATCCACGTGCATGACGGGCAAAATTCCCGCGTCGTGCACGGGGCTTAAACGGACAAGTGTGGAGCAATTTCCATCCGGGCGCACGACGGGTAAAATTAACCCCGTCGTTCTCGGGGGTTAAAACGGCTAGTGTGAAGCAATTCACATACGCGCGCACGACGTGCAAAAATAACCCCGTCGTGCGCGTCGTCCGCGGGGCATAAAACGCACAAGTGTCGAGCAATTTCCATCCGCACGCACGACGGGCAAAATTACCCCCGTCGTGCGCGTTGTCCGCGGGGCTTAAAACGCACAAGTGTAGAGCATTTTCCAGCCGCGCACACGACGAGCAAAAATACGCCCCGTCGTGCACGGGGGTTAAAACGCCTAGTGTGAAGCAATTTCCATCTGCACGAACGACGGGCAAACTTACCCCGTCGGGCGTGTCGGTTTTAAAACGCCTATTGTGCAGCAATTTCCATCCTAGCGCACGACGGGCAAAATTAACCCCCGTCGTGCGCGGGGGTTAAAACGCCTAGTGTGAAGCAATTACCCCCGTCGTGGGCGTCGTGCGCGGGAAACGCACAAGTGTGGAGCATTTACCAAACGTGCGAACGACAGGCAAAAATTACCCCCGTAGTGCGGGAGGGGTAAAACGCAACGGGTAAACCAATTTTCATCCGCGCGCACGATGGGCAAAATTCCCCCGTCGTGCACGGGGCTTAAAACGGACAAGTGTGGAGCAATTTCCATCCGGGCGCACGACGGGCAAAATTAACCACGTCGTCCGCGGGGGTTAAAACGCACAAGTGTGAAGCAATTTCCATCCGCGCGGACGATGACAAAATTAAACCCGTCGTGCGCGTTTTCCGCGTGGCTTAAAACGCACAAGTGTAGAGCATTTTCCAGCCGCGCGCACGAAGGGCAAAAATACGCCCCGTCGTGCACGCGGATTAAAACGCCTAGTGTGAAGCAATTTCCATCTACGCGTACGACAGGCAAAATTTTCCCCCGTCGTGCGCGTTGTGCGCGGGGCTAAAACGTACAAGTGTGGAGCATTTTCCATTCGCGCGCACGACGGGCAAAATTACCCCCGTCGTGCGCGTCGTCCGCGGGGCTTAAAAAGCACAAGTGACAAGTGTGGTAAAATTTCCATACGAAGGTAGCAATATGGGTAAACATATCTTTTAATTTCTTACAACAAGTGATTATTTTGCACAAAACCTAACATCAATTTTATACCGAATTTTTTTCAATATCAACATTCTTGTTGTCCCTTTTTACTCGGTGACGTGCATTATAAATTGATTTGCATGGAAGGTTGGACTTTCAAAATCTCAGTCGGCCTCAGTGTGCTATTTGCCAAATCTCTCAATGATCCATCTCCATTCCCTGCTACTGCCCTTCATCGTAATGGCCCTCGACATAATTAGCAGCTTGATGGTTGTGCCTGCCCTCAACGACTGTTAACCTTCACTCCTCACCGCCAACACCGACGCCCACCATTACCACGCAATGAGAACAGACATTGACACTTCTTGGTTTTAACTGGCCTGTCGGTCGTTTTTTCCTTTCCCTGCAACTGCCCTTCATCGGAATGGCCCTCGACATAATTAGCAGCTTGATGGTTGTGCCTGCCCTCAACGACTGTTAACCTTCACTCCTCACCGCCAACGCCGACGCCCACCATTACCACGCAATGAGAACAGACATTGACACTTCTTGGTTTTAACTGGCCTGTCGGTCGTTTTTTCCTTTCGGTGTCACATGTAAACCCCGCTTCTTTCACATGCAAAGTTGTTTACTTTGCATGTGAAAGAAGCGGGGTTTACAGGTGACACCGAAAGGAAAAAACGACCAACAGGCCAGTTAAAACCAAGAAGTGTCAATGTCTGTTCTCATTACGTGGTAATGGTGGGCGTCGGCGTTGGCGGTGAGGAGTGATCAAGCTGCTAGATATGTCGAGGGCCATTCCGATGAAGGGCAGCAGGAATCCTATCGGAAGTTTTACATGCAAAGCGACAACATTCTTGTTGTCCCTTTTTACACGGTGACGTGCATTATAAATTTATTTGCATGGAAGGTAGGATTTTCCTACAGGACTGTCAAAATTTCAGCCGGCCTCAGCGTGCTATTTGCCAAATCTCTCAATGATTCCATCTCCATTCCCTGCAACTGCCCTTCATTGGAATGGCCCTTGACATGATTAGCAGCTTGATGGTTGTGCCTGCCCAGCTGCCCTCAATGACTGTTAACCTCCATTGAACGTTGGATTTTTTACGACATAAATAGTACCTTGGATCTTTGTACCTTCTCGAGCAATCTCAACCGTATCTGCATGCATGTAAAATCACCAAATTTCTACATCATTTTCCACCCAATTGAATAAGAATTACACCTATAGTGTATTTAAAAGTATATACTTACCAAATGGAATACCTCGAAAATCCCTACTTTCACACCCAAGAAAGGAAGAAAATGATCATGTATCCTAGAAGGTCCGCTGACCGCTGAGATCTTCTGGGAAGATTTGAAGGTGCATTTTGGTTGCAAATGCTACTACGCTGACCACTGAGATCTTCTGGGAAGATTTGAAGGTGCATTTTGGTTGCGAAGTTAGACTGATTTCATTGGAGTCATCTTCTACCGCCATCCCATTCTCTTTACAGGCATCTACATCATGAAGGAAATGGTCCACATTGAAATAGCAGGAGTAACTTTCAATTTTATCTTCCATTTACCATGGTATATTTCTACATCAAGCAGAACAAAGCAATGGTTAGAATTTGTCCGGTTAAACTGAGAAACAAATATATTGTAAGAAAAATACGTAGAATACCGTGGCTATACGAGGAAGATCCGAGAAGCAGAATACTTGGCAGATGTAATTGAAACCGCTGTGGCGTGACCTCAGTGGTAATCGCTGTTGCCGGTTGCTCCCAAAGGTTAACACAGCAGCCCCTGGCCGCGTCCACACTTGGCTACGTAGAATACCGTGGCTATACGAGGAAGATCCGAGAAGCAGAATACTTGGCAGATGTAATTGAAACCGCTGTGGCGCGACCTCGGTGGTAATCGCTGTTGCCGGTTGCTCCCGAAGGTTAACACAGCAGCCCCTGGCCGCGTCCACACTTGGCCAGAGACTTTGGATTTTGCACAGTATAGCTACCCAGGAGAACGGGATGAAGCACAGAAGAATTTTTGGAGGAAGCAATTTTTCCGTGTATTTTCTTGAGGAAAGCAGTGGGATATAAATAGAGTTCAAAAAATAGCTGTTATGAATTCAAACGGTCAAATATTAAACGAGTATTAAAATAGGCTTTGAATGCTGCGTATTAAAGCAAGGCTTTAACTGCGTATTTATTGAGAGGTTTTGAATGCTGCAAGCAAATTAGCAATTACCAACATTTTAGAATGAGACGTCATTTATTATAGACGATTTGGACTGCCCATGGATGAGGATGAGACTACAGTTGATTTACTGTGAGTCATGGAAAGAACCCGTGAGTCTACAGTTGTTGAGCTCGTGAATATACAGTATATACAGATGTTACGGTGTGAGTAATTTTTGAGGGTAATCTCAAACACAAAGCGAAATTTTTGAGGGCGTTCACGGTCAATTTATAGTGAAATTGACCATTCAAATTGATGAGTATAAGTCCGTTATCCTACAGCGAGCCTTTCATTGCAAACATCTACGTAGACAATCATATGTATCAGTTTGTAAGAGCATAGGCTAATGAATCAGTTTGGGTCTGTATCAGTATGTACATCAATATAGTTGAATTCGATTGAATATGCCTTCAGCTTGAATAAGTATCAGATTAATTTTAAAGTTTGCATGTAGTTTCTGAGTTAGAGTGAATAAGTATCCGGTTTAATCTTCAATGTTTCCAGATTGAACAAGTATAATAAGACTTAAATCTAAAAGCTTGCATGTAGGCTTGATTGGGATTCAGAATAAGTATGATTAAATTTATTCCCATGGTCGTGTTGAGAAAATTTGTCATCGATGAAACATCAGCTTAACGCGCACAACGAGTAAATTCTGCTGGTTGTGCGTGTTAAACAATTGTTCATAAAATACCTTAGATGCTCAAAGCGAACAGCTGGCTCTGGCTGTGCTTGTTGTGCACTTTGCGCAATTAAAGTAACCATTATAAATATCATCAACGTGCACAACGGCCATAAATTAGTTGGTACTGGGCGTTGAGCAATTATGTAAGCGGCTATTAATTTTTCCAGCTCACGTCCCACCGACCGGTCAAACATTCTTGAGAAATGCACAAGTCTGGTATCAATCAGCTGTAGATTTACGAACAGTCTTTTGTATATTCACGAGAACCCCTCAGTTTGTAAGAGCATATGCTAATGAATCAGTTTGGATCTGTATCAGTAATTCAGTATGTATATCAATATATTTGAATGGCTGGGTAATTTTCAAAATGTCATCAATTTGAATATGTATGAGATTTAATCTAAAATTTTGCATGCAGTTTCTGAATTCGATTGAATATGCCTTCAGATTGAAAAGGTATCAGATTTATTTTTAAAGTTTGTATGTAGATTCTGAGTCAGAGTGAATAAGTATCCGGTTTAATCTACAATGTTTTCAGATTGAACAAGTATAATAAGACTTAAATCTAAAAGTTTGGATGTAGGCGTGGTTGGGATTCAGATTAAGTATAATGAAATTTGGAATTTGACTGATTCACTGCGGTGGCGCGCTGATCGCGCCCCGGATACACGTCCCGAGGCGACAGTTGTAGTTTTACCGCAAGCGCACGGTATAGTGGCGAGCGGGTATCGAACACAGGGAGGACGAATGACCGTGCTTGCTCCTGATCCACCTGGCTATTTATGAACAGAGAGAGATAATTGCCTTGGGCGATCCTGTCACAATCGTCAGACAAATTTGCGAAATATCAAATCAAATAAAGAACGTCTAGGGAAAGGGGAATCCCCACTACTCACCGTATTTCATAAGTGTGGTTCGCCGGTATCGAAATCGCTAGTATGAGAATTTGGATGAACTAGTTGCAACTAAATGTGGAACCAAGCTCACGCTCTCGCGCTGTTGCCGGTCTGTAGCTATCCTAGGCTTGGGTCCAATCTCTTGCAAACCCTAGCCTAGGGAAGCTAGCATTAGGATCAACATCATCGTTCAATGGCGCACCGAGCCCAATCTCTTGCAAACCCGGTCCACAATCTAAATTGGGATAGTTCCTACCCGTCCAATCTCTTGCAAACGGGTATCGGCACGGAATCGCAACCGGAGGTCCTAGTATCGGTCCAATCTCTTGCAAACCGATACTTCGGAAATCCGACTCCAACCCAATTTGGATTTCTAGGGCTTCCTATCAGATTGGGATCCAATCTCTTGCAAATCCCAATTGATATAAATACCTAGCTATCCGTAGTAATTCGATCCCAATCTAATCCCTAATAACAATCCTAGCTCAATTTCTACCAATTCAACACAAATAGGAAATAGGGTTTGTAGGGTTCATCCCCACGCCCCGAGACGTGGAGACTACTCACAAATCATAGCAATAGCACAAAAATAATCAATGAAATAGGCAATGGAATTCATCACAACAATGATAT
>CM061133.1:51601357-51623963 GCA_030789695.1 Scilla litardierei
AAACTTTGTTAATACATTTTACCGAATGTATCAACATTTTCTATATGCATCAACTTTGTGCCATCCAATCCAAAATAGTGAAGATTAAGCTCAAAGGAAGTTCGGTTTTTAACTTTGTTGTATCCAATCACATTTTTCTAAAAGAAGTTCTGTTTTTCTAACGATTCTCAATTCTCTGTTGAGAAAAACATAATGTATCAAAGTTAGAATTAATTGGATTGGTTTCGACCCGTTAAATTTTTTACACTAATTTGTTGTTCAGTGTCAAATTTGTTGTTTATTTCGCGCCGAATTTGTTGTTTCGCGCCGAACGCGCCCGCACCGAAGGCGCCTACGCTGAATTTGTTGTTTTACATTGAATTTGTCGAAGGTGCTTGCGCCGAATTTGTTGTTCAGTGCCGAAGGTGCCTGCACCGTATTTGTAGTTCCACGCGGAAGGCGCCCGTGCCGCTAAATATTTTTACGCTAATTTGTTGTTTTTTTTAAATTTTGGCTGTGGAAATAATTTTTTGGGGAACAAATATTTCGGGGGAGAAAATCTTAAATGAACCGTGCCCGCGGGCACGGGTTATGACTAGTATATATATATATATATATATATATATATATATATATAAAATACATTTGACAACGTTTTTTGAATTCTAGGGCTGACTGGGACAAGATAAAGAGTGGCTGGGATTTGATCTTGGTAAATCAATGGTTGAGATTGGATTTTGTGATAATTTTAGTGGGAAAACTTAAATTTTGGTGGGAAAAGTGTCTTGGGAACCAAATCTTTGAAATTAGAAGTGTCTTGGAAAAGATTGGGGAGATTAAATTGGGGAAAAGTGCCTTGGAAACCTAAACTTTGAAGTTAGAAGTGTCTTGGGAAAGATGTCGGAGATTAAATTTAGGGGGAAAAGTGCCTTGGGTACATAAACTTTGAAATTAAAAGTGATTTGGGAAAGATTGTGGAGAAGAATGATCCAGTAAATTAAACAAAATAAAAAATTTAGCGGAAAACAATTTAGCAGAACAACAAATTAGCGTAAAAATACCCTAAGGTTGTTGTTCCGCGCCCGTGCCAAAAACGCGCGCCGGCAAATTTTTTTAACCCTAATTTGATGTTCCGCGCCGAAGGCGCGTGCGCCAAATTTGTTGTTCGACGCCGAATTTGTTGTTCCGAGCTGAAGGCAACCGCGCCGAATTTGTTATTCCACGCCGAATACGCCTGCGTCGAAGGTGACCGTGCCGCTAAATATTGTTACACTAACTTATTGTTCTGTTAATTTTTGGCTATGGAAATAATTTTTCGGGAAACAAAGATTTCGCGGGGAAAATCTTAAATGGACCGTGCCCGTGGGCACGGGTTATGACTAGTATATATATATATATGAGGAGGGATCAAATAACCCCCAAGAAAACCCCTAGCTAAAAGTCTATGCCACCCAATTTTTTTCGGAAGATCCGAACCGTTCATCTTGATCTCCGCCCTCTAAAACCATATATATATATATATATATATATATATATATATATATATATATATATATATATATATATATATATATATATATATATATATATATATATATATATATATATATCTGAGAGGATGGATCAAATAACCCCCAATAAAACCCCTAGCTAAAAGTCTATGCCACCCAATTTTTTCGGAAGATCCGAACCGTTCATCTTGATCTCCACCCTCTAAAACCCTGACCCACTAATTTTCAGTCCAATCCATGTGTTTTGCTCTGGCATCAATCCTTCGTAAAAGTTCTATTCATGCAAAATCATTAAATTTGGGTCAGATGGATGAACAGGCAAAATACATGGGATCGGGATGAAAAATGGTGGGTCAGGGGTTTAGAGGGTGGAGATCAAGATGAACAGTTCGGATCTTCCAAAAAATTAGTGGGGCATAGACTTTTAGCTAGGGGGTTTTCTTGGGGCTTATTTTGGGGGTTATTTGATCTCTCCTCGACACACACACACACATTCTATGTGAGAGAGAGAGAGAGAGAGAGAGAGAGAGAGAGAGAGAGAGAGAGAGAGAGAGAGAGAGAGAGAGAGAGAGATATATATATATATATATATATATATATATATATATATATATATATGACAAGTGTAAAAGACTTTATTAATCATCCAAAATCCAAAATAGAATACAACAACCATGCAGGTTAGTTAGAGGGGCAATAGGCAGAGAGGGGAGCGGACACAAGCGTCGTCACTCTCTACCGTCCACTAACCCCTTAAACCAAACCATGCAAATATGTACAAAGGTAAAGAAAAGAAGTAGTTGTGCGTTTGCCCGCACACGACGCGCACGACGGGGTTAATTTTGCCCGTCGTGCGCGCGGATGGAAATTACTCGACACTTGTGCGTTTTAAGCCCCGCGGACGACGCGCACGACGGGGGTTATTTTGCCCGTCGTGCGCGCGGATGGAAATTGCTTTACAGATTGCGTTTTCCCCCTCGCGCACGACGGGGGTAATTTGGCCCGTCGTGCGCACGGCTGTAAATTGCTCCACACTTGTGCGTTTGCCCGCACACGACGCGCACGACGAGGGTAATTTTGCCCGTCGTCCGCGCGGAAGGAAATTGCTCGACACTTGTGCGTTTTAACCCCCGCGGACGACGCGCACGACGGGGGTAATTTTGCCAGTCGTGCGCGCGGATGGAAATTGCTGCACACTTGTGCGTTTTAACCCCCACGGACGACGGGGTTAATTTTGTCCGTCGTGCGCTCGGATGGAAATTGCTCCACACTAGGCGTTTTAACACACACGCACGACGGGGTTAAGTTTGCCCGTCGTGCGCGCGGATGGAAATTGCTTTACAGATTGCGTTTTCCCCCTCGCGCACGACGTGGGTAATTTGGCCCGTCGTGCGCACGGCTGTAAATTGCTCCACACTTGTGCGTTTGCCCGCACACGACGCACACGACGGGGGTAATTTTGCCCGTCGTGCGCGCGGATGGAAATTGCTCGACACTTGTGCGTTTTAACCCCCGCGGACGACGCGCACGACGGGGGTAATTTTTCCCCTCGTGCGCACGGATGGAAATTGATGCACACTTGTGCGTTTTAATCCCCACGGACGACGGGGTTAATTTTGTCCGTCGTGCGCTCGGATGGAAATTGCTCCACACTAGGCGTTTTAACCCACGCGCACGACAGGGGTAATTTTGCCCGTCGTGCGCGCGGATGGAAATTTCTTTACAGATTGCGTTTTCCACCTCACGCACGACGGGGGTAATTTGGCCCGTCGTGAGCACGGCTGTAAATTGCTCCACACTTGTGCGTTTGCCCGCACACGATGCGCACGACGGGGGTAATTTTGCCCGTCGTGCGCGCGGATGGAAATTGCTCGACACTTGTGCGTTTTAACCCCCGCGGATGACGGGGTTAATTTTGTCCATCGTGCGCTCGGATGGAAATTGCTCCACACTAGGCGTTTTAACCCACGCGCACGATGGGGGTAAGTTTGCCCGTCGTGCGCGCGGATGGAAATTGCTTTACAGATTGCGTTTTCCCCCTCGCGCACGACGGGGGTAATTTGGCCCGTCGTGCGCACGGCGGTAAATTGCTCCACACTTGTGCGTTTGCCCGCACATGACGCGCACGACGGGGTTAATTTTGCCCGTCGTGCGCGCGGATGGAAATTGCTCGACACTTGTGCGTTTTAAGCCCCGCGGACGACGTGCACGACGGGGGTTATTTTGCCCGTCATGTGCGCGGATGGAAATTGCTGCACACTTGTGCGTTTTAATCCCCACGGACGACGGGGTTAATTTTTTCCGTCGTGCGCTCGGATGGAAATTGCTCCACACTAGGCGTTTTAACCCACGAGCACGACGGGGGTAAGTTTGCCCGTCGTGCGCGCGAATGGAAATTTCTTTACAGATTGCGTTTTCCCACTCGCACACGATGGGGGTAATTTGGCCCGTCGTGCGCACGGCTGTAAATTGCTCCACACTTGTGCGTCTGCCCGCACACGACGCGCACGACGGGGGTAATTTTGCCCGTAGTGCGCGCGGATGGAAATTGCTCGACACTTGTGTGTTTTAACCCGCGCGGACGACACGCACGACGGGGGTAATTTTGCCCGTCGTGCGCTCGGATAGAAATTGCTGCACACTTGTGCGTTTTAACCCCCGCGGACGACGGGGTTAATTTTGCCCGTCGTGCGCGCGGATGGAAATTGCTTTACAGATTGCGTTTTCCCCCTCGCGCACGACGGGGGTAATTTGGCCTGTCGTGCGCACGGCTGTAAATTGCTCCACACTTGTGTGTTTGCCCGCACACGACGTGCACGATGGGGTTAATTTTGCCCGTCGTGCGCGCGGATGGAAATTGCTCGACACTTGTGCGTTTTAACCCCCGCGGACGACGCACACGACGGGGGTAATTTTGCCCGTCGTGCGCGCGGATGGAAATTGCTGCACACTTGTGCGTTTTAACCCCCACGGACGACGGGGTTAATTTTGTCCATCGTGCGCTCGGATGGAAATTGCTCCACACTAAGAGTTTTAACCCACGCGCACGACGTGGGTAAGTTTGCCCGTCGTGCACGCGGATGGAAATTGCTTTACAGATTGCGTTTTCCCCCTCGCGCACGACGAGGGTAATTTGGCCCGTCGTGCGCACGGCTGTAAATTGCTCCACACTTGTGCGTTTGCCCGCACACGACGCGTACGACGGGGGTAATTTTGCCCGTCGTGCGCGCGTATGGAAATTGCTGCACACTTGTGCGTTTTATGCCCCGCGGACGATGCACACGACAGGGGTAATTTTGCCCGTCGTGCGCGCGGATGGAAATTGCTGCACACTTGTGTGTTTTAACCCCCGCGGACGACGGGGTTAATTTTGTCCGTCGTGCGCTCGGATGGAAATTGCTCCACACTAGGCGTTTTAACCTACGCGCATGACGGGGGTAAGTTTGCCCGTCGTGCGCGCGGATGGAAATTGCTTTACAGATTTCGTTTTCCCCCTCGCGCATGACGGGGGTAATTTGGCCCGTCATGCACACGGCTGTAAATTGCTCCACACGTGTGCGTTTCCCCGCACGCGACGCGCACGACGGGGTTAATTTTGCCCGTCGTGCGCGCGGATGGAAATTGCTCGACACTTGTACGTTTTAAGCCCCGCGGACGACGCACACGACGGGGGTTATTTTGCTCGTCGTGTGCGCGGATGGAAATTGATGCACACTTGTGCGTTTTAACCCCCGCAGACAACGGGGTTAATTTTGTCCGTCGTGCGCTCGGATGGAAATTTCTCCACACTAGGCGTTTTAACCCACGCGCACGACGGGGGTAAGTTTGCCCGTCGTGCGCGCGGATGGAAAATGCTTTACAGATTACGTTTTCCCCCGCACGCACGACGGGGGTAATTTGGCCCGTCGTGCGCACGGCTGTAAATTGCTCCACACTTGTGCGTTTGCCCACACACGACGCGCACGACGGGGGTAATTTTGCCCGTCGTGCGCGCGGATGGAAATTGCTCGACACTTGTGCGTTTTAACCCCCGCGGACGACGCGCACGGCGGGGGTAATTTTGCCCCTCGTGTGCGTGGATGGAAATTGCTGCACACTTGTGCGTTTTAACCCCCACGGACGACGGGGTTAATATTTTCCGTCATGCGCTCGGATGGAAATTGCTCCACACTAGGCGTTTTAACCCACGCGCACGACGGGGGTAAGTTTGCCCGTCGTGCGCGCGGATGGAAATTGCTTTACAGATTGCGTTTTCCCCCTCGGGCACGACGGTGGTAATTTGGCACGTCGTGCGCACGGCTGTAAATTGCTCCACACTTGTGCGTTTGCCCGCACACGACGCGCACGACGGGGGTAATTTTGCCCGTCGTGTGCGCGGATGGAAATTGCTCGACACTTGTGCGTTTTAACCCCCGTGGACGACGCGCACGACGGGTGTAATTTTGCCCGTCGTGCGCGCGGATGGAAATTGCTGCACACTTGTGCGTTTTAACCCCCGCGGACGACGGTGTTAATTTTGTCCGTCGTGCGCTCGGATGGAAATTGCTCCACACTAGGCGTTTTAACCCACGCGCACGACGGGGTAGTTTGCCCGTCGTGCGCGCGGATGGAAATTGCTTTACAGATTACGGTTTCCCCCTCGCGACGACGGGGGTAATTTGGCCCGTCGTGCGCACGGCTGTAAATTGCTCCACACTTGTGCGTTTGCCCGCACACGACGCGCATGACGGCGGTAATTTTGCCCGTCGTGCGCGCGGATGGAAATTACTCGACACTTGTACATTTTAAGCCCCGCGGACGACGCGCACGACGGGGGTTATTTTGCCCGTCGTGCACGCGGATGTTAATTGCGGCACACTTGTGCGTTTTAACCCCCGCGGACGACGTGGTTAATTTTGTCCGTCGTGCGCTCGGATGGAAATTGCTCCACACTAGGCATTTTAACCCACGCGCACGACGGGGGTAAGTTTGCCCGTCGTGCGCGCGGATGGAAATTGCTTTACAGATTGCGTTTTCCCCCTCGTGCACGACGGGGGTAATTTGGCCCGTCATGCGCACGGCTGGTAATTGCTCCACACTTGTGCGTTTGCCCGCACACGACGCGCACGACGGGGTTAATTTTGCCCGTCGTGCGTGCGGATGGAAATTGCTCGACACTTGTGCGTTTTAAGACCAGCGGACGACGCGGACGACGGGGGTTATTTTGCCCGTCGTGCGCGCGGATGGAAATTACTGCACACTTGTTCGTTTTAACCCCCGCGGACGACGGGGTTAATTTTGTCCGTCGTGCGCTCGGATGAAAATTGCTCCACACTAGGCGTTTTAACCACGCGCACGACGGGGGTAAGTTTGCCCGTCGTGCGCGCGGATGGAAATTGCTTTACAGATTGCGTTTTCCCCCTGGCGCACGACGGGGGTAATTTGGCCCGTCGTGCGCACGGCTGTAAATTGCTCCACACTTGTGCGTTTGCCCGCACACGACGCGCACGACGGGGGTAATTTTGCCCTTCGTGCGCGCGGATGAAAATTGCTCGACACTTGTGCGTTTTAACCCCCGCGGACGACGCGCACGACGGGGGTAATTTTGCCCGGCGTGCGCGCGGATGGAAATTGCAGCACACTTGTGCGTTTTAACCCCCGCGGACGACGGGGTTAATTTGTCCGTCGTGCGCTCGGATGGAAATTGCTCCACACTAGGCGTTTTAACCCACGCGCACGACGGGGGTAAGTTTGCCCGTCGTGCGCGCGGATGGAAATTGCTTTACAGATTGCGTTTTCCCCCTCGCGCACGACGGGGGTAATTTGGCCCGTCGTGCGCACGGCTGTAAATTGCTCCACACTTGTGCGTTTGCCCGCACACGACGCGCACGACGGGGGTAATTTTGCCCGTCGTGCGCGCGGATGGAAATTGCTCGACACTTGTGCGTTTTAACCCCCGCGGATGACCCGCACGACGGGGGTAATTTTGCCCGTCGTGCGCGCGGATGGAAATTGCTGCACACTTGTGCGTTTTAACCACAGCGGACGACGGGGTTAATTTTGTCCGTCGTGCGCTCGGAAGGAAATTGCTCCACACTAGGCGTCTTAACCCACTCGCACGACGGGGTAGTTTGCTAGTCGTGCGCGCGGATGGAAATTGCTTTACAGATTGCGTTTTCCCCCTCGTGCACGACGGGGGTAATTTGGCCCGTCGTGCGCACGGCTGTAAATTGCTCCACACTTGTGCGTTTGCCCGCAGACGACGCGCACAACGGGGGTAATTTTGCCTGTCGTCCGCGCGGATGGAAATTGCTCGACACTTGTGCGTTTTAACCCCCGTGGACGACGTGCACGACGGGTGTAATTTTGTCCGTCGTGCGTGCGGATGGAAATTGCTGCACACTTGTGCGTTTTAACCCCCGCGGACGACGGTGTTAATTTTGTCCGTCGTACGCTCGGATGGAAATTGCTCCACACTAGGCGTTTTAACCCACGCGCACGACGGGGTAGTTTGCCCGTCGTGCGCGCGGATGGTAATTGCTTTACAGATTGCGTTTTCCCCCTCGCGCACGACGGTGGTAATTTGGCCCGTCGTGCACACGGCTGTAAATTGCTCCACACTTGTGCGTTTGCCCGCACACGACGCGCACGACGGGGGTAATTTTGCCGGTCGTGCGCACGGATGGAAATTGCTCGAAACTTGTGCGTTTTAGCCCCCGTGGACGACGCGCACGACGGGGGTAATTTTGCCCGTCGTGCGCGCGGATGGAAATTGCTGCACACTTGTGCGTTTTAACCCCCGCGGACGACGGTGTTAATTTTGTCCGTCGTGCGCTCGGATGGAAATTGCTCCACACTAGGCGTTTTAACCCACGCGCACGACGGGGTAGTTTGCCCGTCGTGCGCGCGGATGGAAATTGCTTTACAGATTGCGTTTTCCCCCTCGCGCACGACGGGGGTAATTTGGCCCGTCGTGCGCACGGCTGTAAATTGCTCCACACTTGTGCGTTTGCCCGCACACGACGCGCACGACGGGGGTAATTTTGCCCGTCGTGCGCGCGGATGGAAATTGCTCGACACTTGTGCATTTTAAGCCCCACGGACGACGCGCACGACGGGGTTATTTTTGCCTGTCGTGCGCGCGGATGGAAATTGCTGCACACTTGTGCGTTTTAACCCCCGCGGACGACGGGGTTAATTTTGTCCGTCGTGCGCTCGGATGGAAATTGCTCTACACTAGGCGTTTTAACCCACGCGCACGACGGGGGTAAGTTTGCCCGTCGTGCGCGCGGATGGAAATTGCTTTACAGATTGCGTTTTCCCCCTCGCGCACGACGGGGGTAATTTGGCCCGTCATGCACACGGCTGTAAATTGCTCCAAACTTGTGCGTTTGCCCGCACACGACGCGCACGACGGGGTTAATTTTGCCCGTCGTGCGTGCAGATGGAAATTGCTCGACACTTGTGCGTTTTAAGCCCCGCGGACGACGCGGACGACGGGGGTTATTTTGCCCGTCATGCGCGCGGATGGAAATTACTGCACTCTTGTGCGTTTTAACCCCCGTGGACGACGGGGTTAATTTTGTCCGTCGTGCGCTCGGATGGAAATTGCTCCACACTAGGCGTTTTAACCCACGCGCACGACGGGGGTAAGTTTGCCCGTCGTGCGCGCGGATGGAAATTGATTTACAGATTGCGTTTTCCCCCTCGCGCACGACGGGGGTAATTTGGCCCGTCGTGCGCACGGCTGTAAATTCCTCCACACTTGTGCGTTTGTCCACACACGACGCGCACGACGGGGGTAATTTTGCCCGTCGTGCGCGCGGATGAAAATTGCTCGACACTTGTGCGTTTTAACCCCCGCGGACGACGCGCACGACGGGGGTAATTTTGCCCGTCGTGCGCGCGGATGGAAATTGCTGCACACTTGTGCGTTTTAACCCCCGCGGACGACGGTGTTAATTTTGTCCGTCGTGCGCTCGGATGGAAATTGCTCCACACTAGGCGTTTTAACCCACGCGCACGACGGGGGTAAGTTTGCCCGTCGTGCGCGCGGATGGAAATTGCTTTACAGATTGCGTTTTCCCCCTCGCGCACGACGGGGGTAATTTGGCCCGTCGTGCGCACGGCTGTAAATTGCTCCACACTTGTGCGTTTGCCCGCACACGACGCGCACGACGGGGGTAATTTTGCCCGTCGTGCGCGCGGATGGAAATTGCTCGACACTTGTGCATTTTAAGCCCCACGGACGACGCGCACGACGGGGTTATTTTTGCCTGTCGTGCGCGCGGATGGAAATTGCTGCACACTTGTGCGTTTTAACCCCCGCGGACGACGGGGTTAATTTTGTCCGTCGTGCGCTCGGATGGAAATTGCTCTACACTAGGCGTTTTAACCCACGCGCACGACGGGGGTAAGTTTGCCCGTCGTGCGCGCGGATGGAAATTGCTTTACAGATTGCGTTTTCCCCCTCGCGCACGACGGGGGTAATTTGGCCCGTCATGCACACGGCTGTAAATTGCTCCAAACTTGTGCGTTTGCCCGCACACGACGCGCACGACGGGGTTAATTTTGCCCGTCGTGCGTGCAGATGGAAATTGCTCGACACTTGTGCGTTTTAAGCCCCGCGGACGACGCGGACGACGGGGGTTATTTTGCCCGTCATGCGCGCGGATGGAAATTACTGCACTCTTGTGCGTTTTAACCCCCGTGGACGACGGGGTTAATTTTGTCCGTCGTGCGCTCGGATGGAAATTGCTCCACACTAGGCGTTTTAACCCACGCGCACGACGGGGGTAAGTTTGCCCGTCGTGCGCGCGGATGGAAATTGATTTACAGATTGCGTTTTCCCCCTCGCGCACGACGGGGGTAATTTGGCCCGTCGTGCGCACGGCTGTAAATTCCTCCACACTTGTGCGTTTGTCCACACACGACGCGCACGACGGGGGTAATTTTGCCCGTCGTGCGCGCGGATGAAAATTGCTCGACACTTGTGCGTTTTAACCCCCGCGGACGACGCGCACGACGGGGGTAATTTTGCCCGTCGTGCGCGCGGATGGAAATTGCTGCACACTTGTGCGTTTTAACCCCCACGGACGACGGTGTTAATTTTGTCCGTCGTGCGCTCGGATGGAAATTGCTCCACACTAGGCGTTTTAACCCACGCGCACGACGGGGGTAAGTTTGCCCGTCGTGCGCGCGGATGGAAATTGCTTTACAGATTGCGTTTTCCCCCTCGCGCACGACGGGGGTAATTTGGCCCGTCGTGCGCACGGCTGTAAATTGCTCCACACTTGTGCGTTTGCCCGCACACGACGCGCACGACGGGGGTAATTTTGCCCGTCGTGCGCGCGGATGGAAATTGCTCGACACTTGTGCGTTTTAACCCCCGCGGACGACGCGCATGACGGGGGTAATTTTGCCCGTCGTGCGCGCGGATGGAAATTGCTGCACACTTGTGCGTTTTAACCCCCGCGGACGACGGGGTTAATTTTGTCCATCGTGCGCTCGGATGGAAATTGCTCCACACCAGGCGTCTTAACCCACCCGCACGACGGGGTAGTTTGCTCGTCGTGCGCGCGGATGGAAATTGCTTTACAGATTGCGTTTTCCCCCTCGCGCACGACGGGGGTAATTTGGCCCGTCGTGCGCACGGCTGTAAATTGCTCCACACTTGTGCGTTTACCCGCACATGACGCGCACGACGGGGTTAATTTTGACCGTCGTGCGCGCGGATGGAAATTGCTCGACAGTTGTGCGTTTTAAGCCCCGCGGATGACGCGCACGACGGGGGTAATTTTGCCCGTCGAGCGCGCGGATGGAAATTGCTGCACACTTGTGCGTTTTAACCCTCCGCGGACGACGAGGTTAATTTTGTCCGTCGTGCGCTCGGATGGAAATTGCTCCACACTAGGCGTTTTAACCCACGCGCACGACGGGGGTAAGTTTGCCCGTCGTGCGCGCGGATGGAAATTGCTTTACAGATTGCGTTTTCCCCCTCGTGCACGACGGTGGTAATTTGGCCCGTCATGCGCACGGCTGTAAATTGCTCCACACTTGTGCGTTTGCCCGCACACGACGCGCACGACGGGGTTAATTTTAACCGTCGTGCGCGCGGATGGAAATTACTCGACACTTGTACGTTTTAAGCCCCGCGGACGACGCGCACGACGGGGGTTATTTTGCCCGTCGTGCGCGCGGATGGAAATTGCTGCACACTTGTGTGTTTTAACCCCCGCGGACGACGGGGTTAATTTTGTTCGTCGTGCGCTCGGATGGAAATTGCTCCACACTAGGCGTTTTAACCCACGCGCATGACGGGGGTAAGTTTGCCCGTCGTGCGCGCAGATGGAAATTGCTTTACAGATTGCGTTTTGCCTCTCGCGCACGACGGGGGTAATTTGGCCCGTCGTGCGCACGGCTGTAAATTGCTCCACACTTGTGCATTTGCCCGCACACGACGCGCACGACGGGGGTAATTTTGCCCGTCGTGCGCGCGGATGGAAATTGCTCGACACTTGTGCGTTTTAACCCCCGCGGACGACGCACACGACAGGGGTAATTTTTCCCGTCGTGCGCGCGGATGGAAATTGCTGTACACTTGTGCGTTTTAACCCCCGCAGACGACGGGGTTAATTTTGTCCGTCGTGCGCTCGGATGGAAATTGCTCCACAATAGGCGTTTTAGCCCACGCGCCCGACGGGGGTAAGTTTGCCCGTCGTGCGCGCGGAGGGAAATTGCTTTACAGATTGCGTTTTCCCCCTCGCGCACGACGGGGGTAATTTGGCCCGTCGTGTTGAATATTGGACTCCCCGGATTTGGTTTTGGATGATGAGCAAACATAAATAATTCATGAACTAACAATTTGTGAGCGCAGTATTGGAGATCGTCGCCAATTTCACGAGAATATTCAAAGCGACATCTCAACACTTCCAAAAGCTCGTATTCAAGCCTAAAGCTTCGTTGAAGCTCATGCAACGCTTTGGAATAATGAAGATTCAATCGAAGCTCTCAAAGACCGTTTATTAAGGTTTTATTTATAGTCTTTTAGTTTCGATTGATAGAATGTTAAGCCTTGAGTATATCTTACGTTTCTATCTTCATTTCGCTCATTTCGTAGCTCTAGGATTCTTGCACAAGTTCACTCTTATTTCCTCGAAGCGTCGCGCTTCGATTCGGACCTTGTTGTGCATGTTAGTTGGTACAAGAACAAGTACTGACCGACTAGATGGAGATCTAGTCGGTCGGCCACTGTTCTTGGACCGACTAGTTTCAGTCAGTTAAATCTTTGTTCTTTACTGTTTACAGTTAGTCGGTCTACGTTGACTCACCGACCGACTAGTTTGTGAACTAGTCGGTCAGTGATGCTTCTTTGACCGACTAGTTGTGATTTACTGTACATGCCAAATTTCTCCTAAGCTACTGTTTTCCGTTAGTCGGTCTAAGAACGTTTGATGACCGACTAGTTGACAATCTAGTCGGTCAACTTTTGTTCTTGGACCGACTAAGTCAACTTGCCTTCAGACTAGTTTTCTAGGTCTGAAATTCTATCTCTTCTCTGATCTGCTCTTAGTCGGTCCATGCTTTGTGACTGACCGACTAGTTGATGAACTAGTCGGTCAGTGATTGTTCTTTGACCGACTAATTCTCCCAGATTTCTTTCCGTTGGAGATTGACCTAACTTATGTTTTTGGGTTCCTATAAATACGAACCTAGGTCATTTCTATCTCCAATAGAGCTGCCATTAAGAGATTCATTGAGCCCTAAAGAGATAGTCATTCTCCCTCAAATCTAAAGCTCTCTTCCTCACAAGAAAGCCATTCTCTCTCATTTCTAGATCTAGAGAGAAGCTTGTTCTTGGTGAGCTCTTCAAGCTATTGCTTGATCCAAGTCTCCAACTCTTCCCTAGGCACCCATTGCTGCTCATTTCCTTGGTGCTAGGGCTTGGTGACTTCATCTTCCTCAAATCCTTCATTCCACCTATTGGGTAAGAAAAACTCAAGGTATAGGATTTTGTGGTAAGAGTATTTATTTCATTTAAACTCTTTATATTGCTTATTGGCTCTCTCGGTTGTGAGAGAAGTTTGTGATCCCGGGTTGTGGGATTCACTTTGCCATTGCATGTATGATTTGATCTTGTGAAGGTTTTTCACAAGATATTCATAGTGGAAATCTTGAGTTAGGGTTTCTAACTCAAGTATCCGGAGGGGATCCGGGTGGTTGGGACGTAGGATCACCGGGAACAAGTCGGGGAGACTTGGGTGGATCCGAACCCATTAACATCGTTTGTTAGCTTTGTTTATTTCTTTGTTGTCAATCAATTTAAGCTTCCGCAAATTGATTTGGTGGTTGTTTGCAATTTAATTTGGAATTATACGCCTTATTATTTTAAAGTACTATTCACCCCCCCTCTAGTACTTGTGCAGTAGCTGGTAGGGCATTACATTTGGTATCAAAGCCAGATTCTCAGCTATGTCTGCCAACGACAACAAGACCGTGCGTCCACCTTCCAACTATGACACCTTCAGGAACCGTGAAGGAGCATCTTCCGTGATGGAAGGACATTCCTCTACGAGGCCTCCATTCTTCAACGGTACCAACTACGGGTACTGGAAGTGTCGGATGGAAACCTTCCTCCGAAGTGCATCTTTATGGAGAACTACAATGAAGGAGTATATTGAACCCGAAGAAGAAGATTTTGAGAAATGGACTACCGCGGAGGTCGCCGCGGAGGTAAGCAATGCCAAAGCAATGAACGCCTTGCAATGTGCATTGGAGCCCGAGGATTTCAATAAGATATGCACATGTAAGAGTGCATATCAAATTTGGAACTCCCTCCTCATTCTACACGAAGGGACGAGTAGGGTAAGAGACTCTAAACTCGTAGTCGTAACCAAAGATTACGAAATGTTTCATATGCAACAGGGCGAGAAGATGAAAGAATATTACGCTCGTTTCGTTGATATAATAAACGAGTTAGAGGCCCTCGGCAAGATCTACACTCAAAAGGAGAAGTGCTTAAAGCTTATTGAAGGACTTCCCTCTTCTTGGGAAAAACGTACCTTCGCCATCGAGGAAGGTAATGACATGGACAAATATACCGTAGTTCAACTAATGGGTACTTTGATGTCATATGAGGTACGCAAAGATAGCAAGGTGAAGCTACAAGAAAAGATGAAGTCATATTTGAACCTAGATGCGCCTAAGAAAAAGGCGATTGCATTCAAGGCGGCTTCATCCACCTCTACCGATGATGAGAACTCGGAAGAAGAAATGGACATGGAATCCATTGCACTCATGGCAAAGAAGTTCAATCGCTTCTTCCGAAAGGGTAACTTCAAACACAAATCTAAGTTTACATCTACTAACGCCTCTCCACCTTTGTGCTTTAAATGCAATAAGCCAGGACACATCAAAGCGGATTGTCCTCAAAACAAGCAAAAGGAGAAGTGGAAGGCGCCAAAGTATGACAAGTCCAAGAAGTACACGAAAGGAAACAAGAAGGGACTTGTCGGAGCTACCTTCACCGACTCCGAGGATTCCTCAAGCGGAGAGTCGGACGATGAGCACGTGGAGCAAGCACACATGTGTTTCATGGCAAGAGAGGAGCACGATCAAGGATCCTCCTCTTCCGATGATAGTGATGAAGAAAGCGATGAGGTAACGATGGATGATCTTAGGGATGCTAACACTCAACTTTGGTCAAAATATACTAAGTTAGTAAATAGATATACTAAGGTAAAAGATGACCTAGCTAGCATTCAAACATCGCCTAAGACTATCATCACCAACAACGACACCGTTGTTGAAGAGTTAAGAAATGAGATAGTAAATCTCAAATCTAAACTTGAACATGTTAGCATTAAGGATGCGGAAGAACATGAGATAGCGGATTTAACTTCTCAAAACTCGACTTTGAGTATTGAGAACGAGAATCTTAAATCTCGTGTTTATGTGCTCACTTCGCAAATATCCACTTTGGATACTTCCTTGCGTTCTCTCAAAGAGAAATATGAGGACACATTGGGCCGAATCAACAAATTCAACAAGGGTAAAGGCCATTTGGATAATATCCTAAAAGATTTACTTCCGGCCAAGCACCACATTGGCTTGGGGTATATGATGGGAAATTCTTCCAAGTCGGTCACTACCTTTGTTAGGCCAACTTCCGAAGCCTCAACGAGTGGGAGCAAACACTCTATTGGTAGTTCATCTACCAATGGTGCTTCCACCTCGTCCACACCCTCTTTCGGAAAGAAACCCACATTGGGTGGACCTCCAAAGAAGGGGCATGCTTATATGTACACCAATTCCATGCCACGTAGGAACACACGTCCTACTCCACCATCTCACACTTATGATGATTTTTATGCAACACATTCTCGGGCACGTGCACACCAAGTGAGACACCCTCACGCACGTGTTCCCACACATGCATATGTACACCCACCTCATCATATGAATAATTCTCGTCGTGCACCATTCCATCATGTCCCGTATGCCTATCCACAACATGCATCACGTAGAAATCAACGTCGCATGCATGCACCCAATAGGATGATGGCTCCCAAAGTTTTCACGATTTGGAGCCCAAAGGACACAAGCATGGACGAAAAACAAATATATATGAATGCTTATTTTTCGGATGTTGTGCATAGTAAGAATTATGTGGGGAAGTCTAAGTCCACTTGGACTTGGCTTCCAAAGGTCTAATCCCTTGGACCCAATGACCTTGGGTACCATGATATGAAACTTATCTATCTTTAGGTACTCAAGGAAAAGAAAAAGAAAAGGAGCAACAAATTTAAATTTAGCTCCAAAGGGAATTGGATACTCGATAGCGGGTGCTCCAAACACATGACGGGTGACGCTCGATTGCTCTCCGGAGTGGTTCCCATTGTGAATGGAAACCGCGTCGTATTTGGAGGCAACGAGAGCGGAACCATCATAGGTGTTGGTAATGTCGGTAACCCTTCTAAACCAGTAATTAGTGATGTGTATCTTGTTAGTGGTTTAAATCATAATCTTATTTCAATAAGTCAACTTTGTGACAAAGGTTACAAAGTTAGCTTTGCGAAAGGATTGTGTCATATTTTAAGAAAGGATAATGAAAAATTATTATTTTCCGGAACTCGTCGTAAAGACATTTATATTTTGGATCTTCCTAAGTCATATGAACAATGTCTCGTTGCCAACACAAGTGAACAACACTTATGGCATCGACGCTTTGGACATGTGAACTTTGGAACACTATATAAGCTTTCAAAATTGAATTCTATTAAAGGTTTTCCGAAGCTTGTTTTTGAAAAGAAAAGTTTTTGTGATTGTTGTCAACGCGGCAAGCTTCCTAAATCTTCATTTAAACCTAAGAAAAGCATCTCTACAAAACGGCCACTAGAGCTATTACATCTAGATTTATTTGGGCCAACTAGAGTAGCTTCCTTAGGAAATGCAAGGTATGGACTTGTCATCGTAGATGACTATTCAAGATTTACTTGGGTATTTTTCTTGTGCAATAAAAATGAAGCTTTTGAAAACTTCACAATTTTTGTTAAGAAAGTACAAAATCTCTTAGGAAACACCATTGTCACTATTCGTAGTGATCATGGAGGTGAATTTGAGAATGAGTCTTTTGAGACATTTTGTGATGAAGTTGGTATTACTCACACCTTCTCTTTCCCTCGTGCACCGCCTCAAAATGGTGTAGTTGAGAGAAAGAATAGGACGCTAGTGGAGTGTGCTCGCACTATGCTTGATGATAGCCAACTTGGCCATCAATTTTGGGCGGGAAGCGGTACACACCGCTTGCTATGTGTTTAATAGAATACTTTTGAGGCCCGGCACTAAACAAACTTGTTATGAATTGTTGTTTGGTAGGTTGCCTCAAGTTAAACATTTTCGTGTTTTTGGTTCGAAATGTTTTATTAAGAACACATATGGTAGTTTGGACAAATTCGATCCGAGATCCGATGAGGGGATTTTTGTGGGATATTCTTCGCGTAGCAAAGCCTACCGGATATTCAACAAACGAACCTCGACGATCGAGGAGTCGCTTCATGTCTCATTTAATGAAGGATTTGTTCCAACTAGAATTTCAAATGATAATGATTCTATGGATGTTTTATGTGATTCATTTGATAATTCTAAGTCTATTGATTCTATTGAGACTAACCCGACTAATGAAGTTGTTGAGAATGTTCCAAGTGATCAAGGTATTCCCAAGCGACTTCATGTCATTCGCGACCATCCCCATGAGCAAGTAATTGGCAATATTCAAGATAGTGTCAAGACAAGATCACAAGTTCACCACTTCGCCAATTGTGCCTTTGCCTCATCGATAGAGCCAAAGAATATAGTTGAAGCATGCGAAGATAGTGCTTGGATACTTGCCATGGAGGAGGAGCTCATTCAATTCGAGAGGAATGAAGTGTGGGAGCTTGTTCCATTGCCTTCGAAGAACCACACCGTCATAGGGACAAAGTGGATTTTCAAGAACAAAACCGACGAAAACCAAGTCGTCGTCCGGAACAAAGCTCGGTTAGTAGCTCAAGGCTATCGACAAGAGGAAGGTATTGATTTCGAAGAATCCTTCGCTCCGGTAGCTAGATTAGAATCAATTAGATTACTTTTGTCTTTTGCATGCCATAAGAATTTTAAATTATTTCAAATGGATGTTAAAAGTGCTTTTTTAAACGGAGATGTCGTTGAGGAAGTTTATGTTTCTCAACCTCCGGGCTTCATAAATGAAAAATTTCCAAATCACGTTTTTAAACTAAAGAAAGCTCTTTATGGTTTGAGACAAGCTCCTCGAGCTTGGTATGATCGCCTAAAGAATTTTCTTTTGGATTTGAATTTTAAAATGGGCGAAGCCGATTCAACTCTTTTTGTTAAGCATGCGAATAATGATATTTTATTAGTACAAATTTATGTTGATGATATCATTTTCGGTGCTACTAACTTCACTCTTTGCGAAGAGTTTTCTAATGTTATGAAGGAACAATTTGAGATGAGCCACATGGGCGAACTCAAATATTTCTTAGGACTCCAAATTCGCCAAATGAACGATGCAATCTTCATCCACCAAACGAAGTACACGGTGGAGTTGCTAAAGCGATTTGGAATGGAGAATGCCTCCGGGAAAAAGACTCCAATGAGCACGACTACGCATCTTGACAAGGATACGGGCGGTAAGGATGTAGACATTCGTTTATATCGAGGTATGATTGGTAGTTTGCTTTATCTTACCGCAAGTAGGCCCGATATTATGTTTGCCGTATGTATATGTGCTCGTTATCAGTCTCAACCTAAGGAGTCTCACTTAGTAGCGGTAAAGCGTATTTTTCGCTATCTAAGTTACACTTTAGATTTTGGATTACATTATCCGAGATCTAGCACATATGAGTTAATCTCATATAGTGATGCCGATTATGCGGGATGCAAATCCGACAGGAAAAGTACTAGTGGCACTTGCCATTTTATAGGAAATTCTCTTGTCTCTTGGTTTTCCAAGAAGCAAAATTCCGTATCACTTTCAACCACCGAGGCGGAATATATTGCCGCCGGTGCCGCGTGTGCTCAAGTTCTTTGGATGAGACACACACTTAAAGACTTTGGTATAAATTGTGATACTTGCCCTATCATGGTTGACAACCAAAGTGCAATATGTCTTTCCAAGAACCCGGTACATCATTCCCGTTCGAAACACATAGATGTCCGCCACCACTTTTTAGATGACCATGTTGCTAAAAAGGACATCATTCTAGTGTACGTTGAAACCCAAAAGCAAATCGCCGATATTTTCACGAAACCCCTAAAGGAGGACTCCTTTGTGCGGTTGCGTCGAGAATTGGGGATTATGGGTGAATCCGAAATATAGGATTCATGTTTCATTCAATAATTTTGCATGCTATTATTCTTGACAATATCTCATTCATGCTAGAATTATTGGATTTTTCGAGAATTTTAAGTGTTATCTTAATTTTTCGTTCGATTTGTGCGTAATCGTCAAATTTCTGTTTTTCGATGTTTAATGGGGTAGTTTAGATGTCTATTGAGAGTTTTGAGATTTTTCGTCCAAGCGTATTATGGAGAGAACTTAATTTTCAAGTTTTTGACTCTTTAGTCGGTTCATGTTCAGTGACCGACCGACTAGATTGAGATCTAGTCGGTCAGTAATCGAACGCAGACCGACTAAATCTTGTCAGTCTTCTTGGATTCAGCCACTGTTTGCACCTAGTCGGTTCAAGCTCATTTACCGACCGACTAGTTTGTGAACTAGTCGGTCAGTGCTTGAACTGTGACCGACTAGTTGTGCCAGGGGCTGTTTGGTCATTTGGGAAATCGACCGACTTAAACTCAGTTTAGTCGATCGATTTCCATTCTAATCGATCGAAAACTCAGTTCACTCCGCTCAAAACCCCGACCCTTCCCCTTCCGATCGACTTCCGGCCTCTTTCCGATCATCTCCGCCGTCGCCGGCCGTCGTTCCTCCTCCTAGGGTAAACCTACCTCCTCCCTCTCCTATCTAGGGTTTCGTTTTCAGCTCTAGGGTTAGGTTTCTCTGCCTAGGGTTCTAAATTTCTTCCTCTAGGGTTTCGGATTTCTAGGGTTGTGCTAGGATTCGTTGATTTGATCTCGTGTCTTGCTTCGACTATGGCAAGAACACGCATTCCGATCCCTTCCTCTAACCCCTCTCCGATGACCGTTGATCCAACCTCTTCGGATCCCGAGCATCCAACCCCTACGAAGCGTAGAGCCAAGACCACCCATCCTTCGTCGTCTTCGCCTCCTCTCAAGAAGAAGAGGACGACGACCGCTAAGCCTAGAGGTCAACCCAAACCCAAACCCAAACCTAAGCCAAAGGCCAAATCTCTTGCCTCTCCTTCTTCGTTCCATACTCCTACCGATTCCGATACGGAGTATAATCCCGAGACCGAGACTCATAGGGAACCCACTCCTCCTATTCATCCCGAGTCTAGCACCCACCCTCGTACGTCTTCTCGAAAGCCTAAGGGAAAGGCTCCGATGCCGGTGGGCGGTGTCGATATTTCCTTATGTCGCGATGACCCTTTGTGTCTTGCGGCATATAATCGTATCGAACATTGTCCGCTGCTTCTGGAGCATTTCATCCAGTTCAGCGACTTCATTGGGCTAGCTGATCTTCTGTCGTCGTCGGGTCTTCTCGATTACCTTCGATTTGACCCGAAGGCGAATCCTCGCCCCTATCCTAGATTAGTGAAGCTTTTCTATGCCAATAGGATCCGGGGTCAGTACGATCAGACCCACTCTATTGAGACGACCGTTTTGGGGACTCCTATAGTCCTCACTGCGGAAATCTTAGGAGAGATTCTGGGTATCTCTTCGTCTGGCCTTCTTCCTTCTGATATCTCGGTAGATGATATTTCCTCTCTTGACCAGACCATCCTATCAGAGATTTTCCATCAGATTCCTCCTGCTATGATTGGCGTGCCCTCTAAATCTTTTAAGCCAAATGCTTGGGTCCTTAATTTGATTCTGAAGTCGTGCTTGCTTCCCAAGTACGGCTCCTCATCTTTGCCATCCCAGCCATTTTTGAAGCTTATCTATGCGATCTTCATGGGGAGCTCGATTAATTGGGCTCGAATTATACTCGACAAGATTGATTCTTTCGAGTGTATTCGAAAGTCCAATAAATCGGCTCATATTCCTTTTCCTTGCATGTTGACCCTCGTGTTTCGTCACTTTCGTGTCACATTGCCTCGTGACGATGAGCGTCCCCTCGGTCCTCCGCTGAATGCGACGGCCGTCAAGAAATCTCTTGCGGCGCTTCGTCACGTTCAGAGGACGACTCCTTCAGCGTCTGTCCCTGCCTCTGCCACTGCCTCTGCTTCTCCCGTTGCCACCCTTGATGACGTCGTCCGGATACTTCTTCGTCACGAGTCCCGCTTGGCTCGTACCGAGGAGGTGGTCTGCCGTATGGCACGTCAGATGGGTGTTGAGCTTCCTCCTTCCGTGTCTGAGGGAGAGGAGATGGATGAGATGGATGAGGAGGACGTTGAGGAGATCTGTCGTGCTTCGACTCGTGCCCCCAAGGGCACTTCAGCTGCTGCTGGTACTTCCACTTCTGCTCCTGGAGTTGCCACCTCTTCCGGTGTTCCAGAGCCATCTGCTGCTGATCCAGTTTCCGAGCCTGCTCATGTATCTGCTGCTGCTGCTTCTGTCGAGACTCCTGCTGCTGTTGAGCCTGTTGCTGAGATCTCGACTCCTGCCCCGACGATTCCATCTGTTGAGACACCTCTGCTCCCTGCAGATCCTGAGTCCACTCCGTCGACTGGACCCACGGACGCTGCAGATCCTGCCTCCTCCTCGTGATCGTTGTTCCGAGGACTCTCCATATACACTTTGGATGATGTATTCTTGTGAGAGAGTTTTGGGTTAGGATGGGGTTGAGAGTTGCCTTGTTGTATTGCTTTTGTGCTTTCTGATTGTCGGTGTTGGATTGTATGATATGTTGATGATGATGTATTTCTTTTTGATGATATGTAGCACTTGATATGATGTATCTCTTATATTCGATGTGATATCTTCTGGATGTACTCATGTTGTCTCTATGTATATATATGTTCATCATCGACCACTTTATCTTTTATTCGTCGTGCAAATTTAATATTCGTTGAATATATTTGAAATGTGATATCGAATCGACGCATAAAAAGTTGGTTAAATGGATTTTATAGAATTGTTTTCCATGCTCAAAATTAACCAAGAATATTGAATATTGAAGAGTATGTTTCTTTATTCAAGACATGAATAAACATTTGGTATTTTTTTGATGATTTTGATTATCGTTGATTTTTATTGATAATGGAAAATTTGACACATCTTGTTTTGATTTCCACATTTTTCCCTTGGTGTCAAGTTGGTCCATTGTCTTCGTCTACGACTCCCGATGTTGGATTTTACATTTCCTAATTGTTGTCATTGTGTGCCCCCATTTTTGGGATAATGCCAAAGGGGGAGAGATAATGATAATAAATAGCGCAAATGAAAAATTTAACTCAATTTCCAAGAATCTAGTTTGATATGTTAGATTCAGGGGGAGTTAAGATACAAATAAGGATTTTCAAAATCCGATATTTCAAAAATCAATTCACTTTATT
>CM061133.1:51624463-51896963 GCA_030789695.1 Scilla litardierei
GAGCATACTGTTGATACTGTGGCGGAGGTTGTTGCTGCTGAAATTGCTGCTGCTGAAATTGCTGCTGGGGCCTAGCCGGCTGATATATCTGTTGTTGTTGCTGAGCCGGCTGTTGATAAGGTGCCCGGTAAATAAGGTTAGGATGATTCTGGTTGTTAGGAGAGTAGGGCGGGTTTGAGTTGGTTCGTGGTGGAAATGGCGCATTATCCATAAGATTGTAAAACAATGCGCTCGCCTGATCCAACGGTGGTGAGATGTCACCACCGTCGAACTCTCTAAAAACATCGGAATCCACCGCAGCAATCTGTTGTGTACCGGCGCCACCGGTGCCTACCATCAATGCAGAGATCTGGGTTGACAGCAAGTCAAACTTGCTTGACAATTTGTCGACGTCTTCGACTCTATGGATGCCCCCAGATCTTGGTGTGGCTCTCTCGTCACACCACCGTTCATTGTTGGATGCCATATTTTCCAAAATTTTCCCGACATCTTCTTTGCTTCTTGACATGAAGGACCCTCCAGCCGCGGCATCCATGGAAGATTTTAAATCGTCACTCAACCCATTATAAAACAGATTTATGATCTGCCACTTGGGGAGCTCATGGTGGGGACATCTTCTCTGCATCTCCTTATATCTTGTCCAAGCCTCATGCAAGGACTCGTGGCTGGCCTGGGAGAAGGAGGAGATCTCACTCCTTAGCTTCATGGTCTTCCCCGGGGGAAAGAACTTCGCCAGGAAAGCATTTGAGAGCTTCTCCCAGGTGTTGAATGTATTCGGGTCCTTCCCCCTAAGCCACAGCTTGGCCTTATCTCGCAAGGAGAAGGGGAACAGCTTTAGTCGGATCGCCTCAGTTGTGACACCGTTTATCTGGAAGGTGTCACATTTCTCCAAGAAGGAGTCTAAATGCTCAATCGGGCTCTCCATGGGTGCACCCGAAAACTGATCCTGTTGGATCCACGTCACCAAAGATGGCTTAAGCTCGAAGCTTTGGGCCGTAATAGCTGGAGGATGGATGGCGGAGGTGGACTCGATGGAAGGCATCGAGTACTCCAACAGGGACTTGTGAGGCAGGGTGTTCTCCCCCATGGCTTCAGGATCCTCTCTTCTTCGCTTCTCGACGGCCAAACGCCTTAGGGTGGCGTTTATCTCTGGATCAACGGGGATCAAGTCGTCGAGACTTCTTGAACTCATGCGCATGAAAAACAACAAACACCCGTGAAGCGAAAAGTGGGAAAGAAACAGATATGATAAGAAATAAGAATAAAAATAAAAATAAAAATAAGAAAAATAAAAAGGAAAAAGAAGAATGCGAAAATTATCGCGAGGTAGGGATGAGAGCTAGACACTAGGGTTCATGAGATCCAAAAATAACAAGCATGTTGCCTCCCCGGCAACGGCGCCATAAACTTGACGTGCCCCCCGGTTTGCCAACTGCAAATGGCCGGGGGACCGGTGGAGGTTTAGATATTTGTAACTGCAAGCGCACGGTGTTGTAGTGTGGCTTGGGGGTCGAACACAGGGAGGCGTGGTTGTGCTTGTGTCAAAGAGGATCAAAATCACCCCATGGGCGAGCTAGCCCGGATCAAATGATGGGTTGTCACGGTAAAGGAATGCAAGGTATAGACAATATGAAGGAAAACCCCGGGACTTTGGTTTCAACCCCAACGAGTGACTCTCGCCGATACAGCCTATGGGTAGGATGGTGATCGGAATTAGGGTCTAATGGTGAGACGTTGCCTCTGAAAGTGGTACCGGCATCCCATGGGCCCGATATTCCGGTCGGTGCCCAGGATGATACGCCAGACTTCCCGGGTTTGATCAGTGGGCACTCCCGTGTCCATTAACACTGATCGACTCCGGGAGCACTAAGCTCACAACGATAACTCCCAACGTCTCATCCTATCGCTCCCGCGCGCTAGGATTCGGCGTCTACGCTAACGGCGTAAACTATGGCTAGGGAGTCAACCGCCAAGTTTATTCCCCCTTCACCCAACGGTCAAAGGCGGTCTATTTCCCGTCGATGACAATAAAACACCCCACATAACCGTTAGATTCCTAATCCCTATCGATTTCCTAACCCTATGGATGCATCGGGAAGAGCCCACGAAGGGGTTTCTGCCAAAATCCCAGATTTGGGAACTACTCGCACATATTTAGTAAAAAGCGATCTAAACGAAAATGAACCGTAAAAATCATGATCAGACAATAGAAATGCAATGGTAGTAAAGCAATTAAGATAATATTAAAGTTTTACAAAGATCCGAAAACTTACAAAAACTGGAAAATTACAGCCGTCACAAAATGAAGAAAACAGTAAAAAATAACCAACCCCCGAATCTGGGAAACCTAGGGTTCTATTTATAGAAAACGACATCACCCGATCGGTTGACAAGTCAACCGGTCGGGTGAGCCGCTTCACAAAATTACAGCGCAATACGGGGTTTCACCCGGTCAGGATGAACCGGTCGGTTGGATCTTGGATGCAGTCGATTGGATCTTGGTGCCGACCGGTTGGATCTTGGTGCTGATCGGGTGAGGAGACCGGTTGGACCTTCGTGTCTCGGCTGTTGAAATTCAGCTACAGGTGAACCGATCGGGTGAAGGTCACCCGATCGGTTGGCAATCAGCTCTGAATTCCAGAGACTTTGAGCTTTTGACCCGGTCACTGAACCGACCGGGTGACTTCTCGTGAGCTCCAAGCTACGTCCGGGTGGTGCACGCGTGCATCACCCAATCGGTTGGAGATGACCAACCGACCGGGTGAGGGGCTGAAAGATGCAATCTTCGTCGTTTGACCCCCTGGATCACGCGTGACTCCTCCTGTTGTTCCGGGGACACATGATATCATCGTTTTATGCCCCAAATGCCAGTAAACTCCTGCAAAACACGGAAAACACGGAAAAGTGAAAGAAAACAAGAAAACACAAGAAAACACAAGAAAACACAAGAAAACACAAGAAAACACGAGAAAACGAATATAAGACGGCTGTAAAATACGGAAAAATACGGAAGAAAACATGCGCAAATATATGAAATATAAACGCACGTCACCTTCCTTGATGTTTTAGCAGCCTCCTCTTGGTGTTTGGATGCTGCAACTTGCGGTTATGGTCTCTCCTCTTCAATAGCAACTTATGGCTATGGTTCTCCTTAGAGCTTTGTATTCTTCAATTGATCCTTGCAAACAAAGACAAGAGAGATAGTTAGCTTGATCTTTAATTAACAAACACAAATTTTGTGAAGGCAATAGTAGAGTAAAAAGTTGCGTCCTTTCTTTGATGATTGCTTTCTTAAAGATGCTACTTGGCTCTTAGAGAGGAGGAGTTTTGGCCTTGTGAGAAGTTGCGGCAATGGCTTCTTTGGTGTCTTGAGCAAGGTGATGTTCTATGAAGCGTAGGCTCTTTTGGCTTGGAGAAGATGATGGAGTGGGATGCACGTTGGCCTTGGTAGAAGCTTGCGGCAATGGGATATTGGAGGAGATGAAGAACTTTGGACAAGGAGATGATGAAATATATGAGGTTATTCAGAATACAACTCATGCTAAAATAAATACCACTGATTTAATACAGAGATTAAAATCAGAAAAATATCACCATGTTGTAGAACACTGAGTTGTCATCATCTTGGCGCAAACGGTTCGTCGATCCGAGCTCTATGGAGAAAGTTATGCACTTTTTAGCGTTGTCTGTCGAGCTCCTTGCAAAGTTGCGGCCATGAAGGTTTTCTCTAGGGTTGTCGCCAAATTTCTTTGGTTTCTCTCTATCAAAATCTCTCTTTGAATATGGGTTTATATAGAAGAGGATGGGATATGATAGAATCAATTAGAATCCCATATTTGATGAAGATTGGAAGGAATCCTAGTTTGATTAGGATTTGAATAAATCTCTTAGGATATGGAGTTTAAATATGAATGGCTATGGAATTCAATTTGTGTAGCTATATGATTTGAATTAGATCTCATTGCAATACTAATTGGATTAGGATTTTGGATTCAAATGGGATAGGAGATTTGAAAAAGATACTCCATATCTCTCCATATAGGATTGAATGGCAATGGAGATTTGAATCAACCTTAAATTGATTTGATGAAGATCCTCTCCAATTTGACTTGGTCCAATATTTGTAGCTATAGTCACCATCTCTTTGACCAAGTCAAAGTTGCTATATGAATATCTGTTTCCCCATCTTCCAATTTGTTGTATGAATAGCAATTTCTCCACCGTGTTGACTAAGTCATCAAATGAAGATTTACTACTTTGTCATTCCTGAAACACACTTAGCAAACACGTTAAATAGTTCGTGCACGTTTGTTATCATCAAACTAGAGATCCTAGATCGTTGCTTCCAACAATCTCCCTCTTTTGATGACAAACCAATAAAATATTTGAGCAATGAGAAATGTGTGTGAGAAGTGTGATAAAGGATGTAATGCATATGATGTATACAATGAGACGTTCAAGCATTACTAGCATGCACAAAAATATAACAATAGTGATAAACATGCTCCCCCTATTTTCAAGCTCTCCCTTGAACATGTATTTCTAGTGATCCCCCTTTAACAAATAATACCAAATATAGTGTCACTCAGCAAATAATACCAAATATTTTTTCAAATCATCAAAAGCGTATTAATGAAGTCAATCAAATATCACATGCAAAAATAAAGTATTATTAATTATAACTAGCACTTGCATGTCATTTTTCATAGAGTAGGCAATTCAAGTTCAATGAAAATTGCAATTTAGACTTCGACACCATTGTGTAAGTGTGATAATTAAACATTGAAGTACAAAGGGAGATTCAATCAAGAACATCAACCAAAACCAATCCATGTTTTCCAATTAACATGAATATCACCTAGGATTGATTCTTCCCACCTCATTAGAAATGAGTTCAATGTACCAAACCCTAAACCATAGCCTATAAGAACTCTTAGATGTGGAGTTGGCATTACTTGACGAGTAAAATACACCAACGCTAAAGATTACCCATAAAGCATATGTTGGATACTCGTGGTTAGTGTACTTGCCATGAATTGTATCTATTTTACATACGGAGCAATATTCATATTTTCTTTTTCTTTTTGTAGCATTAATACCAATTCTTTTTAGCTCAATTTTTATTCATGGCAATACACATCATATCCCTTAGATTATTCAGTTATTATCATCCTACATGCACTTTCCAATATTCATAAAAAGAATCTCCAAAAGTACAACAAGTTTAATATTCGTGGAAGTGAGCATGTTGGTGTAGAAATCAAATTATTCATTTCATGGAACATGTCATGGCTACTAAATAAAGTCTAACATGTGCATGTAGCTATAACGATAATACAATGATTTCTACAAGGATATGAATGAGCATTCAATAATACCACTTATAAAGGTTCATAAGGAGGTATTCATTAAGCACCAAATTTTTTATTTTTGATTTTTCAATTTTTTTATATAATGAACCAAAAAAGAATCAAACATGCAAGCATACAAACAAGAAATAAATCAAGCACACACACAAATCTATGAAGGTATGCAATGAATGCAAAGAGGGAAATAAATATACCTTCGCGTCGCCATTTGACTAAGGAGCTAAAAATGAGACTTTCAATTCATTGCTCCTCGCCAAATCTCCATCTCACCTACATGAAAGGTGTCATGTGTGACCTTGGAATCCAACAAGGTCCACTAGTGTTAGTCATCAAAGTTTTAGAAACCCACACTTGTTTGAACTTTATGTTTGTGTTCCTAAACTTACAATAATAGGATGTGTGACCAACGCTATCACAAGTAAAGTACTTTGCATGCATATTTTTAACAATGGAAGGCACATTGTGAATTTTCTTAAATTTAGGCTTTTCAACATTTTTCAAACCAAATCCAAGTCCACGTCTATTATTGCCATATAATTGATTTCCAAGAATGATATCTAAAGATTGTTTTCATATTGAAAATTTCTTATTGGACAGTTCAAGACTAGAGACTTTGGATTTCCACAATGCATTCTCATTCACAGGCAAAGTACATTTACTTATAAAAGCTTTCTTGTTTTCCTCTTCCTTCTTTTCAAATTCAATCATTTTTCTTTTAAGATCATTATTCAACATGCAGAATTCACATAGTCTTTTCAGTTTCGAGCTTAATTAAATCTTGCTTAAACATGCTAATATTATTCAATAAGAAAGGACAAGAAAGACAAGCGGTTTTTTAAGATGAGCTAGATTTTTCCCTTTTTAACAAGTCAATGGTTGATTTGCATGTAACAAGTTTCTCTTTTAAATTTTTAGATTCTTCAAACATGTCGCAATTTTCTTTTTGCAATTCAAAGCAAGAATTTCTAAGCATTCAACAGTATTATCTAGCTCATCAATTTCTTCTTGTATTTTCTTATAGAGCTCTGCTTTAGTATAAGATATTACCTCATTGTTCTTTGCCATTAAGCAGAGAGAGGAGTGTGCTTCATTCTCCTCGAGCTCATCTCCACTATCTATGTCCCACGTTAGCACTACGGTTTTTCCTCTCTTTTGCAACCTAAGCAGTCTCTTGTGGGCAATTCCTCGCATAATGTCCCTTCCTCCTACATTTAAAACATTCAACTTTATTATTAGTAGTATTCTGTTCAGAAGTATTTCTAGCAGGATTATATTTATTGGAGCGATTAAATCTTTGCACGGTCTCAGTTCTTCCTTGCTTTGTCTTGATGTATCTGCTGAATCCTCTTACCATAAGAGCATGCTCCTCGTCATCGTCGTCATCCTCGCTAGCATGAAGAGCCAGTGGTTTTGGAGCTTTTTCCTTTGGTTCAGTTTTCTCTCTTTCTTCAATGTTCAACAACTCAAGCTCATGGGACATTAGGTTGCCTATCAAGTCCTCCACCCTCATCTGTGATAGATCTTTTGCTTCTTGGATGGCACTGACTTTAGACCTGAAAGAACTTGTCAGCGTTGTTAATATTTTCCTCACCTATTCAAGGCTAAAATATGGCTTACTGAGCGAGCTAGACTTGTAGACGATGTTGGTGAACCTCGCAAACATCATTGATAGAGACTCTGATGATAGCATGCAAAAGCTCTCGTACTCTATGCTCAGAAGTGCAAGTCTAGACTCCTTCACCTGTGATGTTCCCTCGTGTGTCACCTCCAATGTATGCCATATTTCCTGCGTAGTTAGACAATGTGAGTTGCGATTGAATTCAAATTTATCTAATGAACAAATAAGCGCATTCATTGCTTTATCATTAAGAGTATAAAGTCTCTAATCATTGTCATCCCATTTATAATCAAGTTTAAGCATATCAACATCTCCAACTTTAATGTCAGGTGGCTTATAGCCCTTTTCAACAATTTACCAAGCTTTATAATCAACAGATATAAGGTAGATTCTCATTCTACTTTTCCAATTTGCATAATCTACACCATTAAATCTAGGGGGACGAGATATAGACTGACCCTCAGAAAAAGCACTATCAATGGGGTTCATGGTCAATCCTAGGCTAGATCCTAATAAACTGGCTTTGATACTATTTGTTGGATCTGGATCTAAGCCCAGAGGGGGGTTGAATAGACTTATAAGAAATTCTCGTGCAACCCACGAGAAATCACATGCAGTTTATAATCACAGGCAGTGCAAAGAGCATGCAATCACAGAGTACGCACAGACATACCCTGGTTCGGTCGTCCCACGACCTACTCCATCCTCCAAGCAAATACTAGCATTAATATGTTCCTTATACAATGGGTCCTGAGCTCCCTGCCCCTCCACCTAGGACGTACCACACTCCCCGAGTGCAGAACGCTACTAATCTAGTAAATGTTGTATCTTGATAAGTCCCACTTGTCAAGACCCTTTTGTCTAGTCCTTGACTAAACAAGTTTCAGAAGAACACAAAAGTGGTAAAGTTTCTCCTACGAAGATCTAACTAACTACTACACAAAATAATAAACAAGAGTTTAGAAAGCTCAGTTTGTGTAGTGGTGGTCGTCTTCGTCAATCAGCACAGGCCAGCTCTCGTCTGGCAAGATGTAGATGTCTCGTCTCGTCTGCAAATCAAGTTGCTGCTCTCGCTTAACTCCTCTTTCAATATTGCAGCCTTATCTTGATGGTACAGCAGCAGTGCGTGGACTGAACCTTGCAGTGTCTGGACAGAACCCTGCAGTGCGCGTGTAGCCCCCCTAGTGCGCATGTAGCCCCTTGTTTGCTCTAGCAGTCCACATGCAGACCCTTCCTTGATGTTTTAGCAGCCTCCTCTTGGTGTTTGGATGCTGCAACTTGCGGTTATGGTCTCTCCTCTTCAATGGCAACTTGTGGCTATCTTTCTCCTTAGAGCTTTGTGTTCTTCAATTGATCCTTAAAAACAAAGACAAGAGAGAGATAGTTAGATTGATCTTTAATTAACAAACACAAATTTTGTAAAGGCAATAGTAGAGTAAAAAGTTGCGGCCTTCCCTTGATGATTGCTTGCTTGAAGATGCTGCTTGGCTCTTGGAGAGGAGGAGTTTTGGCCTTGTGAGAAGTTGCGGCAATGGCTTCTTTGGTGTCTTAAGCAAGGTGATGTTCTATGAAGCTTAGGCTCTTTTGACTTGGAGAATTTGATGGAGTGGGATGCACGTTGGCCTTGGTAGAAGCTTGCGGCAATAGGATATTGGAGGAGATGAAGAACTCTGGCCTAGGGGATGATGGAATATATGAGGTTATTCAGAATACAACTCATGCTAAAATAAATACCACTGATTTAATACAGAGATTAAAATCAGAAAAATATTACCTTGTTGTAGAGCACTGAGTTGGTTCATCGATTCGACCTCTGTGGAGAAATCGATGCACTTTTTAGCATCGTCTGTCGAGCTCCTTGCAAAGTTGCGGCCATGAAGGTTTTCTCTAGGATTATGGCCGAATTTTTTTGGTTTTCTCTCTCTCAAAATCTCTCTCTTTGAATATGGGTTTATATAGAAGAGGATGAGAAATGATAGAATCAATTAGAATCCCATATTTGATGAAGATTAGAAGGAATCCTAGTTTGATTTGGATTTGAATAAATCTCTTCGGATATGGAGTTTGAATATGAATGGCTATGGAATTCAATTTGTGAAGATATATGATTTGAAGTAGATCTCATTGCAATACTAATTGGATTAGGATTTTGGATTCAAATGGGATAGGAGATTTGATAGGATATTTAATTGATTTGAATCAATCAAAGGAGATTTGAAAAAAGATACTCCATATCTCTCTATATAGGATTGAATGGCAATGGAGATTTGAATCAATCTTAAATTGATTTGATGAAGATCCTCTCTAATTTGACTTGGTCCAATATTTGTAGCTATAGTCACCATCTCTTTGACCAAGTTAAAGTTGTTATATGAATAGCCATTTTCCCATCTTTCAATTTGTTGTATGAATAGCAATTTCTCCACCGCATTGACTAAGTCATCAAATGTAGATTTACTACTTTGTCATTCCTAAAACACACTTAACACACACGCTAAATAGTTCGTGCATCTTTGTTATCATCAAACTAGAGATCCTAGATCGTTGCTTTCAACATAGGGATCCAAGCTTAAGGCTTTCCAGATTTGTCTTAGAGATGGCAACTGGGTTCTCCTTTGATCTGACCGCAGAGGTCTGACAGGGTTGTCTCTGCCGTCCTTTTAGGGTTAGGGTGCCCAATTCAAATGAGAGAGTGTGTTTTTCACGAAAGAATGAGGTTGGGGTGTATCTAAAAGCATTTCGACTAGGACTTTGATTTCCTCTTCACCCTTTCATCGTAGAAGTCATATGCTGTTCCGGGCTTTCCCTGTGTTAACTCGCACCCCAAGCTCTTCCTCCCTTAGTTGGCTTCATTGTGCTTTGTGAGCTCTGTGGGGTCCATCCGTCCCTCGGGCTGTTCAAGTACTTCTTTTGGATAATACTCTATCCCTGTCAGGTGTGGTACCATATCACCGCTTGTCCGACAGTGAGACTCATACTAGACCTTCCGCTTTCTGATCCCGGATGGAAAGACACTTTTGTGTTTGTCGTCCTACCTGATATGGGACAGATGCTCAACGGTTGGAGTTCTCAGAGCTCTGAGTTCGCTGAAGAGTCCCGGTTGTCCTTGGAACAGGCTATGGCCAGGCTGTTGCCAGGCGAGTTTATGGCGACAAAGCTCCGTCTGGGTCGACCAATGCGAGAGAGGTCGGCTTCATATCTGTTAGATGATCATCGACTGAAGACCCTTTTATGGAGTCTGGGTAATGCATGTCGACCATGTATCTTCATTACAGCCACTCACGCTAATTATCTATGTTGTTTGCAGATATGACGAACGAAACCCACCGGAATGATGAATTTGGAATGGATCGGGTCTGGAGGAAGCAGGTGAAGAAGAAAAGGAGCATCGAAAGGTCGAGCACTTGGGTCGAAGGGTCGAGCGCTCGTGTCGAATGGTCGAGCTCTCGATCTTCCCTCCCAGTCAACCAGAGCTCTTCTTCTGAGGGGGTGAGGTTAGGCGGACCTCGATGCCTTCTTCTCGTGCCCCCTCAACGGAGGCTTCGAGTCAGGTCCCCATTCAAACTGCTGTGCCCCTTGCCTCCATTATGGTCTCGGAGCCGCTGGTGGTGGTTGATGTCGATTCTACCAACGTCACTGAGCCGACCAAAGCTGTTGGCCAGAAACGGGAGATGTCCTCCCAAGGGGAGGAGGACCAAGAAAAAGGAGGCGAGTGGCAGATGAGAATCATCTTCCTTCGCCCACTGTGAAAGGTATGTGGGTCGCTCCTCTCGAGTCTCAGGGGGTGATTGAGATTTCTTCGGCATCTAAGACTCCTGTGATGCCCCTTCTGGATCAATGGCCCTGGGGCGGCATTGTGTCACCAGTCCCTTTGGTCGGCCCGATCCATGCGAAGTTTGATCGAACTTTACTACTCAGTCAACTTTCGTCTCGCTCCTCAGGGGCTCTATGGGGTGACCCTTACCAACCTTCCTTCACCATTGGGAGGGAGGAGTCGGCCCTGTTGGACTTTGGGACGACTGCTCGATTGGTGGAGAACTCGATTCTCCCTAGTGACCTGGAGCTCTTTCAGAGGTTGGACCTCGAACGGGTGGCCAACTTCTTTGTAGGGAGCTGATATCAGGTATGTCGTCTGCCGTCTATCTTTTGACGCTCGATTTCACCGTCCCAGACTTATCTCTTCTGTAGATGTTCGTTCTCAGTGTCATATTGCATCGTCAAGCCGTCGACTTGATGGAAGGAGGTCGGCGGGTGGCAGACGCTGAGCACAAGGCGTCTGAGCTCGAGGATCAGACAAGGAAGGCAGAGGAGGACTTGGAGAAGCCCTCGCCGCTAAGGCAGAGGCCGAGTGGGCGGCTGTATATGCTAAGAATAGTCTCTCGTCCATGTTGGACCTTTCGATTCTGAGAGATGGGCAGATGCTTGCAAGGCAGAGGCTACTGAGCTTCAGGCCAAAGCTGTCGAGCTCGAGGGAGCCATCGTGCGGGAGAGGGCGGAGCTCACCGCAAGGTTCACGAAGGAAATAGAAGCTTTCCATAATTTTTTTGTACCCGGAGGCGCGTCCCCTCCTTCCTAGGCTGGCAGAGTTTAGCATAGGCTTTTTGTAATTCTTTTTTGCTCCTGCTTCTTTTGAAATGAATGAAAATTGTTACGACTTTTGCGCTTTCATCTACTACTTGAACATATGCATGTGTATGGCCCCTCAATGACTCAACTTCCTGTTTCGTAGAAATCGGTGATAAATTTGGTCGTTGATAAGTTAGGCTCATTCGATCGATTGAATACAACCTTTTAAACCATAAAACACGCTTCATTTAGTAGCAAGGGGCAAGGCCCCTTAGAGCTAATGAAGGTTGGGGATCGTTCGGTGGCGAGGGACGAGGCCCCTTCGACTTATAGCCGACGGCTGTCGTTGGTCGTTCAGTGGCGACGGGCGATCCTCGGCTTACGGTTGACGATTAGGGTCGTTCGGTGGTGAGGGGCGAGGCCCCTTCGACTTACGATCGTCAACTGTCATTGGTCATTCATTGGCGAGGGGCGATCCCTCGACTTACGGTTGACGACTAGGGTCATTCGGTGGCGAGGAATGAGGCCGTCGACTGTCGTTGGTTGTTCAGTGGTGAGGGGCGATCCATCAGTTTACGGCTGACGAATAGGGTTGTTCGGTGACGAGAGACAATGCCCCCTTCAACTTATGGCCGACGACCGTCGTGGGTCGTTCAATGGCGAGGGACGATCACTCGGCTTACGGCTGACAACTAGGGTTAGAAATTATCAGATAGATATCGAAAAACAATTAACTTTGCATTTATCACGAATCGGCATAAGATAAAAGACAAAGATAAATTTCGATCATCTAGTGCATTTACCCTCGCTGGTATAATCATTGATAGTACTTCCGCAAGTGTTCAGTATTCCAAGGGTGAGGTAGTTTTCTCTCATCTAATGTCGCGAGACTGTAGGTGGCAGGACCGAGCACCTCGATTACTGTGTAAGGTCCTTCCCACTTTGATGCAAGCTTTCCTTGCTTGAGAATCTCAGAGTGAACGATGCCTTACTCCAGCACCAAGTCACCTACACGAAAGCTACGTCCGTGAACTTTTGAGTTGATATATCGAGCCATGCGTCCTTTTTTCTCAATGAGGGTCGCCAAAGTCAGTTCGTAGATCTCGTCAACCAGTTGTAGGTTGAGTTCGAGTCCTTCCGAGTTTCTTTCTTCGTCATAGTATTGGAGACGAAATGGTCATTCATTAACTTCCACTGGGACGATAGCTTCACATCCATAGGCTAGCATGAATGGTGTTTCTCCTGTAGAGGTTTTGTGGGTCGTTCTGTACGACCATAGTATGCCAAGGATTTCTTCTTGCCAGGTTCCCTCGAGCCCGGTTATTCTCTTCCGAAGGGGTTCAAGGATGCATTTGTTAGCAGCCTCTGCCAATCCATTAAACTGGGGATGGGCGACAGAGGAGAAATGCAGCTTGATCTTCAGTTCGGAGCAGAAATCTCTGAAGCCGAAACTGTCGAATTGTGTCACATTGTTCGTCACAATGGATTGTAGAATGCCAAAACGACATACAATGGATTTTCAAACGAAGCTTCGACCCTCCTTCCAGGTGATTCGGGACAGGGGCTCTGCCTCGCTCCACTTCGTGAAGTAGTCGATCGTCGCTATTAGGAATTTTCATTGCCTGCTTGTTTGTTTGAACGGACCGAGGAGGTCCAATCCCCACTTGGCGAAAGGCACCGGGCCGATGATGTGGATCAAATCAGTTGGAGGAGCCGAGCTGATCTTCGAGAATTTTTGGCAAGTCGGGCACTTTTGCACGTACTCGACGGCATCTTTGAACATCGTTGGTCAAAAGTAGTCTTGTATTACGGCCTTCAAAGATATTTCTTTTCCCCCACAATGGCTCCCGAAATCACCCTCATGGATTTCTTGGATCACATAGAGCGCTTCCTGTAGGGCTAAACATTTGAGTTAGGGGAAAACGACATACCTGGTCAATCGTCTTTTGTACAATGAACCATCTAGCAGAACGAATTGGAACGCCTTCCGTTCTAGCTTCTGTGCCTCCACTGGGTCGGCCGGCTTCTCCCCTGTGTTCAGGTAACAGATTATGGGATCCATCCAAGTGATTCCTTAGTCGAGGCTTAGCAGCACCTGCTCCAACCCGCTGGGGTGTGTTAGAAGTTGTACATACACTGTCCAATCGAGCCCCGCAGGGGAGTATGACGCGAGCTTCGAAAGGACGTCGACTCGGTGATTTTTGGACCTTGGTACATGATGGATTTTCATGCGTCTGACTTGGCGAGCTCCGCTTTAGTAACTTGCATGTAACTCTGCATTGAGTCTTCGTGGGCCTCGAAGCTTCTATTTAGTTAGTGGCGACAAGGCTGGAATCACTGAGTAGTTGGACCACTTTTGCTCCCAGGGCTCGAGCCAATCAGAGTCCGTTGATGGATGCTTCGTACTCAGCACCATTATTTGTGGTTTGGAAATCGAAGCGGAGAGCGTACTCGAATATATTGCCCGCTGATGTTTGGACAATTATTCTGGCCCCGCTACCGGCTTGAGTGGCGGAACCGTCAACTTGTACGATCCAGGTTCCCTCGTCTTTAATTGTATCAGTTGACAAATTGATACCTGTCGAGGGTGAGGGACAGCTTCGGGTAGTGTGTTAGTGACACTACATCTTCCTTTGGGCCATCGTCGTAAGTGAGTTCGATAATGAAGTCGATGAGAGCATGCCCCTTGATGGCAGTCCTCAGCTTGAACTGGATGTCGAATTTGCTCAGCTCGACACCCCGTTTCATCAATCTCCCTAAACGATCTAGCCTCTTTAAGGTTTGTTCCAAAGGAGTGTCGGTGAGGAACAAGATGGTGTGCACTTGGAAGTAGGGTTGCAACGTCCTCGCAGATTGGATCAGTGCAAAGCCATCTTCTTTATACTCGAGTAGTTTATCTCTGCGCCTCAGAGAACTTGACTGATGTAGTAGATGGGCCATTGCACTCCCGAGTCCTCTTTGACGAGCGATGAGCTAACGGCCTCCACGGTAGCAGCCAGATAGATGATAAGTTGGTCATCTTTATCTGGCTTGGTCAGGAGTAGTGGGCTGCGAAGGTATTCCTTTAACTCAAAGAAGGCTTTCTTGCAATCTGCGTCCCACTCGATGACTCTCTTGCCATTCGATGCAGAGGCTATCGCCTTTCTCAACACTTTGAAGAAAGGCAACGACCTCTCGGCTGACTTAGACAAGAATCGACCAAAAGCAGCTATTCTTCCATTCAGCCTTTGAAATTCTCTGAGGGTCGAAAGCTACTTCATCGTAACGATCGCAGCGATCTTTTTAGGGTTGGCCTCGATCCCTCAATTCATCAGCATGAAACCGAGGAACTTCCCCGATCGAACCCCAACGATACATTTGGTAGTGTTCAGCCGAAGGTTGTATCGCCAGATCTGTGCAAATATCTCTCTGAGATCTGCAATATGATTCGTCGGCTTCTTCGACTTGACCAGCATGTCGTCAACGTAGACTTCTAGGTTCCACCCAATTTGAGTCTCGAAAACTCCGTTCATCATGTATTGGTATGTGGCCCCTGCATTCTTCAAACCAAATGGCATTTTGGTATAACAAAAAATACCTCGATCAGTGATGAAAGAAGTCTTCTCTTCGTCGTGCCATCTGGATTTGGTTATATTCTGAGAATGCGTCCATGAAGCTGAGGAGTTCATAGCCCGAAGCATTGTCGACCAGAAGGTCGATTCGTAGTAGGGGTAAATATCCTTCGGGTATTTGTTGAGATCGGTTAAGTCGACGCACATCCGCCATTTTCTATTTACCTTCTTCACCATCACGACATTCGAGAGCCAGTCAGGATATTTGACTTCTCGAATGAAGCTTGCTTCCAGAAGTCGATCCGCTTCCTCGATTGCAGCCTTCATCTTTTCTCCTCCCATATTTCTATACATCTTTTCTCCTCCCATATTTCTATTCTTTTGCTTCATGGGCTTAGAAGTCGGGTCGACCTCCAGCTTGTGTGATATCACCTCAGGGTCGATGCCGGGCATATCCTTCTGGGACCAGGTGAAAAACTCTGCATGCTCTCTCAAAAGAGCGATCAATTTTTTACTAAAGTCGAAAGGGAGCATTGATCTAATAGAGACAATTTTCCCTTCTTCTTTGGAGATTTGGATGTTCTCCGTCTCTTCGATGGCTGTGGGCCGTCGATCTTCGTCTTTGGGATCGACTGGGTCTCCATGTCCAACTCTGCTCAAAGCGGTGGACAGTGTATAGCACGACCGCGCCTGCTTCTGATTTCATCTTGATTTTTCGACTCGTTCGGGGATCTGAAATTTGATCATCTGATGGAAAGTTGAGACCACCGCTTCTATAGCGTTCAGTAGTGGTCTCTCGATGATCTCATTCTACGCCAAGTTGATCTTCACCACCATGAAACTGGTCAGGCGAGTGACTTATTGCGGATACATGTCGAGGGTCACTGATAAGGAGATGATGCCTGTTATTGGGGGCGGAGTGTCCTGTGAATCCCACAAGGGGCCCCGAACAGAGCGTCAACTCCGCGGAGGACAACCTCATTCTCTCCAAAATGGTGAAGAAGAGTATATTGCACGAGCTTTCTGTGTCGACAAATAACCTCTTTACGATGATCTTGTTGATGGCAGCTGTGATGACGATGACATCATCATGCTGCATTTACATACCCTCTAGATCTTCATCCGAGAAGAAGATAGGATGTATAGAATCTCTGGGGCGCTTTTGCCCCACAGATACTGTCATCAACCTTCCGGCGTAGGAGCTTTGGAACGAAGTTGAAAGCTCTGGGTGCGATGGATCCCCCCACTATCATGTTGATGAAGCCGACACGGGGAGGTGTCCAGGCATCCCCAGAGGATGTTGATGGATAAGTCGACATGGTCGATGTATCTCATCGATCGGAATGTTGACTCGTGGTTTCCCACAGACGGCGTCAAACTGTTAAGGCCAAAAATGACCGAGACAGTTGTCAAGCTGACGTGGGCCCTTCGTGCTGAGTCGTGGCCTCGTCAGCAAGTGAGGTGGGACCCTAGGTTAGTAGAACCAGGGTCAGGTGATGGATGTAGAACGTGATGTGATGCTCAATCGACCCTCGAACGGCTTGTACGTCGATCGCTCGAGATTGGGAAGCTCGGAAGCGACCCTCGTAAAAGTCTGAGGCTCGAATATATACACCACAAAGGAACGTCAGGGGGGGTCAGATCTGGGTCCTGACCCAAATCCCCTCCGATACCTAAGTTAGTATGTGAACTTAAGGAAGAGAGGGAGCTTGGAGAAGCTGAGATCGACCCACGGAGGTTCGTCTCAGATCTGACATCGCAAGCTCTATAATGTAAGAAGTATCAGCTAAAAGGATAGAGTCTACGTATTAGATCTCATACCTTTAGAATTGGAACCCCTTTACCTTTGTCCTTTCGGGTATTTATAGGCCGCTCTCTATTGATTATGTGTAACCGTCCTTTCATTAATTTGGGACACGATCTCCTCGAGATTCGAGATAACGGCTGCCCATTTATTCGGCCCCACTAACTTCCCCCTGAATATTAGTGCAAGCCTAACGATCGAACGAGCCGTTCGCTTGACCTGGTAATTCTCCGCTTTAAGCGACGGGTATCGGGTTGTGGGCGCCAAGTGGGTCGGTTACGTGGATACTCCAGCATGATTTGTACTCGTGAACTAACAATATTAAAATTATCCCGCTCCTCAGTGTTGAGTATTGGACTCCCCAGATTTGGTTTTGGATGATGAGCAAACAAAAATATATCATGAACTAACAATTTGTGAGCGCAGTTATGGAGATCGTCGCCAAATTCACGAGAACACTCAAAGCGACATCTTAAGACTTCTCAAAGCTCGTATTCAATGCCTAAAGCTTCGTTGAAGCTTTTGGACCGTTTTGGAAGTCATGAAGATTTGATCGAAGCTTTCGAAGACCGTTCCTTAAGGTTTTATTCATAGTCTTTTAGTTTCGATCTATAGAATGTTAAGCCTTGAGTATATCTTACATTTCTATCTTCATAAAGCTCATATCTTAGAGCTAGAATCTTAGTAGAAGTCCATTCTAACTTCCTCGAAGCATCGCGCTTCGATTCGGACTTTATTGTGCATGTTAGTTGGTTCAAGAAGAAGAACTGACCGACTAGATGGTGATCTAGTCGGTTGGCAAAGCTTCTTGGACCGACTAGTTTCAGTTTGTCTTTTCTTGCTCAGTACTGTTTACAGGTAGTCGGTCTACGTTGACTCACCGACCGACTAGTTTGTGAACTAGTCGGTCAGTGATGCTTCTTTGACCGACTAGTTGAGCTTTACTGTACATGCCAATTTTCTCCTGAGCTACTGTTTATCGTTAGTCGGTCTAAGAACGTTTGGTGACCGACTAGTTGATAATCTAGTCGGTCAACATTTGTTCTTGGACCGACTAAATCATTTGTCTTCAGACTATTAGTTTTTGACTCTTAGTCGGTCTAAGTTTACTGACCGACCGACTAGTTGTGAAACTAGTCGGTCAGAAAGTCTTCTTGGACCGACTAGTTATCTAGGTCTAAAATCTTCATCTCTTCACTGTTCACCTCTTAGTCGGTTCATATTGTTTCACCGACCGACTAGTTGATGAACTAGTTGGTCAGTGGTTGTTCTTTGACCGACTAGTCTGCTTCAGATTTAGTTCCGTTGGAGATTTGAAAGCAACGTTTCTTTCTCTCTTTTCCCTTGATCCTTTAAATACATTGAGGGGTTATTTCATAGGATCTAAGGCTGCTATTTCCAGAGTTCTATTGATTCAAAGAGAAGCTTTCAACTCTCATCTTCAAGCTCTCCCATTCTCAAGAATCTCTCCCTCACTCTTATTCCTCAAGAGAGATTCATTGGTTGTGAGCCTTCCAAGCCAAGGGCTTGATTCTAGGTCATCCATCTCATCCCTAGGCCTCCATTGCTGGTCATCTTCTTGAAGCTAGGGTTTGGTGACTCTTCCTCCATCAAAATCCTCTTTGCCCTAATTTGGTAAGAAATCTCAAGGCATAGGTATTTTGTTGGTAAGCATTTCATTTCAGTTATATTTGAATTGTATACTCTCGGTTGTGAGAGGTTTTGCGTGATCCCGGGTTGTGGGATTCACGGTCATCGATTGTAGGTCGATTGCACTTGTGAGGTTTTCACAAGTGGTCATATTGGAAATCTTGGGTTAGAGGTTTTCTAACTCAAGTATCCGAAAGGGATCCGGGTGGTTGGGACATAGGATCACCGAGTACAAGTCGGGGAGACTTGGGTGGATCCGAACCCATTAAACCGTATTGTTTGCGTTTGCATTTATTCTTGTTGATCGTTGTTTATTCCGCATTGTTGTTTGTTAACTGCACGATAATTAGGAATAACTCTCCCTATTATTTAAAAGTACTATTCACCCCCCCCCCCCCCCCCCCTCTAGTACATGTGCAGTGGCTTCCTAGGGCACTACAATTGGTATCAAAGCCAAGTTCAAAGCTACACATAGCCAAAGTTGAGAGCTATGACGAACAACGACTACAACGTCTTCAAGAATCGCGATGGAGCTTCTTCAGTTATGGAAGGACTATCCTCAGTCAGGCCTCCACACTTCAACGGTACCAACTATGGGTACTGGAAATGCCGGATGCAAATTTTCCTCCGGAGCGCTTCACTATGGAAAGCCACCATGACTGAGTATGTCGAGCCTTCCGAAGAAGATTTCGCGAAGTGGACTCCCGCGGAGGTCGCCGCAGAAGTAGCCAATGCCAAGGCAATGAATGCCTTGAATTGTGCGTTGGAGCCCGAGGACTTCAACAAGATATGCACATGTAAGAGTGCATATCAAATATGGAACCAACTCCTCATATTGCACGAAGGATCGAGTACGGTAAAAGATTCTAAACTCGTCGTTGCTAACAAAGAATTTGAGTTGTTTCATATGGAGCAGGGTGAAACCATGAAGGAGTACTATGCTCGCTTCGTGGATATATCCAACGACTTGGAAGCTCTTGGGAAAACCTACACCCAAAAAGAGAAATGCTCAAAGATTATCGACGGTCTTCCATCATGTTGGGAAAAGCGTACCTTCGCCATCGAGGAAGGTAATGACATGAATAAATATACCGTCGTACAACTAATGGGTACCTTGTTGTCTTATGAGGTACGCAAGGATAGTAAGATCCGGATGAGGGAAAAGATGAAGGCGTACTTGAAGCAAGACGAGCCAAAGAAAAAGGCGATTGCATTCAAGGCCGCTCCATCTACCGATGATGAAGAATCGGAAGACAAATTGGACATGGAATCCATTGCATGTATGGCAAGGAAGTTCGATCGATTCTTCCGAAAAGGTAAATTTTTGAGTAAATCTAAAGTTATTTCGACTAATGCTTCTACTCCCGTGTGTTATAAATGCAACAAGCCAGGACACATCAAACCGGATTGTCCTCTCTACAAACACAAGGAGAAGGGGAAGGCATCTAAGTACGACAAGTCGAGAAAGCACAAGAAAGGGCTTGTTGGCACATTCACCGACTCCGAAGAGGATTCCTCAAGTGGAGAGTCGGATGATGGACATGTGGAGAAAGCAAAACTTTGCTTCATGGCTAATGAGGCAAAAGATTGAAAGTCCTCATTCGATGATAACGAGGATGAAAGCGAGGATGGTAGCGAGGATGAAAGCGGAGAACCTACTATTGATGAAATGAGGTTAGCAAACCAAGAAATTTGGTCTAAATTTACTAAATTAGTAGATAGATATAATAAGACCAAAGATGAACTTGTTAGCCTCCAAACCTCTCCTAAGTCTACCATCACCAACAATGACACCATTGTTGAGAAAATCGCCAATGAGAAGCAAGTTTGCTTACTCATAATGGCTTGTTGAGAAATGCGGTGAAGTCCATCAAATCTCAACTTGAGCATGTTCTTGTTGAGGATTCGGATGAACATGTGATAGCGGATTTGACGTCTCAAAACTCAACTTTGAGTATTGAGAATAAGAATCTCAAATCACGTGTTTATGCACTCACATCGCAAGTATCCACTTTGGATGCTTCTTTGCATTCTCTCAAAGAGAAGTATGAGTGCACTTTAGGCCGTATCAATGATTTCAATAAAGGTAAGGGCCATTTGGATAATATCCTAAATGACTTACTTCTGGCCAAACACCACATTGGCTTGGGGTATAAGATGGGAGACTCATCCAAATCGCCTACCACCTTTGTTAGGCCGACATCTGATGCCTCGACGAGTGGGAGCAAACACCCCATTGGTAGTTCTCCTACCAATAGTGCTTCCACTTCGTACACACCCCCGATTGGAAAGAAACCCACTTTGGGTAGACCTCCAAAAAGGGGTCATGCATTTTTGTACTCACATGCTATGCCACGTAGGAACACACATCCTACTCCACCGGTGCATGCAAATAATGATTTTTATGCTCCGCACCCACGAGCACGTGCAAACACTCATATGAGACACCCACATGCACGTAATCATGCTCATGCACATCCTAATGCTTATGTTCACACATCTAATCCACGTGTGAATGCCTTCTCTCATAATCATCCTCATGCATACACACCTCATGCTTATCCACGTATGTATGCTACACCACATCATGGATCTTATGCTCATCATAATGTTATTGCTAGATCTCATGCTCCTAGGCCACATGCACCACATAGAAATCAACCTTTTGTGCATACAACCACTAGGAAGAGGATTCTTAAAATTTACACTATTTGGGGTCCCAAGAACACTAGCAATCATGATATGATGATTATGTTGGAAAGTCAAGTTCCTCTTGGACTTGGTTTCCGAAGGGTTAGTTCCTTTAACTCTTCAATGCTTGGTACCATGAGTTTATGATCATGTTATGGGTACCAAGGCATTTGATTATAAAATTGATTTTGATTACATAACTCATGGGTTACAATTATTTTAATTTCTTATTTCAAATTTGTTGTCTAACCCATTGGATCCAAAAGGGTTTTTGGATACCAAAATGAAGTTTTCTAGGTTCAATCCACCGTGGGATACCAACCCTACCAACTCCTCGATTTGCGAAGACTTTCATTCAAACGGAGTTGATGGTGCTTAGGTAATGCACCAATGTAGGGGGAGCTTAATGTTGTAAGTATGATATTACAATTGGTATCCATAAGGGTTGAATGCATGCTTGGTTAGAATCTATTTCTTTACATTGGTATCATTTTGTTTCTCCTTGCATGATAGAATTTTGAATGCCATAAATGCTTTGAAATTCATATCTATTTTTGGCATGACATGTTTTAAAAGTTATTATGATGATTTTCGTATTACTTTTATCACCTTGTCACTTCTCATCGCACACTTCACTTAGTTTTGATGTGCTTTTACTTTATGTTCATTTTCGATCGATATTGTGACATTTGATATTCTATGATGTGCACCACTCTTCTGATGGTTCATTCCTTTGTGCACATTTTAGGTATGTCTCTGATATTGATTTCGTCCCTCGACGATTTATTTTGATTCAATAGCTTTAGTTGTATGAAAACATAGAATTGTTTTCCATGCACTAAAATAGCTATAAATGTTGATATTGGGGGGTAACTTCATTTCATCAATAAGTGAATTTACATTTGATATTTTGATGATTTAAGTTTTCGATTTTCGACTATGGTACCATTGACACGCTTTGATTTTATTCGAATTTTATTTTGGTGCCATATGAGACGTGGTCGTATTCTTAGACTCCTATGCTTACTGAATTATTTGGCCATGATTTATTGTCATTGGCTTCCTCCCGCTCTTTTTGGATTATGCCAAAGGGGGAGAGATATAATAATGGCATGTGCTAAATGATAATTTACCATGAATCTAATTTGATATGTTAGATTCAGGGGGAGTTAAGATATAAAAATGGATTTCAAATCCTAAATTTCAAATATTGGATTTGAATTTTTACTTTCCTCGTCTGCTTGATGTATGTGCTTATTATTTCATATGGAACTAATGTGTCATCGATGCAGGGGGAGTAAGTACATTCCATTTAGTTCATTATTTTTTATTATTATTTATGTTGGTTTGTCATCACCAGAAAGGGGGAGAATGTTGAGTATTGGACTCCCCGGATTTGGTTTTGGATGATGAGCAAACAAAAATATATCATGAACTAACAATTTGTGAGCGCAGTTATGGAGATCGTCGCCAAATTCACGAGAACACTCAAAGCGACATCTTAAGACTTCTCAAAGCTCGTATTCAATGCCTAAAGCTTCGTTGAAGCTTTTGGACCGTTTTGGAAGTCATGAAGATTTGATCGAAGCTTTCGAAGACCGTTCCTTAAGGTTTTATTCATAGTCTTTTAGTTTCGATCTATAGAATGTTAAGCCTTGAGTATATCTTACATTTCTATCTTCATAAAGCTCATATCTTAGAGCTAGAATCTTAGTAGAAGTCCATTCTAACTTCCTCGAAGCATCGCGCTTCGATTCGGACTTTATTGTGCATGTTAGTTGGTTCAAGAAGAAGAACTGACCGACTAGATGGTGATCTAGTCGGTTGGCAAAGCTTCTTGGACCGACTAGTTTCAGTTTGTCTTTTCTTGCTCAGTACTGTTTACAGGTAGTCGGTCTACGTTGACTCACCGACCGACTAGTTTGTGAACTAGTCGGTCAGTGATGCTTCTTTGACCGACTAGTTGAGCTTTACTGTACATGCCAATTTTCTCCTGAGCTACTGTTTATCGTTAGTCGGTCTAAGAACGTTTGGTGACCGACTAGTTGATAATCTAGTCGGTCAACATTTGTTCTTGGACCGACTAAATCATTTGTCTTCAGACTATTAGTTTTTGACTCTTAGTCGGTCTAAGTTTACTGACCGACGGACTAGTTGTGAAACTAGTCGGTCAGAAAGTCTTCTTGGACCGACTAGTTATCTAGGTCTAAAATCTTCATCTCTTCACTGTTCACCTCTTAGTCGGTTCATATTGTTTCACCGACCGACTAGTTGATGAACTAGTCGGTTAGTGGTTGTTCTTTGACCGACTAGTCTGCTTCAGATTTAGTTCCGTTAGAGATTTGAAAGCGACGTTTCTTTCTCTTTTCCCTTGATCCTTTAAATACATGGAGGGGTTATTTCATAGGATCTAAGGCTGCTATTTCCAGAGTTCTATTGATTCAAAGAGAAGCTTTCAACTCTCATCTTCAAGCTCTCCCATTCTCAAGAATCTCTCACTCACTCTTATTCCTCAAGAGAGATTCATTGGTTGTGAGCCTTCCAAGCCAAGGGCTTGATTCTAAGTTATACATCTCATCCCTAGGCTTCCATTGCTGGTCATCTTCTTGAAGCTAGGGTTTGGTGACTCTTCCTCCATCAAAATCCTCTTTGTCCTAATTTGGTAAGAAATCTCAAGGCAAAGGTATTTTGTTGGTAAGCATTTCATTTCAGTTATATTTGAATTGTATACTCTCGGTTGTGAGAGGTTTTGCGTGATCCCGGGTTGTGGGATTCACGGTCATCGATTGTAGGTCGATTGCACTTGTGAGGTTTTCGCAAGTGGTCATATTGGAAATCTTGGGTTAGAGGTTTTCTAACTCAAGTATCCGGAAGGGATCCGGGTGGTTGGGACATAGGATCACCGGGTACAAGTCGGGGAGACTTGGGTGGATCCGAACCCATTAAACCGTATTGTTTGCGTTTGCATTTATTCTTGTTGATCGTTGTTTATTCCGCATTGTTGTTTGTTAATTGCACGATAATTAGGAATAACTCTCCCTATTATTTAAAAGTACTATTCACCCCCCCCCCCCTCTAGTACATGTGCAGTGGCTTCCTAGGGCACTACACTCGGTGTTATCAAGGTGGAAGGTAAAATTCCTACGGTTTGGTCCAGCCATTACGCTAAAAATATAGGAACCTGATTGCTGGGTTGCGACTTGCGAGTGGTGTAGAGAGCAGATGATCTTGATAGCGGAGGGAGCTAAGACTAGGGTGCGAAGTATAGAGCGATAGCGATTTGAGCCTTGATCTTGACGACGAGATGAGCGCGAAGTTGACAGAGATTTGAGCTTTGCGATACCACCTTGACCGATAAGCGAGAGCTGCAAACATAGATTGATTGCTTGAACGTATGAGAGAGTATGAGAGAGTTTGACAGAGTTTGACAGTTTAAGAATTATGAAAAAATAAGAGTGGTTGGCTGTAATTTATAGGGATTTTTCGGGTCTAAAATGACCAAAAGACCTCTCCCAAATGGCCGTTTAAGACCGTTGGACGGGATTTTTTGGTCTTTTGACCAAAAAAAACCCCTTAGGACCCTAGCCCCCCTCTGGAATCAGGCGCATCATTACTTTAATAAATAATAATAATAACAATAAAATTAGTACGGTCATAAGACAGTTGCGCAGTGCCCGGCCCGGCCCGGCCCGTCGGGCTGCATGGGGGCGGAAACCTGGGCTCGGGCCGGGCCAGGGCCACGGTCCGGTCAACGCTCCCGGGCCTGGGCCGTTGCCCAGGCCCGGCGGGACGGGCCGAACGGCCGCCTTGATCGATAAGCATGTGTCCATGTGTTATTTTCGTTGTTTTGCTTCTCGGAGTGTGTATGTGAGCGTACAATTAGGTTAGCCTGCATGAATAATAAAATCGTAAGCCCAACGCAAAAACTTCAGCCACACTCTACGAGATTGGAAAACCCACCCATCAGTCTAGAGAGCAACGGCGGGTTTAGCTTTTTGAGATGGATGCCATATGTGAATGCTTCCGTGCATGAACAAGAAACCCCGGCAGGCATCTAGAAGTGATTGATATCTCAAAAATCGCGCGTCTTGAATTTGCCTTGGGACAAATTCAACTCGAACCACCAAACTCTCGTAAGCAACGACACATCTCTTTCCACTTTCTAGTTGGAAACCCAATTGCTACCGAATTCGGGTTCAATATCTCGACTAGTCTAAATCTCTTCCCCAACTGCATTGATTGTCGCTACAGCTCAAAGAAACGTCTGGACTGAGCACAGCCTCATAATGGACGATTTTCTGAAATCGAGCTCACCTACAAATCGCTACGGGCCACCATTAATAACCTCATCCCTTGCACCAACCCTCTTTAATTTGAGAGTGCCTGGTTACTGAAAAGTAGATATTTGTCCCCATATGGACCGAAAATGCAACCTCACGCAAACACATGGACGCTGAGATCTTCACATGCAAGCCCGTGAGAACACGTGTCCCGATTCCACATGTTCGGAAGCGAAGGGCACGAGCCATGTCTAGTAAATGTCGATTTTTTTTCTCTCGTACACTCCATTTTGCTCCGGTGTTCGTGGACATGTGGTTTGGTGAACAATCCCATGAGTTCCAAAAAAACTCTTGAAACACATGATTAACATATTCACCCCCATTATCAGAACGGAGATCTTTAATGGCACTTTGGTATTGTGTTTGAACAAGAGTACAAAAGGCTTGGAAGGCCGGAAAGACTTCATCTTTACTTTTAAAAAAATTCTACCCACGACAATCTGGTACAATCATCGATAATCAACACAAAGTACCTCTCACCCGATACGATGTGCTCTTTAGATGGTCCCCAAACATCAAAATGGATCAACTCAAAAGGAGTGGCACTTTTATTAGAAGTACTAGGAGAATAAGTAGCATGATGACTCTTGGCCAAAACACAAGTTTCGCAATGGAAAGAGGACTCATCCATGCCCAACAAAAAGAGTAGCCATGGTTTTTCTCATAAGACTAAAAGATGGATGCCCCAAACGGCGGTGCCACAACCAAATTTCACTTAGCCGATCAGAACTCAAGGTCAAATTGACTCGGGATTGTGCTCCTAGTTTTTCCCCTGCATATGGCTGATCCAGATGGAACAATCTACCCCTCAAAAACCCCCGACCGATTACCTCCCTGGTGAGAAGATCCTGAAAAATCACATACGTAGGATAAAAGGTGATGGAACATTTAGGTTCAGTATTTTATTGGGGACAGATATTAAATGATGAGACAAGTCAGGCACATATAACACATTATGAAGTTCTGATGGGAGTAATACGAACTGACCCTGACCCTAACACATGAAACGCCTCACCATTGGCATTGGTTGCATGTGACACTGGTGGGGAAGATAATTCAGTAAAATATGATTTATCATAAGTCATATGATCAAAGGCACCAGAATCAATAATCAACGTATCAGACCCCACAAAGTTAGAAACCTTTAAAGCCATACAAACTTTACCTCCACCAGCTATGGAAGCTGTAGGAGTAACTCCACCCACTGTATGATGATCTTGTCCAGCCACTCCATAGAAATCATGCTCCTGGATCAAGTGAACAGATGCTTTCTCCTTAGAACGATAACCTTGCTTTTTTAGGTTTAAGATGTGGGTTCAACTTCCAGCAAGTCTCACGAAAATGCCCAATGTCGTGGCAATAAGAGCACTGAGTGCAAGAACCTTGCTGTGGAGCTAAACTCTGCTGCTGTAAAACTGGTGCTGGTGACCTGGGCTGGATAGTGAGACTAGACACGTCAATCTGTGCATGTTAGACACTTTCCTACTGAGATTCATCCTTGCGAATGTATGTAAAAGCAGTAGTCAGACTAGGAGGATCTGTCATTCTGAGCAACTCCCCCTTGGCACCGCTATGCTTCTCATCAAGCCCTCTCAAGAATACATGAACTCTCTCACGTTCCTTATCCTTTTGGTACCACACAAGGTCCTCCTGATTCTTGATCTTGCACGGACGCTTCTGATCGATCTCAGCTCATACGTTCTTCAACTTGATGAAATACACAGCTTCAAGTTGTCCATTCTTCTGCAGGCTGTCAGCTTTGCACATCAACTCATGAACCTGTATAAAATCAGATTCATTTGTATACAGATCTCCCAATGTTTTCCATATTGCTTCAGCGGTCTCACATTCTTCAACCAATTGCAACACATCATCATTCATGGCTTTGAACAAGATAGCCATCACAGACCCATCATCATCTTCCCACTTAGCATATGCATCTACACCCTCTTCACTAGGAGCTTTGATTGTTCCGGTCACATGTCCCATCTTGTGAATGCCATGCAGATGAACATACATAATCTTTTTACATGTTCGGAAGTTAGTGCCATTGAGTTTTGTACCCCAAAAGAACCGCCATCAGAACTCCGAACAGAAACTTCAACTTTTGGACATCTTGGCCCTTGGAATGCTGATCTTCACTGTCAACACTACCCATTGCAACGATACAAAGAGAAAAGCACAAAATTTCCAAATACGTAGCAAAAATTTGAAATAGCACACAACTCCAAAATCAATACCGAGTGATGAGTTGAACGGAATTTGATGAAGCAGATCTGGGTTTCTGGGCGACGACGGATGGTGGCTGAGCAACAGCTGAACTGTGTCTGAGCGAGAAGGATATGGGCGAGAAGGGCAGTCTGACCGGCAGTCTGGGAGACGAAGCCGAGACAAGGAACCAACTGGGAAGCAAGCCGAGGAACCGGGTGGGAAGGAGATCGGCAAAGGTGGAGCCACATCGACGATCTGATGAGTGGAAGACGACAAAACGAGGCCGATCTGGCGAGCAGCGGCCACGTCCAAGAAGAAGGTCTCGTGATCGTTCTTATCGGAAAATACCAGAGAGAAAGAGACAAAGCCCTTTCGAATCTTTGCTCTGATACCAACTCAAAGATGATAGGAATACGTGAATTCTCTGATGTTTATTTCTTCTCCAAAAGGAGGATTATATAGAGGTACACGGATACAATACAATTACTCCTAAATATCTCGTTACCATATTCTCATCTACGGAATATGTAACTAATAATTCACATAAATTGACAATATATTTCTACCTTACCATATTCTCATCTACTAACTAATAATTCACATAAATTCATAACATATTTCTACCTTATACTGTGCCATGACTCACGCTGACTCCCCAATCGTCAAGCTATATCGTGTCAGATACGTGTGAGTCATACGAGTCAGAAGAAATTCATAACAACATATCTTTAATTTTGATTGATAACCTTAAGCAGTTCTGTCAGCCGTATGAACATGATAGTGTTACCGTGTCGTCCCCGTATATGCATGTGTCCGATCAACATTGTTGATAACACACACTTGGGCACGTCTTGTTGCTGGTAGGTGACCAGTGCGTGGATGAGAGGGGATTGGATGACGTGGGTATTTGCAGCACCTGTGAATGTAACGTACAAATGCATTGAAAAAAAGGTTGCATGCAATTAAAGAGTGCATCCAACTTTTAGCCCCTCGCTTCCATAAGCTCTATATATGAAGCTTTCCCCCCTCCCGTATTCACAACCAGTGACATAATACTTCATTCCAATGAAGACGATGCTGCACGCCATGGCAGGCTGCATCAGGAAGAATCCTGAAGGGGACGACGGGAGGATGGAGATAGAAGGGACGGTCGCTCTGATGAAGAAGAATGTCTTGGATTTGAGTGACTTCAATGCCTCGATCCGTGACGACATCGACGAGCTCCTCGGGAAGCGCGTCTCGTTCCAGCTCGTCAGTGCGACTGTCCCCGACCAGAGTGAGCATCGTTGTTGCAGACTTAACATCGTTGTTGCAGACTAACAATGTATACCCAATAGGCTTGACCATTGTTTCGGCTATTGATACATTTGTTAGTGTGTGTAGATAACGTCGGAAGGGGCAAACTGGGGAAGCCTGCGTATCTTGAAAAGTGGATATCGCCGCCCACCGTTGCGGCCGGGGAGTCGAATTTCGGGGTGACGCTGGAGTGGGAGGAGGGGGAGGGGTTGCCGGGGGCGGTGATAGTGAAGAACCATCACCATTCAGAGTTCTACCTCAAGAGCCTGACTCTTGAGAATTTTCCAGGGAGAGGGAGGATTCATTTTGTCTGCAACTCTTGGGTATACCCTGTGAAGTGCTACAAATATGACAGGCTCTTCTTCACCAACAATGTATGCCCCTCTCTCTCTCTCTCTCATGGCCTCCTTTGATTTTCTCTGGAAAATGCAATGAAATTTATGAGAGGAGAAATGATGGGTCGTGGCTTTCGTAGGCATGGAAGCAAGCTACTGACCCTTGTCATCTAGTTATGATGACAATGAAAAAATGATATTAATAGGTCGGCTGCAACAACCTAAATAGTGGATTAGGTTTGTGTTTTTTTAACCACCAATTTTTGGACCCCACATTGGACCCCGACTAATTCGGCAGCTCGAGCCGGGTAGGACCTGCAAAGGTCAGCCAAAGCTCTCTCTCACCAATTTTTAACACAGCTTTACAATTAACTTTACAAGTAATCATATAATATGGTTCCATTGAAACAATTAATGTTTTGGGTTTTTTTTCTCATCGGTCCCTTAATTGGTCCCTTAATTCTTATCGGTCTCTTAATTGGTCCTTAATTCTTTCGTATTTTGATGTTAGTCCCTTAAATTACTAACATTACACCAAACCAATTCTTGCGTTTAAGTTCTGTTTGAATTCTAGAAATATTTTTTTCAGCTTTAGAGTAAAATAGTCTTTGCATGTTTCGCGCTTCTCTTGACTGCTACATCCCAATGGGTAAGTGCCCTTTGGCTTCTCTCGAAAGCTAATTTACAAACTCTTAGCTCCAAAACCGTTTTTTAGAAAATGGTCCTCCAAATTATGTCTAATTTTAAAAGGATCATCTAAATCATAGCATTTACGATTAGGTCCATCTATTCATAAAAAATACTAGAAAAGAGTCTTTAGTGGACAATCATGAAATTATCATAATGTTGATCCCATTAAGAACACTAGGGGTTTTTAATTGATGGACTGATATGAATAATCAAACATTAGAGGGACAGATATCAAGTTAGACCTAAATTTAGAATGGATAAGCAAGAAAAACTCCTAGTGTTCTTAATGGGATCAAGATTATGATAATTTCATGATTGTGATGGATTTGTTGGAATCTTAAAAAATGGAAGTAAACGTTGGTGAACTACTCTCTAGTTGCATTCCAAAATGTAAGGTTGGACGACTGTTCTTTAAGAATATATGAATTTGTCACCATCATTCAGTTCTTTTAATTACCATAGTATTTGAATGTTGATTTAATTTTCTGGTTTCACCGTAATAGGACTGTATCCATGATCAAAAGTTTGGGTTTTACTATTTTTGGTGTATTTACTGAAATGTTATTGGGACACAACCTGAAAAGTATTAAAGCTCTCTCTTTTGCACACATGAAAACTATTCTATATAGGTAAATTTTCAAATGCAAACATTTCACACGGTGCGAAAAGTTATTTTTTTTGAATTTTTTTTTCAAATTTTTTTATGTTTAATCCATATAATTATATAGCACATGAAAAAAATGAGTCACCCTTAAGGGGATTTAAGCACCGATCAACCAGTTATAAAATTAACGGTTTCAGAACAGTAGAACTTTTTGTAATATCTTGATCGAATGTCAAATCACATTATTTTTCCACCATTATCTTTTTATCGGTGTATGGTGGGAAAAAAAATTTTGAAAAAAAAATTCAAAAATAAAAATTAAAACATTTTCACACCGTATGAAATGTTTGCATTTGAAGATGAGAATAATGGGTATCATACGCCATATAAGAGGGTGTCTCATATGCCCTCTCACATAAAAGGGGTCAAGTACAACAAGTACAAGCCATATGTGGGCTTGTACTTGCCCCTTTTATGTGAGAGGGCATATGAGACACCCTCTTATATGGCGTATGATACCCATTAATCCCAGTGGGGATCCCGTGGGGATTGGGTGGGATTCTGGGCTTGGTTTGAGGTGGGGTTTTTATGATTTTTTTGCGTTTAGTCCCTGCTTTTCCTCCTTTTGCCCCCCAACCCTCCTCATACACACTCACGCTGTTTTCACTTTAGCGACCGCTTCTCTCCGCATTGCGCCCGGGCGACGACTACCTCCGTGCCCTCCGGGCATGGGCAATTTCTAGTCATTTATACATTTGATGCATTTGTCCTAGGTGGAGGGGGGAAATATAACTAGGACAAATGTCTCATCACCCTCCTCCACCTCACCCTCCACCTCACCAAGTCTCCCCCCAAACCCCACTTAACTACATATTTGCCATCGCCTCAAAAAAAAAAACCACGCCACTTAATTACATGTTTGCCATTCAGCCTTTATAAAAGGAAAAAAAAACCCACTTATTTACGTGCTTGCCTCTCCCACGGTTTTTTGCGTTTTGACCCTCGGACTTTGCACTTTTTGCCCCCCTGACGATACCCGCACGCCCACACATATTTCTCGCTCTTTTTTGGTGATACCGGCACGCCCACACATATTTCTCGCTCTTTTTTGGTTGCACGCGTGCACCACATCCTCTTCGCAGGAATTTTTTTTTGCTCCATGCACTGTGTGACCCCAAGGTTTTTTGCGTTTTAACCCCCGGACTTTGCACTTTTTGCCTTCTGACGATACCGGCACGCCCACACATATTTCTCACTCCTTTTTGGTTCCACGCGTTTAACGCGTCCTCTTCGTGGGGCTTTTTTGGCGGGTTATTTCTAGTACATTACTAATTCTCAAACCAGATAGCTCTATGATCTCGGTACATGTTTGTTACTTGGAGTTGCATCTTAATTCAATGAATCAATCCCCCAGAAAAGTTTACTGTGCATTGTTCAACTTACTAATTCTCATACTTGAAAAATAAAAAATCCACTTGTAGACTTACCTCGCAAGCAACACTCCGGAGCCCTTGAAGCAATACAGAGAGGAAGAGCTGCTGCGTCTAAGAGGAGACGATGTAACAGGAGAGCTACAGACACATGATCGGATCTATGGATATGCTTACTACAACGATCTCGGAGAGCCAGATAAAGGTCCATCTTATGCCCGCCCGGTCCTTGGCGGGTCACAGGAATACCCATACCCTCGCCGTGGCCGGACTAGCCGGCCACCCACCAAGACAGGTCAGAACTTAGACCAGTTCGACACTTGGTTTACGGAGAACTCTACTCCAACTGATCTCCTTGCATGATGTATCCTCTGCACATTGCAGACCCTTACACCGAGAGCCGGCTACCTCTCATAAGCCTCGACATCTACGTTCCCCGAGACGAAAGGTTCGGCCATCTCAAGCTGTCCGACTTCCTCGGCAACGCGATAAAGGCCATCGTCCAAGCCCTCCTCCCTGCACTCAATGCTATCGTCGATGAGACACCACACGAGTTCGATAGCTTTCAGGACGTTCTGAACCTTTACGATGGTGGCATCAAGCTCCCTGACTGCCCAGAACTCGACGAGGCCAAGAAAAGCATCCCGTTGGAGCTGCTAAAGGATCTCTTTCCGAGTCCTGGAGAACGTCTCTTCAGGCTCCCAATGCCCGATGTCATCAAAGGTATGTGTGTGCATCCATACATCGCCGCCTTTAGCAGAAAATGTGGGTTGCTCATGAAGTCCAATGTTGCTACATGGCAGAGGATAAGTTTGCTTGGAGAACTGACGAAGAATTTGGCCGGGAAATGCTGGCTGGCGACAACCCTGTCATCATCAGCCGTCTTCAAGTATTTCAGAAACTAATTTCATTCACTTCAGTTCAGATGGAAGGGTTGCTAGAAAGAACTCGCAACTGAAGCTAACGTATGTGATTTGATCTTGCAGGAATTTCCCCCAACAAGTAAGCTCGATCCTGGAAAATATGGAGATCAGAGGAGCACCATGACACCTGCTCACATAGAGAAGAACCTCGGAGGGCTCACGGTAGATCAGGTAATCTTTTGAAATTGCACGCGTGCAGTATTCAGGCAAAATAACATGAATCTGATATCTTATCTCCAGGCTCTTAAGGACAACAGATTGTTCATATTGGATCATCATGACACACTCATGCCTTACTTGAACCGCATCAACATGAACACCTCTAGCAAGATTTATGCCACAAGAACCGTTCTCTTCCTCAAAGACGATGACACTTTAAAGCCGCTGGCGATCGAGCTGAGCCTACCGAACCCGCAAGGGGAACAGCTCGGTGCCGTCAGCAAAGTCTTCACACCAGCAGCCAGTGGCGTCGAGGGATCCATCTGGCAGCTGGCAAAAGCTTATGCCACCGTGAATGATTCCGGCATTCACCAGCTAATCTCCCATTGGTATCCCTTGATTAAATAAAAGATATACCAAACATTCAATTTCCTTGCTGAGTTCATATTGTTCCGATGCTGCTTGCTGCAGGCTGAATACTCATGCGGTTATCGAACCATTTGTGATTGCAACCAACCGGCAACTGAGCGTGATGCATCCAATTTACAAGCTCTTGAAACCTCACTACCGCGATACAATGAACATAAATGCCCTGGCTCGCCAAATCCTCATCAACAGCAATGGAATACTTGAGATGACCGTGTTCCCAGCGAAATACTCCATGGAGCTTTCATCTGTGGCATACAAGAACTGGAAATTCACTGAACAGGCCCTCCCAGCTGATCTCATCAAGAGGTGTGACATTAGCCGTCGAAGTTTATTTCCATTTCATATCTCCAATAGCAACTTCCAAAACTAAATCTGATTCTCTTTCTTGTGTTATAAGAGGGGTAGCTGTAGAGGACAATACTCAACCGAGCAGCATCCGGTTGCTGATCAAGGACTATCCATACGCTGTAGACGGGCTTGCCATATGGTCAGCAATCCAGACATGGGTTGAAGACTACTGCTCCATCTATTACGCCAGTGACGCAGCCGTTAGGTCTGATGAGGAGCTGCAGGCATGGTGGACAGAGATCCAAGAGGAAGGGCACGGGGACAAGGAGGACGAGCCCTGGTGGCCCACAATGGACAGCATCGCGGAGTTGATAAACACATGCACAACGATCATTTGGGTAGCATCCGCGCTCCACGCAGCTGTAAACTTCGGGCAGTATCCTTATGCTGGTTACCTCCCCAACCGCCCCACAATAAGCCGACGGTTCATGCCAGAGCCAAATTCCGCAGAGTATGAAGAGCTGAAGAAAGATTCGGATAAGGTCTTTCTCAGAACCATCACCAGCCAGCTCCAGACGATTCTCGGGGTGTCATTGATTGAGATATTGTCAACGCATTCATCGGATGAGGTGTACCTGGGGCAAAGGGACACTGCAGAGTGGACATCAGACGAAGATGCATTACATGCATTTAAGAGGTTTGGAGATAAACTGGTGGAAATCGAGAATCGGATAATGGAGATGAACAAGGATACTAACCTCAAGAACCGGAATGGGCCAGTGAAAGTTCCTTACACCTTGCTGTATCCTAATACATCTGATTTCACAAAGGTTGGAGGGCTGACTGGCAGAGGAATTCCTAACAGCACTTCGCTTTGAGCGAATGCTTTGTAGTTTGTGATGTATCTATCATCCGGTTTTACTGTGTAAGAACTTCTCTCGGTAGTAAATAAACAAGGATTGTTGATGCATTCTAATGGAATAATATTCAAATTTCATTGTTTTTATGTACCTTTTCTTTAGATTTGTACAGTGTAAACCAATAGCGATCAAGCTGAGATTGTGATTGTCTTGCTACGGGTGTTGAATATTTTATTCGTAAAATAAAATTTCAATTAATATTTATTTATTTGTTGTTTTGATCAAATCCGACCACATATGGTGTTGACTTGGTCATTTAGCTCTTCAAACGAGTGCAAGCTCCTTATAGCTAGTTACTAGCTATAATAAAGATTATGTATAATATGGTTTCTTGTATACATACGTGCATATATGAGAATAATATACATTACATAGATGAGAAAAATGGATATGTGTTGTCAGCGCAAGAAATGTCTTACGTTCTAGCATAAATCCATCGGGTTCTTCATATTTTCGTGCAATGACAACACACACACACACGTTTTGGCAGCTCACCTTTTCCCAGAAAAAAGTCCTTCACCAACAAATCATGCAAGGCACCCTTCCCCAAGCACGCAGCTGGCAGCTCCCATCTTCTGCTTTGAAAAAAATTCTTTCATCTTCTCAAAAAAAATCCCTGCAGCTAATCGATCCCCTGAGAAATCGACCCCTCCACCCATTCAGCCCCTCGCACCGACCTCCCCAGACGCACGAAACCCCTCCCACCACCCTGTGCCTCGGCCCTCGCGCACCCCATGCCCCTTGCATCGCCCTGCTCCCCCCAAGCGTAGCCCTACCCCCGAGGCGCCCTCCCATCGTGCCTCCTGGAGGCCCTCGCACTGACCTGCCCCCCTCCGTCGTCTTCTTCTCGAAAATCTCAGCTTCTTCTTCTTTCTCAAAATCCCAGCAACCCCGTTCGACAAAAAATCTCGCTTCTTCTTCCTCTCAAAAATCCCCGATGCTCCCTTCTTCACCCCACGGGGCTCCCCCGTCGACATTTGATGAATAACCTCCTCTCCATCCATGTCCTCTTCGACTGCTTAGGTCCCAAGAAACTCCACCAGATCATCTACGGCACCGCCATCATCTCCATCATTTTTCCAATCCACCGACTCTGCCCATGACACAGCCTGCTTCGTCAACATCATCGACCACCGCAACGAACGCGTCACCTTCTCGGGCATGCTCAAAATAAGAAAAGGCAGCAACATATCACAACGGATCAATCGGCATTCAACTTTCTTGGATGTTGATATTTAACAGAAAATACCATGTATTAATATAGTTGTTGATTTTTGTGGTATATGATATAAATGAATATGTATTTTATTGTATGTTTTTGTTTGGTGAATGTGATGAATGTGTGGATCCTTATTCATGTACTATTAGAGATTGAAACCATGAAAGAATTGAATGCAAGGCATTGTTTACATACATAAGAAAAAGCTGAAGTTGGATTTTCTCTGAAATTATCTCTAATTGAACAAGTTAATGCAAAGGATTATTTACCAAATTCTGATTAGAGTGTTGTTATTTGCACCGCGCTATTTTATGAATACACCGCAAAGTATAATATTCTTGGAATTCCAAATTTAACCTTAACCATTTTTATAACATTACCCGCAAATTTTTTACTTAATTACAAAAATTGCCATTAGCTAAATCCTTGCAAAAAAGACTGAAATTGAGAGGCCTCTAAGATTAATTGCTATCCGATATGTTGCAGTTGTAGACATTGTTAGCAGCATCGACAGAGGGAGGTGCGTGAGGGGGCCCTGGCCGAAGCAGAGCCCAGCTCAACAGATATATCACTTCTTGTGAAAAAAGGATAGATTTTTTTAATTTTCTTTAAAGTTAAGGCTGCGAGATGACACTTCAGTGTTGAAAGGTGTCCTTTTTCTTCTCTCAAACTTATCTTTATCTTTCTGTCTTTATCCTGATGAACTTCATCATCAATGCAACACTACATGCCTTTGCATCCACTGTGAAATCATGAACCTTACTTTTTATCTTTGTGCAGCAACAAAGCAAAATTAAGAAGCAACAAAATTAAGAAGCAATAGTAATAGGAGCAAAACTTTGGGATGGGCACATTGAGGCATGAAAGCGGATAGATGGAGATTGAAGAGAACAACCGTAGTTGCAAGCGATCTCGAGTCACCAACGGGCCAACAGCAATTAGGCCACCACCAATCTAGGCGAAGGGACGAAGAGCAAGACGATGGAAAGGCCAAAGACGATATAAACAACAACGGCAGTATGCAACCAAGAACAATCGCAGCATCATGAGGCCATGTTAACATCCGTATCATCTAGAATTTTCCGGGTCTCTCATGCTTTAGGTGGTAAAGATCGATACGTCAAGGTCTACACCGCCAAATGGCTGAGACCACCGAGTTCGCCTCTCCGTCTCCACTGCGATTCAGTTCTATGATATTCAAGATAATCTTGGGTACGATCAGCCCAGCAAAGCCATCGAATGGCAAATCAAGGCGGATGCGTCTGCCATCGCCGAGCTCCAAGCTCTTAGAGTTGTGGTGAAATAAGAACAAAAGTTGTCGTGAAGAAAAGGGTAAAAAAGTCAAAAGATGCAGTGAACAAAAAATCAAAAGAAAAGTTCAAAATATACGAGCGGTGAATTAAGAATTGCGGTGCATTTATAAATGTTTGCGGTGCAACTAACAACACTCTTCTGCTTATAGTTCATGTATCTTATGTACATGATAAAGAAAGAAATAGAAAGAGGGAAAGGGGCAAGATTTGTTAATAATAGTCATTGCATGATATGTGATATTGATGCTTGTGTAGCTGCACATGTATGAGAATTGATCGCGAGATTGGAAGGCTGCAGAACAGATAACATGCTCATGTTAGTAAAATTTGATGGCAGAGTGACTTAGAATAACTTGCAGCAACCAAAGAAAATGGACATCAACAAAAGCAATTCACAAATTTCCAGTATAAATCAGTTCACATATTTCCAGCATTCACAAATTTCTAGAACTTGAGCACACTTTTAAGCATGCACAAACTTCCAGCATTCACAGATTCATAAAATGATACAAAAATTTCCAGCATTCCCAAAGAAAATACATAAATTTCTTTGAATAGTCTTTGACCTTAAAACCCCAATTAAAGAGTTAGAGAAAAACATCATCCCACATATTTCCAGCATTCACAAATTTCTAGGACTTGAGCACACTTTTGAGCATGCACAAATTTCCAGCATTCATAGATTCACAAAATGATACAAAAATTTCCAGCATTCACAAAGATTTCCAGCATTCCGTATATTCTGCTTTGCAGACGACAAAATTTAAGATTTAATATTTCAATGGTTGCTACGCCATAACATCCACATTTTTTTAGGCTAAGCTTTAAAACAAAATCGACCTTTCCTGCCATGCTTTAAAACAAAGTTGTGATAAGTATTATCATTCAGCAGTGGCGGATTCTCTTAAGCATGATCTCATGAAGATGGCGAGCTTTGAGCAAGCCTTAAGGCAGAGCTCCATTGCCTGCTCAAAATACAATTACTGAATTAGGAAATATACAGAAGCTCGAGTGAAATTTTCTCACTACTATGTAACTGTGACACCAGAAGAGGTGTAACCATGAGTAGCTACAGCTTCAATGCCAATATCCATCCATGTGCACATGTATATGAATTTGTATTTATCCATCTTCTCTACGTAAATATACTTTTTTGTGAATTCAAATTGACAGCTGCCAAATTTTATCTACAATAATAGTTGTACATTATTTTCTCATTGAAGGTCAGTAGCAGGCGCCTGATGCACTGGGAAAATAAAAGGGCACATTATGAGCAATGCATGCATTTCTTTGGTACTCCCCATCGTGTGAATACAATACACCATTATACTTGGTGGTCAATCCCTCTTAAAATAAGGGCAAACAACTAGTGTCAAGGCTTTATCTTGCTGATTTACGTTACTACTAAACAACCAAATAAAATATACATGTACCTGTTAAGCATCGTTAGTGTTAAGGAACAAAAAACATTGTCAAATTTGTTTGTCTTGTGCATATATCTTAATGAGATAGGTAAAAGAATATAAATTATATAAACAAATAGGCAACAAATTTGTTTGTTAGTGGCAGATAATTGACCTTTTCTAAAAGGATATAAATTATTAATAACAAGTCCAGCAATCATATAAACAAATAGGCAACAAACAAAATAAGAGTATTCAGTTCACATCAGTTCATGCATTGAATCATACTTCATATTCTCAAGGAACATTTCTAAATAAAACGAAAATATATTTACACAGTAGGAACTAAACATTTTTCATCAAAAGCAGAACAAAAACACCAATCCAATGCCAATTTACACACGAAATGAAGTCCATTAAATCAGCTTAAATTAGTGAACACAACCATATGCTCAAATAACCATTATATACGATTTACCATCACTCTGAATTCTGCCTATAAGCATTACCTCTCCAGACGACCAAAGTGCTGAGCACCTCCACGATCGATGGCCCTGACAGCATCCTCGCCAGCTGCATCCTGTACGGTATCAATTTCCAAAACCTCCCAACAAAACACAGCTACCAAAAATTACAGATTCAAAAAGCCCAGCTGGGAAATGGTATCCTCCAGCATAAATACTAAGAAAAGGAACTACCTTTGTGGCCAAATTCCATCCAAAAGACTCTGAAAGCCAAAAACCAGAAGCAAAATCTCAGTGACATCAAGTTATCAATTAGTAAAGGGAGCTGAACAAAAGAAGCAAGGAGGAATAATGTAAGTTTGGAAGTGATACCATTATTTGCAAAGCTATGTTTCACATTTGTCCACCTTGCTCTTGTTGAATACTGGATTTGTTCAACGACAAAACATCAACAAAAATTGTTATCACAAATCAATAGCAAAATTTTAATGAATACAACAAGAGGAATATATCAAAATAATACCTTAGCTAATATACATCCGGTTATATAATGACCTTTTTGTTTACAATATACGCAAGTTCTTTGTTTCTTAATATATTTTTCTTGTGATATCTCGATTCCAGATTTGATTCTACTAGCTTGTCCTGGTCGACCTTTTGTGACCAACGTGCCGTTTGGGGTCACGAATAGTGATTTGAGTTGTTTGTTCTGGAGATGCCAATATGGTTGACATAGGCATTTTATTGCTAGCATCCGCACGGCCATCACCTTCTTCCTCTTTTTTTCCTTATAAATTTCAACTTTTTCATTTAACTCATCGATCATATTCTCAAGCTCATCATGAAACACGTTGGCCAATATTGCCCCTTCCAGTGCTTTGTTGCATTTTGCTCTGAGTGCCCAATATTTTATGATAAAAAAGTTGGCATTCACTATTTGTATGATTACTTCTAACCACTCCACGACCAACATGTCGAGCATCCTTCGTCCACTGTCTCATGATATATTTTTCTGGAATTGTGAAATTTGTTTCTTCACTAAAATGTGTAGGATATGTTTACATAAAATTCCTCACTTCTCAAACTTGACACATGTGCAAGTAATTGTTATTTTTTGGGATGCATCAAAGACAACAAGCTCATGGGTTATTTTGCTTTCATCATTTTCAATCATCTGCCACACGTCATATGTGATAATAGAAGCATCATTTGATAATTTCTTATGAAACATGGAGCCATTTTCCTTGAACTCTTTTTGAAAGATATCAAACATATTCCTTGTGTAGCAATCTCTAGCTTGCTTTTCAATTAGGTGTGATGTGCTCAATATAGGAATTGAGTTGGTACTTTTAAATTCAGCCTCAAGTTCAACAACTCGACGTGCTCCCACTGCATTCTCATATTTGTTTATAAATTCATGTAATTTAGTTTGTGAATTTACATAACCATCAAAATAAGCATTGATTCCCTCGCTTCTTTGAGTAGATGTCATGCTTGCAGTAAAGACGTTCTTTAGAAATACTGGCACCCAATGATCTCGATGACTATACAACTGTGTTAACCAATGTTTTCCCATCCAATTCATATTTACTTCGCATTTCTTCCCAACACTCTATAAACTTCTTTATGGTACAACTCCAATACCATTTTTGTACTCTGCAGAAATTTGCTCACCATGCATAATTTGTATCGATTGAATATTTTGTAAAACATTTTTTTGAAGATGCCATGGGCAATAACGATGTCTTGTCTGAGGAAAGACCTTGTGAATTGCAGAACGCATAGCCTTATCTTGATCCATGATGATTGTTGAAGATGCTATACCTGACAGACATTTCAACTATTCATTAAATAGCAATGTGAATGTCTCCTAAGATTCATCTGCTAGTAACGCACATACCAAAAGTGTAGATTGCGTGTGATGGTTGACGCCTATGAAAGGCGCAAATGGCAAGCTCAAATTATGTGTTTTGTATGTGCAATCAAATGAAACATCCCCAAATTGTAAATATGATGTAGTGGCTCTTCCTTCCGCCCAAAAGACACTTCTCATTGATTGATCGTGATCTAATTCCATTGCAAAGTAGAATTGTAGATCCAAAGCCATTTTATTTTGAAAATGTTCAATGATTAAGGCACACTCTTGACCAATATTACTTTTCCATTTAATTCTACGGTGAGCTTGACATTGTTGCATACTAAGATGGTCATCTTCACCTCATAACCAGCATTTACAACCTTGCAAATAAGAGAAGGCCGTAATCCTTTACCGTTAAGACAAATCAAAAAGCTTCTTGCACATCGGAGCTCGATGAAGTTTTTGATGTGAATGATGTTTCATGACTTTACTTGGTGTGGTTAATGTATATCCAATGTAATCATCATCCAATTTTCGAACAATCCAATTTCCAGAGAGTCTCTGTCAAGTCCAATAACCATCCTTGCTTTGCATCCCACTCTTGTGTCAGCTTGACGGTACACATTCTTTCCTTCTTGTTTCTGGACTAAGAAGGAAAGAATGTGTATCCAGATTTAGTCCAGAAACAAGAAGGAAAGAATGTGTATCGTCAAGCTGACACAAGAGTGGGATAAAAAGCAAGGATGGTTATTGGACTTGACAGAGACTCTGGAAATTGGATTGTTCGAAAATTGGATGATCACATTGGACATACATTAAACACACCAAGTAAAGTCATGAAACATCATTCACATCAAAAACTCATCAAGCTCCGGTGTGCAAGAAGCTTTTTGATTGTCTTAACGGTAAATGATTATGGCATTCTACTATTTGCAAGGTTGTAAATGTTGGTTATGAGGTGAAGATGATCATCTTAGTATGCAGCAATGTCAAGCTCACCTTAAAATTAAACGGAAAAGTAATATTGGTCAAGAGTGCCTTAATCATTGAACATTTTCAAAAAAATGGCCTTAGATCCACAATTCTACTTTGCAATGGAATTAGATCACGATCAATCAATGAGAAGTGTCTTTTGGACGGATGGAAGTGCCAGAACATCATATTTACAATTTGGGGGTGTTGTTTCATTTGATTGCACATACAAAACACATAATTTGAGCTTGTCATTTGCGTCATTCACAGGCGTCAACCATCACAGACAATCTACACTTTTTGTATGTGTGTTACTAGCGGATGAATCTTAGGAGACATTCACATCGCTATTTAATGAATGGTTGAAATGTATGTCAGGTATAGCACCTTCAACAATCAGCACGGCTCAAGATAAGGCTATGCGTTCTGCAATTCACAAGGTCTTTCCTCAAACAAGACATCGTTATTGCCCTTGGCATCTTCAAAAAAAATGCTTTACAAAATATTCAATCGATACAAAGTTTGCATGGTGAGCAAATTTCTGCAGTGTACAAAAATGGTATTGGAGTAGTACCGAAGAGAAGGTTATGGAGCGTTGGGAAGAAATGCGAAGTAAATATGAATTGGACGGAAAAAAAAATTGGTTAACACAGTTGTATAGTCATCGAGATCATTGGGTGCCTGTATTTCTAAAGAACGTCTTTACTGCAAGCATGACATCTACTCAAAGAAGCGAGGGAATCAATGCTTATTTTGATGGTTATGTAAATTCACAAACCAAATTACATGAATTTATAAACAAATATGAGAATGCAGTGGGAGCACGTCGAGTTGTTGAACTTGAGGCTGAATTTAAAAGTGCCAACTCAATTCCTATATTGAGCACATCACACCTAATTGAAAAGCAAGCTAGAGATTGCTACACAAGGAATATGTTTGATATCTTTCAAAAATAGTTCAAGGAAAATGGCTCCATGTTTCATAAGAAACTATCAAATGATGCTTTTATTATCACATATGACGTATAGCCGATGATTGAAAATGATGAAAGCAAAATATCCCATGAGCTTGCTGTCTTTGATGTATCCCAAGAAATAACAATTACTTGCACATGTGCCAAGTTTGAGAAGTGAGGAATTTTATGTAAACATAGCCTACACATTTTAGTGAAGATACAAATTTCAACAATTCCAGAAAAATATATCATGAGACGGTGGACGAAGGATGCTCGACATGTTGGTCATGGAGTGGTTAGAAGTAGTCATACAAATAGTGAATGCCAACTTTCTATCATAAAACATTGGGCACTCAGAGCAAAATGCAACAAAGCACAGCACTGGAAGGGGCAACATTGGCCAACGTGTTTCATGATGAGCTTGAAAATGAGTTTAATGAAAAGTTGAAATTTATAAGGAAAAAAAGAAGGAAGAAGGTGATGGCTGTGCGGATGCTAGCAATAAAATGCCTACGTCAACCATATTGGTATCTCCAGAACAAGCAACTCAAATTACTATTTGTGACCCCAACGGCCCGGTGGTCACAAATGGTCGACCAGGACAAGCTAGAAGAATCAAATCTGGAATCGAGATATCACAAGAAAAATATACTTAAAAACAAATAACTTGCGGATATTGCAAACAAAAAGGCCATTATATAACCGGATGTACATTAGCTAAGGTATTATTTTGATATATTCATGTTTTCTTATTGTATTCATTAAAATTTTGCTATTGATTTGTGATAACAATTTTTGTTGATGTTTTGTAGTTGAACAAAGCCGGTATTCAATAAAAGCAAGGTGGACAATGTGAAACATAGCTTTGCAAATAATGGTATCACTTCCAAACTTACATTATTCCTCCTTGCTTCTTTTGTTCATCTCCCTTTACTAATTGCTAACTTCATGTCACTGAGATTTTGCTTCTGATTTTTGGCTTTCAGAGTCTTTTGGATGGAATTTGGCCACAAAGGTTGTTCCTTTTCTTGGTATTTATGCTAGAGGATCCCATTTCTCAGTTGGGCTTTTTGAATCTGTAATTTTTGGCAGTTGTGTTTTGTTGGGAGGTTTGGGAAATTGATACCGACATGATGCAGCTGGCAAGGATGCTGTCAGGGCCATCGTTCGTGGAGGTGCTCAGCACTCTGGTCGTATGGAGAGGTAATGCTTATAGGCAGAATTCAGAGTGATGGAAAATCGTATATAATGGTTGTTTGAGCATATGGTTGTGTTCGCTGATTTAAGCTGATTTAATGGACTTCATTTAGTGTGTAAATTGGCATTGAGTTGGTGTTTTTGTTCTGCATTTATTGAAAAATGTTTAGTTCCTACTGTGTGTATATATATTCGTTTTATTTAGAAATGTTCCTTGAGAATATGAAGTATGATTCAATGCAGAAATGATGTAAACTGAATACTCTTATCTTGTTTGTTGCATATTTGCTTATATGATTGCTGGACTTGTTATTAATAATTTATATCCTTTTAGAAAAGGTCAATTATCTGCCACTAACAAACAAATTTGTTGCATATTTGTTTATATAATTTATATCCTTTTACCTATCTCATCAAGATAAATGCACAAGACAAACAAATTTGACAATGTTTTTTGCTCAACACTAACGATGCTTAATAGTTACATTATTTTATTTGGTTGTTTAGTAGTAACGTAAATTAGCAAGATAAAGCCTTGACACTAGTACTTTACCCATATTTTAAGAGGGATTGACCACCAAGTATGCTGGTGTATTGTATTCACACGATGGGGAGTTTCAGAGAAATGCATGCATTGCTCATAATGTGCCCTTTTATTTTCCCAGTGCATCAGGCGCCATCAGGCGCCTGCTACGGATATTCAATGAGAAAATAATATACAACTATTATTGTAGATAAAATTTGATAGCTATCAATGTGAATTCACAAAAAAATATATTTACGTAGAGAAGATGGATAAATACAAATTCATATACATGTGCACGTGCATGGATGTTGGCATTGAGGCTGTAACTACTCATGGTTACACCTCTTCTGGTGTCACAGTTACGTAGTAGTGAGAATATTTCACTCGAGCTTCTGTATATTTCCTAATTTTCCTAATTCAGTAATGCTATTTTGAGCAGGCAATGGAGCTCTGCCTCAAGGCTTGCTCAAAGCTCGCTATCATCATGAGATCATGCCTACGAGAATCTGCCGCTGCTAAAAGCTAATACTTATCACAACTTTGTTTTAAAGCATGGCAGGAAGGGGGATTTTGTTTTAAAGCTTAGCCTACAAAAACTTGTGATGAGGTCTTTGTGGATGTTATGGCGTAGCAGCCATTAAAATATTAAATCTTGAGTTCTTTCTGCAAAGCAGAATATACTGAATGCTGGAAATCTTTGTGAATGCTGGAAATTATTGTATCATTTTGTAAATCTGTGAATGCTGGAATTTTATGAATGCTCAAAAGTGTGCTCAAGTTCTGGAAATTTGTGAAAGCTGGAAATATGTGGGATGATGTTTTTCTCTAACTCTATAATGGGGTTTTTGAGGTCAAAGACTATTCAAAGCAATTTATGTATTTTCTTTGTGAATGCGGGAAATTTTTGTATCATTTTATGAATCTGTGAATGCTTGAAATTTGTGAATGCTCAAAGTGTGCTCAAGTTCTGGAAATTGAAATTTGTGAATGCTTGAAATATGTGAACTGATTTAAACTGGAAATTTGTGAATTGCTTTTGCTGATGTCCATTTTCTTTGGTTGTTGCACGTTATTCAAAGTCACTCTGCCATCAAATTTTACTAACATGAGCATGTTATCTGTTTTGCAGCCTTCCAATCTTGCGATCAATTCTCATACATGTGCAGCTGCACAAGCATCAGTATCACATATAAGGCAATGACTATTGTTAACAAATCTTGCACATATCCCTCTTTCTATTTCTTTCTTTATCATGTACATAAGGTACATGAACTATAAACAAAATTTGTATGTAAATAATGCCTTGCATTAACTTGTTCAATTAGAAATAATTTCAGAGAAAATCTAGCATCAGCTTTTTCTTATGTATGTAAACAATGCCTTGCATTCAATTCTTTCATTGTTTCAATCTATAATAGTACATGAATAAGGATCCACACATTCATCACATTCACCAAACAAAAACATACATTACATTTTCATTTATATCATATACCACAAAAATCAACTATATTAATACATGGTATTCTCTATTAAATATCAACATCCAAGAAAGTTGAATGCCGATTGATCTGTTGTGATATGTTGCTGCCTTTTCTGATTTTGAGCATGCCTGAGAAGGTGACGCGGTCGTCGCAGTGGTCGGTGATGTTGACGAAGCAGGTTGTGCCGTGGGCAGAGCCGATGGACTGGAAAAACAACAGAGATGATGGCGGTGCCGGAGGTGATCTGGTGGAGCTTCTTGGGACCGAAGCAGTTGATGAGGACGTGGATGGAGAGGAGGTTATTCATCCAATGTCGACGGGGGAGCCCCAGGGGGAGGGGTGAAGAAGGGAGCCGCGAGGATTTTGAGGGGAGGGATTTTTTGTCGAACGGGGTTGCTGGGATTTTGAGAAAGAAGAAGCTGATATTTTTGAGAAGACGGGGGCATGGCAGTTCGAGGGCCGCCAGGAGGCACGATGGGAGGGCGCAGTGGGGCAGGGCTATGTGGGGGCAGGGCTACGCAGGGGAGGGGGAGCAGGGCAATGCAAGGGGCAGGGGGTGCGCGAGGTCCGAGTCACAGAACGGCGGGAGGGGCTTCGTGCATCAGGGGAGGTTGGTGTGAGGGGCTGAGTGGGTGGAGGGGTCGATTTCTCTGAGGATCGGTTAGCTGCATGGATTTTTTGTGAAGATGAAAGAATTTTTTTTCGAAGCAGAAGATGGGAGCTGCCAGCTGCGTGCTTGGGAAAGGGTGCCTTGCGTGATTTGTTGTTGAAGGTCTTTTTTCTGGAAAAGGGTGAGCTGCCAAACGAGTAGGAGGGGGTTTTTGCAAAATGAATATATATATATATATATATATATATATATATATATATATGAAGCATGGGTTGCGCATCTTCTCGCGGGAGAATGGCTTCTTCCGTTTTGATTGTGCGGATGAATGTGAGGCCGTGCTCCACAGGGGCCCTGGTTATTCGACGGACGCCTCATCATCCTCCGTCGTTGGAGCAGTGACATATCCTTGACTCGTGACATGATCAAGGTCGTTCCCGTTTGGATTCTTTTCCCCAACTTCCCGATTAATCTTTGGTCTGCCGAGATTCTCATCATTGCGGCTAGTCTGGTTGGGACTCACATTTGCATGGACACTGCTACCTCTATGCTGGACAGGTTGGAATTTGCTCGGTGCTTCATTGAGGTTAGTGTTATGTTGCCGCTCCTCCGCAACATCAGGTTAGCGTATGATGATGGATCTACAATCGTGCTGGATGTCGAATACGAAGGCGAACCCACTAAGTGCACGCATTGTCTATGCTTCGGTCACAGTGTTAATCAATGCCCTTGGGGGTGGTGCGGGATATGGCTCATGTTATCACACCTACTGTGGTCTCCTAAGAGAGGTTTGCGAGGATTCGCCCTACCCCTTCTCCTGTGGATAGCCCTTGCCTCCTTGAGGAGGAAATTTCTGTGGTTGCTGCAGAGAACGTTGTTGTTGAGCCTGTGGGTGCAGTTGTGGACCTCATTGCCAGGGTTGCAGGCAAGGTGTTGGCGGAACTGCCCCCTAATCTTCTGGGTGATCCCTGCCTTTTTGAGGCGGATATGTCTGACGTTGATGAAGAGATCATTGTTGAGGAGCCTGGGGATGCCAGTGTGGATTCCGTTGCTACATATTGGCCCCCTCTGCCCTGCCTTCCTGGCGGGGGTGGGGTGGGTTGTGTTGGCCAGGTGTCTACCTCCTTACCCTAGCCTTTGCACTCACATTCGGACGGTGTGCTTGCTGCTAGCTCCTCTCTGCCTCCAGTTCCTCCCTCTTGTGGTGTTGGGGACTTACGCCCTACCTGCACGAAGGTTGGTCCTTCGACGGAGACCAGGAATCGCGGCAAGGCCCCTTTTGTGCTGTGATCGTCGACCTACGACCCTTGGTCTGAGCCCCATGATGTTCGTCCTCCCTTCCCGATGGTTGTGGTTAAACCGGAGTGGGCGGCGTTGTTGGCTGAAGTGGGTGGAAAATCAAAGTCAGAAAAAATCTGCGCATGTGACTCATCAAGTGACTACGCACTCGAGGGGCGGATCCATGGCGGGGCACCTTCGCATGCCTTAGTATCCTAAAACTATGAGTGTGTTGATCTGTGCCTACCCCGGGACTAGCTTGTTTAGTGTTGGTCTGCACCTACCCTTTTATTGTGTAGTGTTGTAGTAGTTGTGATTTGTACTGCTATGTGACGTGACTTGGTGCCATGTTACTTTGTCTGCGTTGGCAAGCTGTATGTGTGTGAGTGTGAGTGGTTTTCTGGTTGTATTACGTTGGGGTCTGGCATGTTGGCTATTTGTATTAGTGCTTGGCGACTGCTTCCCAGTCTCTCCCAAGTCTGTCATCTTGGCTATCTGTCCTGACATTCCCTTGGTTCTCTTTGTATGAATATAATCCACTTACTTTTCATATGTGTGTGTGTGAAGTGAAAAATGGGTGTGAAACCCCACTCCTTATTTTTTCTTCTTTTGATCCAATCCGTTCATTTTGATCTTTATGTTCTAAAATATCAAAATATCACTTTTCAAGTAAATCCAAGTGGTTTTGTTGGTTTATCCACTCGACGCAAGTTTAACAATTTTACCGTAACCGAACTTTTGCAACGATTAAATGAACGGATAAAATTCTTAGGATACACTTAAAAATTGATAGTTTGGAGTTTTAGAACACAAGCATCAACATGAACGGAACTGATTGATGAAAACGAGGGGAGGTTTGGGGTTGCATGAGTTAGCCAAAGAGAAAATGTCCTCCTTAGCTAGCCGATACCCATGTTGCACATGTATGAAAGATATCTAGAACCAAAATGTATTTCTTACTTTCTCATCCACTTAACAAAATCCGTCTACAACCTTCATTCTCTATTTTTCTTATCTAGGCATGCTCAACTGATATCATATGGCTCTCTAGTATCATGCATGAGAGAAATGCTGGAATACTAAGGTCTTCACTGCTAAGGTATCTGCTAATGGACTTATCTGCCTTGGCTAATTGTATGGGGTTGGTGATATACCTTTCAGGGCAATGACTGTGCCTTCCCTAAGCCAGTAAAATATTTCTTCTTTTTATTATTCGATATATTATTAATTAAGTTTAATTTTGGATTAAAATTTCAATAGTGGTGTCAATAGGAGTGTATTCATTGTCTTTATTCTTTGAATCTCATCATAACTACATAACAATAACCAAACAAAGTTCCATTTCATAAATAAACTAGGCTTGTAAAATTACCATCATCATCATGATGACTACATAACAAATGTCATCATTATAACTGCATAATAAATTCTCAAAAAAGAAAAATGTACAATTACAAGGTCTGTATATATGTTTACATGGAGGAATGAGGTCAACAAAAAGAAGCCGATAGTTTAACTCACTTGACTGATGTCTTGGGAAATACACCAAAATTATTTTTTGATAAGAGATGCCAAACCAAGTTCACAATCTTCTTTAGCACGTCTGTCAAATGGATCTTCGCCAATATAAAGATCAAATATTGACTGACATAACAGCTTGCTCTGGATGCTCCCCAATTCCTTTCCATCAACTGGAGTTAAAAGGAACATTGGTGTTCAAAAAATGAAGTTATTGCTTCAAAATTACTAGAAATGAAAAGTTAAAAGTCACAGATGTAAACTAATTCAGCTTACAATGTACGTAATATTTATTGCATCAATATTGCGATTATGATGTTAGACATGTGAGCATTAGAAGTTATCAGGTGTGGACACATGGACATTGTGGCAGGGATAATACACAACATGACACCCAACAAGGCAGATACTTAAAAAGTAGGATACAGTGAGACAATGATACGATTAAAAGTTGGTCTACACATGTTACATATAAGACATCGAATCTTCGACATTCCGATGGCCATCAAGTGCGGAAGGTTCCTCGGTATGTTGTTTTTCATTTCTAATACTAAAAGTAGAACGGAAAACAAAAAAACTTCGTGTGCACGTTTGGAGGTTACCTACACAAGGAGGCATTCCCTCCAATGTGCTAGCCAAAACTCCACTCTTTACTTATTTTCAGATGAACGGCACCATTTATTTTTATCCATATATACTAAACTCCAATACACCAAAGACATAGTGAACCCAATGTGTTTTGGTTATTGATATATTCAATTGTAAATTTAACTGTTTCATAGTAATAATAGAACTTTTTGCAATGACACGATCAAAGAGCAAGACACATTTAATTCACTAGATTTTTGGTGTTGCATTTTAAAAATATGAAGAAAAAAAATGAATGGTGACTATCATCTAAAAAAATTGAAGAATAGAATTTTTAGCAAGTGCATATGAGAAAATTTCGCATTATGTTATATCTCATAGATTTAAATACATACATATATTATATATACATCAGTTTTATGCACATGCTCTGTACGAGACACGAACTATTAACCATATAAGTCACATATTTATATTAGTTTTAGAACTTCTATTGGATATGGATTCCGATTTTATGGGGTTTTATATTCACAAGGATAAATAATTGAAATTTCATTTTAATATTTTATAGGTGAAGTAGAATAGAATTTTAGTTCACCATAAATTTCGACCATAGTTATTTTAAATTTTTTTAAGTATAGTGTAATTCTTCTTTGGTATTAATATCTATTTTATATTTTTATCTATTATACAAAAAAGGCTATTTTTGGATGTGAATGCTAACTCGAATAAATATGTAAGTAGAAGCATGGCTAGTATTTGATTAAAATTTTTTGGAAGGAAAACTTTAAGGTTTTGAGGTGAAAAAGATAGAGGGATGAGAAGGGACCGGGAAGGGAGAGAAGGTGTGGGTGATTTTATGGTACAGCGAGAGATAATTACTATAGGTACAGGAATACAAGATATGAGAATTTAGGTTTGTGCACGAGTGAACATGACATAGATGGGTGGTGGCGGGATTCGTGTCTTACGGGGATGAGAATTACCATAAAATTTATATTAGTCAATTAATTTTTCTAAATTTTTTAATGTTCATGAATTTTTCACATTCTAATTTGGTGAGTTTAACTAAAAGAAAAACAATCAATTACAATTTTAAGGAAATTAAGATCATATTTAATGAATTTTTATTTTGTTGCTATTTTGTTTTACTACATTTTTCCAGAAATTCTAGCTTAATATAAAATTCTATATGTATTTTCTTTTGTTTGTTTAAGAAAATTGAAATAGTATATTGATATTAATTTATATTTTACTTTATTACTTATTAATACATTCTGTATTAAATTAAAAACATAGAAAATTTGTGTCAATTTACTTTTAAAATAGTTATAAAATTTATGCTTCTTTAGAATTTTTATTAGATTGAATTCTAATTTAAGTTTGCTTCTATTTATAAAAAAATTATTTTACTAATTTTTCTCCGAAGTGATTTGAAATTCAAACATCATAAGAGTTTCTGTGTTTTCTTATGTTACCCAAAAAAATTAAAAACTTAATTCTGTTTTATTGATAATATATTAAATTATAAACATAAACTGATACCAAAAAAGGAGGATAAAATTTCTATCAATTTGCTTTTAAGAGTAATTGTAGATTATACAATAATGTTTTAATTTATATTTCATTTTTAGAACTCAATTCTCAACATAATTCTGTTTTACAAATGAAATTATATAGATTTTCTATCAAATATATCTTTAATATTCATTTTTATTAAACAAAAACCAAAGTGTTCAAAAAAGGAACAAAAAGATGACAACAAAATACAAAATTTTTTAATTTCTATTTTACAAGTTTTAGTTTTAGAAAGACGTCTATTCTATAAGCAGAATTATATTTGAGAATAATAGGAATCATACGACACATGTAGCTTAGCTAGGAACCGTTCAGTTTGATCTTCATATTCTAAAACCTCAAAATATCAAAAAATATATGATGACCCAAGGAGTTTTGCATATTCATCCACCCGACACAGATTTAACAGTTTTACCTGAATAGAACTTTTTGCAACGGGTGGATGAACATACAAACCCACTTCGGTCACCTGATATTTGATGTTTTAAGGTTTTAGAATGTGAAGAACAACATGAACGGTTCCAATTTTCCAAAAAAATATATGGATGGATGGACTTTTAAAGAGTTACGTATGTGGCTCATATGTTTCCTATTATTCTCATTATATTTTATAAACAAGTGGTTTTCTTCATTATTTTCGTTTTTATTAAAAATAATAAATTTTGTTAAAAATGATGTGGTCAAAAAGAAATAAATTTTTTCAAAAAAGAGAAGGGTAGACATGTGAGGACAAAAAAGAGATGATATGATTCTATACTATTTACTTTTAAGAGTAGTTATGTATATTGTATGAGAAAAATGGGCATTATATGATACATGAGATATATCTACCATATATTGCACGAGGTAAAAGTACAATCCATATGAACACGGTAAAAATGATCACATGGTTGTACTTTTACCCTTATTGAAGAGTGTAATGCCCTATATTTTCCCTATTTATTTTAGTAATTAAATTCCAATTTTTTCATGTTATCAAAAATATTTTTCCTCGAATTCTTTTCCCTTGTTTTCTTTTCTCCCTTTCCTTTTTCCTTCGGCCCAACAACAAGCCAGCTCCCTCTTTTCTTCTTCCTTTCCTTCTTTCTTTTAAGAACCCATGGCCCGCAGCCCAACTCCCATCCTCTTTCCTTTTCTTTCTCTTTTTTTAACCAAAGCCCAAAGCCCACGGCTCAATCTGCTCCTTTTATTTATTTTTCCTGGACAAACTCTCTCATTCAATCCCCCTCAAAATATATGCTCTCTCTCCCCTTCACTCTCCTTTCCCGTCCATATTCCGTCGCTCTTAACTCCGATCGACTGAAAATCAGCATCCTTCGCTACGATTCAATTACCCGCCTTGTGTGATCGGCCCCTATCATGTCCCCCTACGATTATATGTAATCTCGCTTTTCTTCTTCAAGGATTTCATGCGAAAAAAATTATTTTCCTCTCTCAAACTTTGGTTTTCTAATTTTTGGGTCAGATTTGTGTTGAAGGTTTATGTTGAAGGCTTGGATTCTTCTCGGTTTTCACCTTCTCCCTTCGACGAGCAGTCGCAGCCATTCAATGGTACGACGACGATGCTTGGCCTCTTTTCCAACGAGGTTTCGGTGATCAATAAATTTACATGATTCTAATTTTTGGTTTTAAATGTTGGTTTATTATTATGTGAGGGTCTTCCCTATTGTCGCTATTTATTTATAGGTATTTTAATGTTTAATACCACATTGGATGTCTGAAGAAGAGTCAAAGTTTGTAAGCCTATAAGGCCTAGCTTGTTTTCAATCAATCGATCAATGAAAAGTTCAATGGAAAATTTCCACAAAACTGAGAAAGATTCCCCCTTCCTGGGTGAGAAGTCTCGAAACATCTTGGTAAAACCCAAGAAATCCTAGTTATCCAATTTCTTTTCCATTCTTCCACCAAATCCCTAAAACTCATCACGTCCTTCATCAAAAAAATCAGCAGTAGAATCCAACAGATGGATAGATCCACACTGGGGAAACCTACCAAATTGTTACCGGGCCTATAACACTAATATGATCATCATGATTTTCAAATCTTTTTCCAATCGAGTTGGAACCATGGTTTAAGATTTTGCCTGATACCCATCGGTATCTGACATTTCGTCTCGATTTCGGTGCAGACTGAGACGAAACGGGCATTCACTTCTTGGTTTCGGCCAGAACGGCACCGTTTCGGCCAAACGAAGGGGGAAATGAAGAAAAATTATAGGAAAACTGATGAAAACGCAGAAGACAAAAGAAAAAGTGAAGGGTAAAAGAAATAGAAAAAATAAAATAAAATAGAAAAAATGAGAAAACATACCTCATCTACCGCCGCCCCGTTGCCGCCTTCTTTCCATTGCCACCGCCGCCACCTTCTTCCATCGCTGTCGCCGCCGCCTTCTTTTCTGCCGACCGCGTGCAAGAGGGAAGAAGGGGGAAATAGAAAGTGGGAAAGATCGCGATGGGAGGGTGTACTACAATTGTAGAGCACTAATAAAAGTGTGCTGCTATTCACACTACACATATTGCTAATTGTACTTCATTCATTTACAAGTTCCCCATTGAAATGGTAAACTTCTAGATAAATGAGGTATATTTAGCAAAATGTTTAATGTGAGTAGCAGCGATAAAGATATTTTTGGGGATTTCTATGCAAACAGACCTCATTGCTCAGTACACAACCATTGCTATGCAAACAGACCTCATTGTTCAGCACTAAAAATGTGTAATGTGAGTACCCCTTTTTCATTATCACATTTTGATTGATAATGAAACATCATGGACAATAGTCCCTGAACAATTTCACATTTTGAATGATAATGAAACACCATGGACAACAAGGTGAAATACTTTACTATGTTTTAAGTCTATATTTGAAATTCTGTATGCAAACATACGGCAGAGATGATTTTTTTTGGAAAAGGTGTATCTTAGTTATGATGCAACCAATTTCGTTCGCTTCTGTTATGATGACAAGGTGAATTGTACACAGCCAGCTTATTTACAAGTTTTACATTCGTTGTTCTTTAGAGGTGGTGTGCCATTCCTTTTTTAGTTTTTTACTTTTAACACATTTCAATTATTTTGTTAGATATCTTTTCTTATATCATGTAATGTTTATGCAGATTAAAAGGCTCCAGACTTATGAAGAAATGCTTAATAATACTTATGAAGAAATGCTTAATAATATTAAGTTAATATCATCCAGTGAGTTATTGACGAGTGCAGCACATCTCGTGTAGTAGCAAGGCTCGAGGAAGAAGAACGAAGAAACAATCGGAGGTTACGGGGATTAAGATGCTGCATACATACCAAAAATATTTAGCAAAAAATATTTTTATATATTTCGTAAAATGTATAAAAATATTTTTATATATTTCGTAAAATGTATAACTTGTAAAAAAGTATTTGTCTCATCAATTTTTATTGTCATTCTTTTATATTAATAAAATAATGAAGGGATGGTTGGATTACTATATGAATTATAGCTAAAAATTTTGTATGCATTTGTAGTATAAAATACAATATATCTATACATGTAATACGTCACTATGTGTATATAGTATATCCATATTTAAAGTATCTCTGAAACATACCGATATCCGAAACGAAACTACCGAAACTTGCTTCCGAAACTGGCAATACCGATACCGAAACCTAAATTTGGGAAAGAGCGATACCGAGACCGAAATCAAGACCTAAAACCTTGGTTGGAACACATCATTTGATGAGAAAAATGCATAAACAACTTTTTCCAATCAACCTGGACCTTGTTCTGATTGCTCAATTCCAACTCTGCATAAGATTTGGGTAGTGAAATACAGAACCACACGGAGGTCTGATCAACCTCCAAATTCCAATTTCACCCATGGGGTTAACACACTATGATTTTAAGAAAAATAAGATAGAAATATGATTACTTTTTTATTCCTCTAAAAACGTTCAATAAATATATATGGTTAAACTTTGAACACAATGCAACATGTATAAAAAGATGAGGAGCCAGGGTAAATTCTAACATATATATTTAATGGCTCATACACTTTATTGACACATGGAAAAGACAATAAACCAAAAGTTCATTAAACAAACTTACTTTTCGTTTGAATGATGAAACCATGTTCCTTCGAGAGATCTATTATGGATCCACGTGGAAGTTTGTACTCATCTTTAAAAAGGGATGTGAATCTGTGAAAAAAAGGATACCCATTCATGTTTAGAAAACTGATATACATGGTATACAAAAGCTCTGATGTTGAAATTTGAGTGTGTGATAAGCATGACAAATGCAGATTGGCAAGGTAGAATATAACGAATGGTTAACTAGGGAGTTTGGTTGCTCAACGCCTCTGGAGAAAAACCAAGATGTTGCAAACTTAATGAACACCCACTAGTTGCAAAGGTAAATCTCACAATGGCAAGTTCAACCAGGGCAGCTATGGAAGCACTTGTCTTTATTTGTGTGTCCAAATTCTAGAATTGTTTTATTCCAAGTTTCTACGTGTTTGTTTTCTTCTTGTTGAAGCTCCATGCAGCTTCAATTTAAAAAAAGAAAAAGAAAAACCCAAAAGACAATGCTGGGTTTCGTACTTCTGTATCCCAATACGTAGTTGGAATAACATCAGAAGTCCAGAAGCAGTAGTTGCCGGTGCGATCGAAATGAGCACAGCTCCAACTATATTTTAGGAATCGTACTAAAGAAAGCCATAACAGCAAAAAATGTGTTAAGTGAAGGTGTTTGTCAGCTTTACTATCATTTAAAGAGTAACTGGTTAATAATTTTAAACTACTACTTGATTTAGGGAAACCCAATTTTCTAAACAATGAACTATGGCTCCAACTTGCATCGTATCTAACTTCGTCAAATGCACCATCAAAGATATCTCAATTTGCAAGGTATAATTACTTTCCAAATTAAGTGCTAAGCCTTACCCCTCAACTGGTTCAAGATGCATCCATCTATTGATGACCATAGAGCTTTTATAGGAAGTTGTAATACATGGAAATTCCAATAGACAATCTATAATGTTAATCTGAACTCAGGATCATCACATGACGTATGAATTTGAAGGGATGCTCCCAACCTAATTGAATTGTTGTCATCGTCGGTGTATGAGTGTGTGTGTCCATATTGATGTGTTATTATGGAATATCATAATATTAGTTATCAAAGTTGTCATGTCATGATATATAACACTTACTGTTTTCTACAATAATTGTAATGTATTGCATATCATAAGATAAATTTATCTTGTATCATCTAACGTAACGTATTGCATATCGTAAGATACATTTATCTTGTGCAATAATTAAGCAAACTACACATATAACTAAATATATCAAATACATATAAAGATATTCAATCACAAAACAAACAATAAATAAGGAAATATAATAGAAGTTCGAAAAACAATAGGTTGATGGGAGTCAATAAGTGCAGGCAATGCCTTCGTAAGGGTTGGCGGTGTGTCCTTGATGGTGAACAAGGGCAAGCAAGTCCGGATTGAGGGTACAGTTTGTGAGCTCTAGAGATGGAAAACAAAAGAAGTAAGTGTCAACAAGATGACGAATTTTGATGTGTGTCGAGCTAAGAGGATGATATTTTTGTTGACAAGAGTATAAATTGATCCTTAAGCCTTAACTATGAAGCGTGTTAAACTTTTAAATCATATTTGACCCGAACAAAATTGAGCTAAGCCCAACTTTTATCTTAAGTTATTGTCAGAATCCAAACATGTGCTAAAAATGAAGCAGATAGATACAATGCATCGTCTGCTAATTATAGAGTGGTTACATATGATGTATACTATGTCACTTTAATTAATGGTATAATGATGGATTAAGATTTGTAACACATATGTGATTCTTCTACTATAAATAAAACATAATAAAGAGAAGACTAGTTAAACTATTCTCATTCTATTGCTCTTCTATATCATTTTTAACTTTTCTGACATGGTGTCAAAGCTCAAGTTTCTGGCATCATAATCATCAAATTAGTCACAAGCATATGTTGGGTCATGCTCATATATTGCACCTAGCGTCGCGCCAACATCAAGATATTGTGCATTACCAATGTCTACTTGGTGTCTATTAAGGGAATGCTATTCTTCTATAGTAGCCATTATGATACCGTTTCTATGCTACAATTATACTACAGCTCTTTCTACAGTACTATTATTCTACTACAATATCTTTATAGAATGTTACTCTGCGACAATACTACTAACACTTACGCTATTGTTACTCTGCAACAATATTAGTATAATATTATTAATCTGCTAAAATACTCCTCCATCCACTACAATATTGCTACCTTGTAACTATTATCTGCTCACATGTTCCGACTGCTATTGATTATGAGTTTTCTAGTCTGATATTGCCTACATGCGATATGACAGTTATTGTCTATGGCTTTCTATTACTACTACCTATGGTTCTGTTGTTACTATGGCTATTTTCTTAACCATATGTTCCACCTTAAGCGTTCTTTTTATATGACAAGCTGGGCATAATTGACATCTTTGATCCAGCTTGAGGGGGAACATCAAAATCCAGATACATGCTAAGTATGGAGTGCCTCGATACAACATATCATGTGATAATTATAGAGATTGATTCCATACAATGTATCACATGTCATAAGTAATAGCATGCATGATAAATTTAAAATTGTAATTCGTGTAAGTATTCTACTATATATAGGACATGATGGAAAGAAAGCTAATCGAGCTCTTATCATTCTCATTCTCTTCTATATTATTTTCTCTTTTCTAACACACATAATATTTGATATTTATATCGGTTGATATATCGCATTGGTATGACATGACAACTATCTTCATCATAGCCTTTATCCTAACAATTTGGGTCCATTTCATGGACTCAATAGAAAGAATGTCCTGTATGACAACTATATCATATGATTATTACATTGTTTGATATTGTATCCGATATGTATCGATATCTTTTCAAATCATACCGTATCGTATGAGCGTAACACATATCATAAGATATTGATAACTATATTTGTTATACCAAAAAAGATGATAATGACCATTCTAATTTTCTCAATGTTCGTCAACATGAGACTGAAATGTAGTTTATGGTTATTTTCCATTTAGATAATCCATTTTATCATCCAAACACCTTCTCAAACAGAACATAAAGAAGCACCTACGTTGCATGGAAAGCATTCCATGATTAGTGTGTAGATTATGATTTGGACTGTGTATAAGAAGAATACAAGTACAATGTCAGCCATTAAAATAAATAAATAAAACCAAAGCCTTTGCAGTATGATAACTTAAATTACATTTGATATTCCATATGTTACCCTATGCATGTGTAATTAAAAAAAGACAATTGCAGAATAACTAAAGCATGCAAAACACATGAATCATAAAACACCTTGAACAGTATCATCATATATCACTAGCAGTCAAAACACCAAAAAAGTATGGACATGTGCTTCCTTTATGAACCCTTAAGAAACAAGAATGCCCGTTTATATTACGAAGGGGGAAAAAGAGTACGAGATCTACCTTTGAAGCAATTCTTTGTTATCTGATCCACTGAACTTTTTGAGCCTGCTTCCTACAGATTCCTCAAAGGCACTGCGAACCGAACGAATGCTCAGCCTACCATACACGATTTGAAGCCTGACAGTCATCCGTACATCCTGTTCTAGGACATCTGCAATGACCTTATTCTCTTTCAATTCTGAATATTTCTCACTCAGTTTCTTGACATCATTGTCATCAGCATAAACACCTATTAAAAGGACAAAGTTCAATAATGAATATACCTAACATAGAAGTCATTTGCTGATAAATTATTTGTATGAAATACATCATTATAAGGTTATGGAATGAGGCGCATATTATAGGCAAGCAAAAACGTGTATTATACAAAAAAAAATTAATGAATGCACAAGCTATAACAAATATATAGAAAAGACAGTGCCTAAATTTGCAGTCATTTACTAAGTCGAGTCAATCATGGTACACCTGTGTCATCAAACAATTCTAGCAAAAAAGTAGCACTTGTGGTGATGAAAATTTAATGAGTCCAAAAAAATAAACAAGGAACAACATATGCTCAATTAATCCTAACATGGAAACATCGGATACAACCAAGTCGGTTCCACAGCTCATAACTAATCATCTCAAGCACATACAAACAAGTGCAATGTTTTTATACTCACTAAACAACAGAAGAGCAAGTTTCACAGCCTAGTTTGGGTGGTCTTTGTGGTTCCAAAATAGCACATTAGTCAGAAAGTACTCTATTAGGTTATACGAGAATTGGGGCGTCGACTCGTATTATGAATTTAAACCAAGGTACTTTCTTATCTAAATCCATGTTATTTCAGAAGTGGGAGACAGAGAGTTCCCAGCTTCTTCGCTTGATGGGACAAAATCCAACTATAATATTCGGCAACTACCCAATACTATCATGGTTTTTCCAGAGTTGGCAAGCAAGCCAACCATCTCACTTCCATTTTCATCTTCATCATTTTCGCTTCATCATCCATCTTTGCCTTCTTTCATCATACTTCTCTGGTGTTACGTAACCCTTTGCCAAACACAATCCATGTTATCACCACTCTGATCCGCTGCATTCCTTATCCACTTCCCCAATCATGATACTAACTTGAACCATATACCTACTCTCACAGAAGCATCACATCCTCATATCTACTATGCCATTTCCTTTCCTACTTAAATTCTCGCATGTTGCACCGTTCAGAGATAAATCATAAAAGGACCATCCTTTTAACCTTCCAATTGAAACATCTATGAATTATTATGAACAAAATTGTCTAGTTTTGGGGAAACCCCGATGCACGTCAAATTACGAACATCCAAACTGAAATATTGGAATAGAATTTGCACCATATAAAACTCCATGTTGCATTACCATTCATCTTCTTTCAGTGCATGTCAAAATTACACATTTGATAAAGCATTAAGCAAAAAAAATAGCATGATAAATTTAAGCGGGATCAAAGAACTGGGTGGTCATTACCAAATGCGTAGACATCGATGTTCTTCACACCAAACACGTTCTTTCTCCTCACACCAACGCCCAACAAACGCCGGGTTCCGTCCAAAACCGAGGGGAAGGTCACGCCAGTCTTGGGCTCGACGGAGGTCCCAGCGGACCCATCGGCCAAAGAGAGAGAAGCCCACATCGGAGAAGCAAATCTCCGTTGATTTTGAACACCACAAGGGTCTGCTTTTTTCTTCGATTCGAGATAAACGGAGATGCCCAATCCAATCCCAATTCCGGCGGCGGCGGCGGCGGCGGCGGCGAGAGGCAATGGATGAGCGCCATTGGGCCTGTGGGGCTGCGTTGGGGGGTGATTGGGAAACGAAAAGGGGAAACGAAGTGAACCCATCGCTCCGGAGCTCAGAGAGAGGTGGACAGAGATTTATTTATTAGGTGGCCTTTAATATACCAATTTGAGCACAGCACGGGGAATGACGCGTACGTAGTCAGCTGTGCATTAAGGGCCTGTTCTTTACGTTGGAAGTTGGCTTGGATTCCTCAAAAAATGTGGACTCTTGTTTTGGACTCTTGTTTTGGATTTTAATTTGGGGATTACTATCTGCACCTCAAAAAAAGAGGTGCAGATAGGAATCCGTGCAAAAAATTACCATTTTTGGTAAAATATGGATAAGATTAGACTTCTGAAGTGAAGTTCATGCCTTTTTAAAGCAAATATAGAGGACATGCACCTCAAAGATGAGGTGCATGCAGCATTTCTCTTTAATTTTAGGCTTGTTGCAGAGGATAATTTTTGGAAAAAAACCAAAAATTAAAAACAATTAACAAAATCCAGCGAAAAAGTAAATATGCGAAATCGATCAATCTTGGCCACATCAGCCGTCAGGAACACTGACTGTCCGTTGAGATAGTTGATTTTTAATTGTCTACAATTTGGCCGCGATTGACAAGTACAACCATTTTGTATTGTTGAAAACGAAATCATTTATATAATATAAATTTACTTTAACCACATTATTAGGAAATTGTCTGGTGGTATGACTTTAGGTTTGTGTGCGAGAGATCCCTAGTTTGATGTTGGAACCTTGCTAAATTGATTTTTTTTTGTCTTTTTAACAAAAAAATAATTTAAAGCGGCTTTATAAAGGATGGGGGTTTCAAACCTGTAACCTCAAGCCTTTCAATCAAGGCTCATATCACTAGACTAATTTTTTTGGGTGTATGCAATGTTCAATTGAGAACTAATACAAGCATTTTACTAAATTGCATGTGTAAGGACCGTCTATATCTTGCAATACTAACAACAAACACTCTAGAGAGTGGTGAATAAAGTAATGGCAATAATTGTGAAATTAAAATTTAAACTTACAAATGCAGAATTATAAAAGCAAGAGGAATTTAATCTACACAATTAAACACATTCAAACACAAAGATTTTACCCTGGTTCCCCGACTTGGGTACATCCTGCCACACCAAATATTCACTATAATCCTACACAAGGTGGTGAATACAATCTCACACAGAGATACCTCACGCAGAGGATTTGTTCTCTCACACAGAAAGAACATAACTCTCACACAAAGAGTAATCAACCAATCCCACATAAGGGTTAATGATCGCGCCCCGGATACACACCCGGGACGGGACTCGCTAGTCTTACCGCAAGCGCACGGTGTAGCGGCGAGCGGGTATCGAACACGAGGAGGGCAATTGACAGTGTCTTCTTCAATCCACCTGGCTATAAGAAAAGTCGAGGAATATTCGCTATAAAGCGGTCACAGTCGTTCAATCGTATAAAAGGAATATCAAATTAATAAAGATGCTTAGGGGATAGGGAATCCCCACTACAAACAGTATCTCATCATTGTGATTCGTAAGTTTCACAATTGCTAGACTTGAAATTTAGGTGAACTAGTTGCAACTAAATGTAGAACCAAGCTCACGCTCTCGCGCTATTGCCGGTCTATAGCAAACCTAAGGTAGAATCCAATCTCTTGCAAACCCTAACCTAGGCAAGCTAGCGTGAAGAACAACATCATCGTTCAATCGTATCTCGAGCCCACTCTCGTGCAAACTCGAGCTACGACCTAGGTTGGGATAGTTCCTACCCGTCCAATCTCTTGCAAACGGGTATTGGTATAGAATTACAATCGAAAACCCTAGTTTCGGTCCAATCTCTTGCAAACCGATTCCGGAGGAATCCAATTGTAACCCAATTCGAATTCCTAGGGCTTCCTATCGAGTTGGGATCCAATCTCTTACAAATCCCAATCGGTATGAATCCCTAGCTATTCGTATTAAATCAATCCCAAACTAACCCTAATCAATTCTAGCAATAATTTCACCAATTCATCACAAATTAGAAATAGGGTTCGTAGGGATGAACCCTACGCCCTAAGGCGATAAAACTACTCACAATTCATAATGAAATTCAATAGAAATTCACAAATAAAATCAATAGAATTCATGGCTATATTCAATATATCAATAAAAATGGAGTTTTTGATAGGGAGAGAGACAAACCAATGAAGAACCAATAGCATCCAACAAAATAACACTTTTCTCTCCCCCCTAAAAGCTAAATCTAATCTCCTAAAAAGTAATCTAAAAAGGGGCTGCAAAAGTTCTGGGAAAAGCTCCCCAAACTAGGTTAAAAACTGGGGTTAAATACCCCCCAAAATCGCCCAAAAAACTGTGCCAAAAATGCCCCTGCGCAGCCTCAAAATCGCAATTTACGCTACAGGCAGCGCGGCTCACTCGGCCGAGTGACAAATGTCACTCGGCCGAGTGACGAACCCTGTACAATTACAGTAACTTCGGACTTTTGGGGGTCGGCTCCTCGGGAGTCACTCGGCCGAGTGACTTTCTTTGCTTCGGCCGAGCGGACTTCTTCACTCGGCCGAGTCGGAACTCGGGAATCAACTGTACAATTACAGTAAGTCTGGGATTTCTGCTTGACGTCGTCTTGATGCCACTCGGGCGAGTGATGTCTCCGTGGTTCGGCCGAGTGGCATGGCGATGCTCGGCCGAGTGCACGCTAATACTCATCCTTCTGCGTGTCAGATCAGGTCGGCCGAGCGGGCTTCCGATGGTCGGCCGAGTGACTCCTTCACTCGGCCGAGTGACATGCTCAAAATGCCCAAACTTCATATTTTCGCTACCTCGTCGCTCCTACGACGTTCTTTCTTCTTCCACTCCTCTCCAATAGCAAAATTCCCCTCGAAGGAGTCACTGGTGACACTCCGGAGTGGGTGCATCTCAGAATCACTCCAAATCGCTCGAAATCTCCTGAAATTCGACAAAAACAAGAAATCGTGAAAAGCATCGCAATATTACCGAAAAATCATGAAAAGCGCGATTCGAGCGATCAAAATGGCATGCAAACATGCAGAAAAAAGGTGTAAAATATGGAGTGATCAAAATCCCCCAAGCTTACCTCTTACTCGTCCTCGAGGAAGATGAGTAAAAAGCGAACCCGGTGGATAAAGAAAAAATAAAAACGATGGAAAGGCGGAAAATGAAAAACGAAAAACAAAGTAGAAAACGAAGAGGGAAGCTGCTAGATCATTTTTCTCAGGAACGTGGGTTTTGCTTACTCATATAGCATGCATCGAATATAAAACACATGTCAAAGACTTTTATCTCGATATCATAGTATAATGATGCATTTGAAATAGGAAACCCAAGAATATCAATATAGCATGAAAAATGGAATAATTCTAGAATTAGCATCGTCTGAAGCATCTAAAGCGGTATACAATATCGTAGATCACACACTTTTCAATTGAATGCTTTCTATAAGGAGTATAAGAGACATCACACAATAGAGTTGTAAGAATAGAAAAGTGTGATTTTCATGAAATGAATGCTAAGCGTAGATTTCTGGATTTCGTGAAACTTTAGCAATCTTACCGAGTATAAAATATTACTTAGCCTAGGTTGTCATGCACCATCAAGTATCCACTCTCTCACACATCATTGGATCCTCTCCCCCAAGCTTATCCATAAGCGTGGTGGCATATACAAACAATATTTACATCCCAATTTCTTATGAAGCTCCAAAAGTCAAAGAAAACAAAAATAAAAACAAAAGAGGGAAGAAAGAGAGAAAGGATATGAGATGGGATCGTTTTCGAACTTCTTTTCTCTTTTCTTTCCTTATTCTCAAATCTATTTCTTTCTTTTTCTTTTTTTTCCTCTTTTTTTCTCTTTTTTTCTTTTTTTTCTTTTTTAATAGCATATATACACAAATGATCCCAAATCAAAGAGAAGGATATACAAGTATTTTTTTCTTTGGGTTTTGGGGAATTTGGAGCATGTGATATAATAACGGGGGAATGCCAATAATAGAATTGCTAAGGGGAGATTCACCAATGAATTTAAAATAGAGAAATAATGTTCAAGATATGTGGAGAAAGAAATAAATGTATCTCTCAGTTCACTCTATAGGACGTGCATGACAACTTCAGCAGGGTAATCTAATCTACTCAGTTTGATCTCAAAAAGTAAACTAATCTAGATTTACCAATGTTAGCAAACATTCAATCGACCTGAAGTGAAGCGTACAAATCATGCAATAAGAAGTGATATGAGAAAAGAAATCAGTACTCCAGATATAAGCATCAATGCGTGAATCTTGGTGTGTTTTCTACGATAGCATACATATGAATCATCAGACATCAGCTAATAATAGAATTTCATCCATTTTCATACGGAAAAAGAAGTGGGTTACTATTTCTAAATGCAAAACGGGACATAGCATATGATATCAGAAACAAAAGCTATGACATGACAAATTTAGCATGCATATAGAGAAAAGCTAACACCACGTCATCATCATCACAGAAAAATCATCTCTAGCAAAAGATGAAAGAAATAAAGATAAAGGAAAACAAAAATATTTACAATGCAGCACACAAGGAAAATAAGAAAAATGTGAAGCATGGTAAAGAAAATGAAAAAATGATGGAAAATGGGCGCAAAAGCGGAAAAACGTGAAAAACTAAAAATAAAGGTGACAAAAGCAAAAAGTGTGAGAACTCACTCCCCCAAGCTAAAGTGCACAGTGTCCTCAATGTGCAAAGTGTGGCACACCGAGATACGTGAAAAGGGTGGGGAGGGTGAGGATGCATGCATGATAAAAAAAGGAAAATGAAAAGAAAATATGATGATGTGAAAGATGCATGCAAAAGATCGGAATGATGCAGATAATGTGTCACCAAAAGTAACTCTCCCTCCCTCCCAAAATGGATACAAAATGATGTGATCATGATTGGGCCAAAAATAGCGAGGGGGGAGGGGGGTGGGCAAAAATCATATATCGACAGGACCAGCAGAGAATGGGCAGCATAACGATAAAAAGGATCGATGGCATCAAGGGTGTGCCAAAGCTGGTGGTGCTGCACCATCTCCGTCCTGTGGCGGAGGAGGAGGAGGAGGAGGAGGTGGTGGTGGTGTAGGTGCCTGCTGGGCTGGTGGGTGAAGTGGAGGTAGTCGCGCCAGGATCTGACTCAGGCAAGCCTGAATATCGGGAAGCATGGCGACGCGAGTCTGCACGGAACTGACCGTGGCAGAGAGAGCCCTAAAATCGCCCCTGAGTCCACTCACCGCCCCCTCGAGAGCACGAATGCTCTGAACTAGGGTGTCAGTGGGTGGTGGAGCAGAGGGACGGACAGGTCTAGGCTGTGAAGGTCGGTGCTGTCTGATACGGGCAGTGTAAGTAATCGGGACAGCAGGCAGGGGTGGAAGAGGTGCTGTGCTCACTAGTGGATGCCCAGCCTCAGTGCGAGGCTGGGACGCAGGCTGGGACGAGGAGGCAGCAGCAGTGGTGGAAGACAAAATCGGCAACGAGGCAGCAAGAGGGGTCGGTGACACAGAAGTAGGGACAGACGTCACGACACTCTCGGATAGGACAGCTGCGGTGGAGACAGAAAGGTCGACCGCTGGGGGGAAGTGAATGGACCAAAAGGTGACAACCCAGCGGAGATCATACTGGACATGGTCTCCACGACGGTAGCGAAGGAAGGCTCGCCGCTCTCGAGTATGGTGGGTGGACGCTCGGAAAGAAGTGAGGAAATAGGCTCAACCGAGATAGGCACAGCAGTGGTAGGGGTGGTGGACGTGGGGGACAACTCAGCAAGGGTACTCCCGGCACTGACAAAAGTGGGGACATAAGTGTCGGGAGGTGCAGAAAGTGCAGGCTCGGGCTGAGGGATCACGGGATCAGCAGGAGGTGCAGGGGGTGCAGGGGCTGCCTGCTCAGTGCCCTCAACCTCTAGCACGTAGGCGACGGGGATCAGGAGATCCATCACCGGAAGCCAGTCCACGTGTGCCGGTCCTATGTGTGTCCGAGCGGGGCTCGGAAGAACCATGTAGTCGGCACCAAAGGGACCGTGCAACCATACCCAGTGCCGCTGGCCGTGGGGACGAAGCATCTTCATCCGGGCCATGACGTCTATTGAGAGTGCAGTGGGGCCCGGGGCTCGTCTAAGGTCAGCAGGTAGGTCCACGCCGGTCATCAGGGCTAGCAGAGTAATCAGACCGCCGCAGCAAATAGGTGAGCGATCGCCCACCGAAATGATGATGCGGTCTAAGAACCAGCTAGCAATATCGATCTCAACGGCAGGGACCAAGTCGTCGCTACCCCTCTCGAGAACTCTGGGACGAGTCATCACGTAGAGCATATAGAGCTCAGGCGTAGACATCGTCCCAAGCTCGTACCTCGCCAAGAAAGTGGTCGCCATGAGGCGCTGGGCTATGCAGAGGCAAGGGTGTAGGATGGCTGAGGCCTTGGCCCTACTAGGGTCAAAGCCATGGTGGGAGCCCGTGATCTGTGTCCAGAACGTGGAAGCGTCGAACGACGGCGGTGGGATGTGAGTGGGTGCGTAGGCTCGGTCGGGGCTGGGGACAGCGGGCCACTGGAAGAATGCACGGAGCATGTCGAGAGTGACCTCGCACTGTCGATCCATGAGGCGAAATGTGCATCCTCCAGGGGTCCGGGCTATCGAGCTGAGTACCTCAAGTGTCGGACAGACGTAGGTGTCTACCGACACTGACAAAAAGTCGCGCCAGCCCACGTTGTCGTACAACGTGAGCATCCCCTCTAGCACCCCTAGGCGGTCCAGGTCTGCTAAGTGCGCAAACCTAGAGGGTACTATAGATTGCTGGGCGATACGCTCAAATCAGACGTGTTGTGCGTCGTCTCTGAACGTGATCCCCAGCGGACCGACAACGAGAGCCGGTGGTGGGATGGGATCGGTGGGGATGGGCTGTGCGTGGATGGGATCGGCGGGAAGCGTCTGTGTGGGTGGTGGTGGCTGTGTCGGGCTAGGTGGAGGGGAGTCCTCCCTAGCGTGAGAGGGACTGGCATCGTCGATTCTCTTCCGCTTAGAAGAGGCTCCCCGCGTGCGTGGCCTGGTGCAGGGCGGCATGTGTGCCGCGCGTGCTCACCCAACAAAAATATAGTGCGGCGTGCTCAATAAAAGGAGCGAGTGTACCTGAACATGCCGCGAGAGCAAATCAGCAAATGCGTGCGAAGAGCGCCGCCTTCGCGAAGTGAAAAATGCGTCCTGAAGCTCCCCTAAGCTCCCCCAAGATAGCCTGCAAATCAAACAAAGATATCAGCGGTTAATATTCAAAATACATGGGGGAGATGGGGTATAATAGATAGATAAAGAAGTTAATTTGATTTTTGGGCTCAACGGGTCTACGGATCGTCAAAAATGGGGAGAAAAAGAGTTTTGCGCGAAATAGGGGATCACCGGAGGTCGGTCGGCGGTGGGGAGTGTCGTCGGAGGTCGGCGGTGGTCGGGCGAGTCGTCGCCGGCGGTGGTGCGGCGATCGGCGCCGGCGGCGAGGTGAATCAGGCGAGGGAGGGGTGCGATCGCGGTCGAGGAGACGAAACGGCTCGGGGCTCGGGCGAAATGAACTGTGAATTAGGCGCTTCGAAGTTCGCGCCGAGCCCAGCGATTTATATAGGGGAAGTTACGACTCGGCCAAGTGACTATGTTGCTCGGCCGAGTGACGTAACTTCAAAAATGAGTTTAAATTTCTCCCCGCCACATACGACTCGGCCGAGTGGCTTCTGTTCACTCGGCCGAAGGGGAAAACTCCTTCGGCCGAGTGGCACAAGCTACTCGGCAATATACAGGCTAGGAGGGTATCCGTTAACCTCGGCCGAGTGACTAAACGTACTCGGTCGAGTGACAGTTAATTCGAAATGCACAAAAAAGACAGAGAGTTGGGTTCAGCAGACTTCTCTCGTTGGTGCCCCACTCGGCCGAATGGAGTCCTTTGCTCGGCCGAGTCACATATGATACTCGGCCCAGTGACATGCTGTTTTCTGCTTCGGGGCTCTGTTTTCGCTCTACTCTCTGTTTTTCTTCCTCCAATTGGTTTCTTCCTCCTCCCAAGGCCTGAGCGCATTCCTGGGGCGCTCTTCCTTGCCTCTATCTCTCTCCATGTGAGAGATCTCCTTTTCTCCTCTCTTGTCATAGAAATCAAGACCCGTCGTCACGATTTTTATGGGCAAAAAGACTCAAAACACTAATAAAATCTAAAAATAAAAACAAAAAACAAGTAAAAATAATGCAAAAACCATCGGGTTGCCTTCCGATAAGCACTCGTTTAAGGTCTTGAGCTCGACCCCTTTGAGTTTTCAATTAACGCTTGATGTTGGGTGCATATGAGATGCACCCGTCGAACTTGCCGGGAAGACCGCTCGGATTTGGATCGTGGTGTTGTGTAGCCTTCCTCAGCGCCCCTTAATCATGAGCAATGTTAGGGGATGGCTCCCCCAAGCTTGAGCTTGATCCGGTCTTCGACTTTGCCGGCGACACCGATCTTCGAATCGGTGGAGCTTTCTTCGGTTTCTTTTGTGTCGAGAGCTTGCAAAGCTCTCGAATTCTCGCGACATCAGCGTCGCCATCGTCATTCGCCGTGGGGATATTGGGAGATTCCTCCATCTTCTCTTCTTCGCTCAAATCTTGGCCTTCTTCGAAGCCGTCGTCATGGAGTGCACCGATGGAGTAGGGGATGGTCTCTTCAATGACCTCGTCAATGAGGTCCAAATAATCTAGCTCCACATGATACGGCATGTGCTTCATAGCCTTTGGTATATGGAGTTCGACTTCCATGTTGCCTACATTCAAGGTAAGAGTCCCTTCCCGCACATCGACGATTACACCGGCGGTGGCAAGGAATGGGTGTCCAAGTATGAGCGATGTGTCACCCTCTTCCTTGATGTCCATGATCACAAAATCACAAGGCAAGCATATGCCTCCCGGAACTTGGAGTGGGATATTCTCCGCGATCCCAACCGGCCTTGTAATCCGACCGTCCGCGAGTTGAATCCTCATGTCGGTTGGCTTTAAATCCGTGCCGGTGTTTAACTTCCGAAACATGGTGAGAGGCATGAGGCTCACACTAGCGCCCAAATCAACCAAGGCCTTTTGTAAGGGGACGCCTCCGAGTGTACAAGGAATCCGGAAACTCCCGGGATCTTTAAATTTGGCGGGCTCCTTCTCCTTCCTAGTGAACCACATTCCTTGTTCCGCGAGCATGATCTTCTCCTTTCTTTTCCTTCCCGTAATCAAGTCCTTTAAGAACTTCACGTAGGACGGGATTTCCACTAAGGCATCAAGAAAAGGGATATTGAGGTTCACCCCTCTCAAGTATTCGAGGAACTTGGCTAGCCTCTTCTCGATCTTGGCTCTAGCTAGCCGTTGAGGGAAAGGCACCAGTGACATGAATCGGCGCTCATCAATAGGTTCCTCCACTCTAGATTTTGCTCCTTCTTGCGGCTCCTTCTCCTTTTCCACCTCAATTACCGGCTCGCTCTCTTCTAGAGTCTCCACCACGGGTTCTTTGATTTGGGTCATGGGGGGATTAGTATCCTTCCCACCTCTTGTTGTAACCGCAACAACCGCGTTGATATGGCCGGTGTTGCCCCGTGGATTTGGCTCGGGTTGAGCCGGCAATTGTTGGTTGTTTCTATTGAGCAACGCAAGTTGCTCCCCAATTTGAGCGACGACGGTGGTCAGAGAATCTTGTCCCACCTTCAACGTGGCGTTAATCTTTCTTTGCTCCGCCATAAACTCATCCACCTTAGCTTCGAAATCCAAACGTGGTTGAGCTTGCGGAGGGTTGGGATTTCTCCACCCTTGATTATACCCGGGTGGCCTATAAGGTCCCACTTGGTTCCTTGGTGGGAAGTTTTGTTGTGGTGGCCCCCTTGGTTGATAATTCGGTTGTGGTGGTGGTGGAGCCCGAGCTTGAGGAGGTTGTTGTGGCGGGGGGTTCAAGACACCATCATTATTAGCATAAGAAAAACCCGGATGGTTTCTAGCGGCCGGGTTGGCCCAATATCCGGAATTCCCCGCAACATACTGAATTTTCTCCAAAGCTCCTTCTCCTTGCTCTCCTCCTACATACATGGCTTGTGATTGGTCTTGCCAATCACTCATATGATTTGTCTGTGTGGATGTAGTAGGGGCTCCTTGCGGCTCGGTAATGTATTTCTCCAACCTCTCCACTACCTTGTGGAGAGAGTCAAATTTGCTAGCAAGCTCCGCTACGGCCTTGGCCTCATAAATACTCGTGGGCTTCAATGAGGATGAAGAATGTCCCCGCTCGTCCCCCCATTGTTGGTTGTTGGAGGCCATCTCCTCTAGCAAGGCCGTAGCTTCATCGAGAGTCTTTGACAAAATGGCTCCATTGGCGGTAGCATCAATAATCTGTTTTGTGCCCGGTTGGAGTCCATTGTAGAAACTGTGGACAAGCTCCCAATCCTCAATGTTGTGATGGGGGCATTGATGTTGCAAGTCCTTGAAGCGATCCCATGCCTCATAGAGAGTCTCCTGCGGTCCTTGCTTGAAGGACATGAGAGCACTTCTTATCTTCACCGTCTTGGAGGGCGGGTAAAATGTGTCGACGAAGGCACTCGCCAATTCATCCCAAGTGGTGAAGATTCCTTCAGCTTGCGTCCTCAACCAATATAAGGCCTTATCCTTGAGTGTGAAGGGGAAGAGGCACAGTCAGATAGCATCTATAGAGACGCCCGGCATCTGGAAGGTGGCACATTTTGATAGGAAGAGCTAGATGTGGTAATGAGAGTTTTCATGGGAGTTCCCATGAAAAGGGTCTTGTTGCATCAGAACTACCAATCCGGTCTTCAATTCGAAATTTTTGTCGGCCGCCAACTCCGGCATTGCTATGGATGAGGTCGTAGAGGAAGTCTTAGGCCGAAGCCTATCTCATATGGAAATGATCCTCGCCATTAGCTCCGCCAATTCTTCGGGTGTCTCAGGATCGGTCATAAAATTCCCTTCCGTATCGAGTCTCCTCTCCGCTCGGATCCTCCTCAATGTACACTCGATCTCCGGATCGTATAGTATTTCTTCGGGGTTCGCCGAGGATCTCGTGTACATGCAAGGGAGAACAGAGTTTCAAAGAAATAGTTAGCACAAAGGAAGGGTAAAATAAAAATAGAATTAATAGAACAAAAAGAAAAATAGCTAGGTAGGTAGAATCAAACACTATCGCCGTCCCCGGCAACGGCGTCAAAAACTTGATCGCGCCCTGGATACACACCCGGGACGGGACTCGCTAGTCTTACCGCAAGCGTACGGTGTAGCGGCGAGTGGGTATCGAACACGAGGAGGGCAATTGACAGTGTCTTCTTCAATCCACCTGGCTATAAGAAAAGTCGAGGAATATTCGCTATAAAGCGGTCACAGTCGTTCAATCGTATAAAAGGAATATCAAATTAATAAAGACGCTTAGGAGATAGGGAATCCACACTAGAAACCGTATCTCATCATTGTGATTCGTAGGTTTCATAATTGCTAGACTTGAAATTCAGGTGAACTAGTTGCAACTAAATGTAGAACCAAGCTCACGCTCTCGCGCTATTGCCGGTTGATCACTCCTTATTTTGCACCTTTTTCCCGTATGTTTGCATGCCATTTAGATCGCCCAAATCATGTTTTTCACGATATATCGACGATATTGCGATGCTTTTCACGATTTGTTGTTTTTGTCGCACTTCAGGTGATTTGGAGCGATTTGGAGTGATCTCGAGATACGCCTACTCCAGAGTGTCACCGACGACCTCCCCGAGGGGTATTTTGCTGTTGGAGAGGAGCGGAAAAAGAAAGAATGTCGTAGGAGCGACGAGGAGGCCAAAACAAGCTGTTTGGGCATTTTTGGTGTCCCACTCGACCGAGTGAAGGAGTCGCTCGGCCGACCAGCGAGACACCGCTCGGTCGACCAGATCGGATACGCTCCATACGTGCACTCGGCCGAGCGACGGAAGCCACATCGGCCAAGTGACGAGATCCCGTCTGCCCGAGTGGCACCCAGACGACGCATGTCAAAAATCGCCAACTTACTGTTTTTCGTCTGCCTGAGCTTCAGAAGACCCACTCGGCCGAGTGGCAATTGCCGACCGCCCGAGTACCAAGAAGCCATCGGCAGAGTGACGACAACTTACTCGGCCGAGCGACTCCCGAAGTGAAGACCCCTAAAGGCCCCGACTTACTGGAAATTTACAGGGTTTCTCACTCGGCCGAGTGACTTTTGTCACTCGGCCGAGTGCGACGAGCTGCCTGTAGCGAAAATTGCGGATTTCAGGCTGCGCAGGGGGTATTTTGGTCACAGTTTTTTGGACGATTTTGGGGGGTATTTAACCCCTGTTTTTACCCTAGTTTTGAGAGCTTTTTCCCTTTAGATTTTTGCAGCTTTTTTAGATTAACTTTTTAGCTTTATTCTTGTGATTGGAGAGGAGACAAAAGTTGATTTTTGTTGGATTATTTGAAGAACTCCATTGGTTTGTGTCTCCCTTCTCTAAAAATTCTATTTTTATTGCATATCTCAATATTGTGATGAATTCTCTTATCAATTTCATTGATTATTTTTGTGTTTGTGCTATGAATTGTGAGTAGTCTCCACGTCTTGGGGCGTGGGGATGAACCTTACGAGCCCAATTTCAGATTTATGATGAATTGGTAGAAATTTAGCTAGAATTGCTATTAGGGTTAGTTTGGGATCGATTTATTACGGATAGCTAGGTATTCATATCGATTGGGATTTGCAAGAGATTGGATCCCAATTCGATAGGAAAAAATCCGAATTGGGTTGGAGTCGAATTTCCGTAGTATCAGTTTGCAAGAGATTGGACCGATACTAGGGTTTCCGGTTGCAATTCCGTGCCGATACCCGTTTGCAAGAGATTGGATGGGTAAGAACTATCCCAACCTAGGTCGTGGCCCGAGTTTGCACGAGAGTGGGCTCGGGGAGCGATTGAACGATGATGTTGATCCTAATGCTAGCTTCCCTAGGCTAGGGTTTGCAAGAGATTGGACCCGAACGTAGGATAGCTATAGACCGGCAACAGCACGAGAGCGTGAGCTAGGTATTACATTCAGTTGCAACTAGTTCATCCAAAATTTTATTCTAGAAATTTTGATACCAATGAACCACATTGACGGGATACGGCGAGTAGTGGGGATTCCCCATTCCCTAGACATTCTTTGTTTGATTTGATATTTCCGTACTTTGTCTGACGATTGTGACAGGATTGCCAAAGGCAAATTTCTCTCTTCTTAATAGCCAGGTTGATTGGAGCAAGCACTTTCATTCGTCCTCCCTGTGTTCGATAACCCGCTCGCCGCTATACCGTGCGCTTGCGGTAAAACTACAACCGTTCTTTGGGTTACATTCCGGAGCGATCACCGGTCTATAGCAAACCTAAGGTAGGGTCCAATCTCTTGCAAACCTTAACCTAGGCAAGCTAGCGTGAAGAACAACATCATCGTTCAATCGTATCTCGAGCCCACTCTCGTGCAAACTTGAGCTACGACCTAGGTTGGGATAGTTCTTACCTGTCCAATCTCTTGCAAACGGGTATTGGTATAGAATTACAATCGAAAACCTTAGTTTCGGTCCAATCTCTTGCAAATCGATTCCGGAGGAATCCAATTGTAACCCAATTCGAATTCCTAGGGCTTCCTATCGAGTTGGGATCCAATCTCTTGCAAATCCCAATCGGTATGAATCCCTAGCTATTCGTATTAAATCAATCCCAAACTAACCCTAATCAATTCTAGCAATAATTTCACCAATTCATCACAAATTAGAAATAGGGTTCGTAGGGTTCATCCCTACGCCCTAAGGCGATAAAACTACTCACAATTCATAATGAAATTCAATAGAAATTCACAAATAAAACCAATAGAATTCATGGCTATATTCAATATATCAATAAAAATGGAGTTTTTGATAGGGAGAGAGACAAACCAATGAAGAACCAATAACATCCAACAAAATAACACTTTTCTCTCCCCCCTAAAAGCTAAATCTAATCTCCTAAAAAGTAATCTAAAAAGGGGCTGCAAAAGTTTTGGGAAAAGCTCCCCAAACTAGGTTAAAAACTGGGGTTAAATACCCCCCAAAATCGCCTAAAAACTGTGACAAAAATGCCCCTGCGCAGCCTCAAAATCGCAATTTACGCTACAGGCAGCGCGGCTCACTCGGCCGAGTGACGAACCCTGTACAATTACAGTAACTTCGGACTTTTGGGGGTCGGCTCCTCGGGAGTCACTCGGCCGAGTGACTTTCTTTGCTTCGGCCGAGCGGACTTCTTCACTCGGCCGAGTCAGAACTCGGGAATCGACTGTACAATTACAGTAAGTCTGGGATTTCTGCTTGACGTCGTCTTGATGCCACTCGGTCAAGTGGTGTCTCCGTGGTTCGGCCGAGTGGCATGGCGATGCTCGGCCGAGTGCACGCTAATACTCATCCTTCTGCGTGTCAGATCAGGTCGGCCGAGCAAGCTTCCGATGGTCGGCCGAGTGACTCCTTCACTCGGCTGAGTGACATGCTCAAAATGCCCAAACTTTATATTTTCGCTCCCTCGTCGCTCCTACGACGTTCTTTCTTCTTCCACTCCTCTCCAATAGCAAAATTCCCCTCGAAGGAGTCACTGGTGACACTCCGGAGTGGGTGCATCTCAGAATCACTCCAAATCGCTCGAAATCTCCTGAAATTCGACAAAAACAAGAAATCGTGAAAAGCATCGCAATATTGCCGAAAAATCGTGAAAAGCGCGATTCGAGCGATCAAAATGGCATGCAAACATGCAGAAAAAAGGTGTAAAATATGGAGTGATCAGTTAACCTCTCACAAAAGAGAGGAACTAGTTCTCACAAAGAAAGCTAGGGTTTCAATACACAAAAATAAACAAATTACTCATACCTATGCCTTGAGATGAACTTACTCAATATGAAGATGAAGGCATGGAAGTGGATCTCCAAGTGAAGAGATGAGCTTTAATGCACTTGGATGATTTCCCTTGAGCTAGCTTCAATGCATGAATTGGATTAGAGCTCTAAGAGGGAAATGAGAGATTAGGAATGTAGCTTAATGATCCTTAACGATCTTCAATAGTTCCAAGAGTTCTAAATGAACTAAGCCCGCTCATATATATAGGAAGCCCCAAAATTCCATAAAACCCAATGAAAAAGCCAAGAGAGAAAAGCTGCAACGGCTAGAATCTGGGATTTTTCGGCATCGACAGGCGACTATAAAAGGATCGACAGTCGACTGATCCACGGCTAGATTTTTCCCAACGTCTAGATTTTTTCTAACGGTTATAATATGAGCCAGGATATGTGACTGTAAAAGACTACACAGGCGCCTGTACAATGGGCATGCGCCTGTAAAGACTCCGTTAGGCGACTGTCACAAGTGATGGACTGGAGCTGAGAAAATGCAACTTACGCACGTGTGCATTCAGATGACTGACGAGCAAAGTCCAGTTGCCTGAATAATGACATGCGACTGTAAACGCTACATCAGCCAACTGACACACAAGCAGGAGAGATACCCAGAAAATGCAAGTTACACACTTTGGCATACAGACGACTGTAGGACAATTGCCAGGTGCCTGATGGAAGACATGCGCCTGAATAATGAACTCCAGTCATCTGTTCCAAAAGCTCAAGAATGAGTCAATAAAAAGTTGACTTGAGCTGTGCACAACAGTCGACTGTAGAAAGCTGTCCAGGTGCCTGGAATCACCCAGTCGCATATCTTGCCTTCAGCAATCGCCTGTTGGAGAGCCAAAAACTCCAGTAAGAGTTTAAGGCAAAGGGAACCTATAGGATTGGTTTCTATGATAATCCTAAGGCTCACTACGATGGAAAATGCATATGCATGTATGAGTAGACAGTCTATCAAGGCATTACAATAATCCTAGACTCACAAAGAGAAAAGCAAGTAAATGAAATTACATGGATTACATTTGCTTCTCTTAGAGTCTAATCTTCAACCTTGATGCTCCCCATCATCTTCTAAGTTTTGTCACCTCTTGATGAGCTTCCCTTCATCAAGATCCAAGTTTTGGCTATGCTCCTCTCGATGTCCATCCTTGCACCAAGATATTAGTCTCCAAATCATGATATTCTTCATTGATAATCATGAGACTAAAACACGAGAGTTATTAGTAACAACATAATGTAATCATCATCAAAATAATATCGGTCTAAAACACCAATACCTAATAGCATGCCCTTATTATTCACCCCTAGAACAATATCCCTTGATCATTAACTTTTATGACTTTTCATCATATTTTAAATATCCTTATACTGATTCTTCCAAAGTTGTTTATAATCATCTTTGTTTTTTAAAAAAAATTATTTTCCTTACTTACCATGTGCATGTGATTAATATTTTATGATCTTTCTTTTCATCAAACTTTTTGTGCCCCTTTTAAGAGATCTAAAAAATAATTTGTGAAATCAAGGCCTTTTTTAAGAAATCTAATAGCACCAAGCAGCATGGCATGATTTGGCCACTTATACAGGGAGCTGAATGGGTTTATAGCCAAGAATGCGATGAAGATAATTGTACATCAAGCAGCACAGTCTGAGTCAATTGGGTTAAATGTAAAACTATATGATTGTCTAGCTAGATACATTTATGGATTACTATGTGCACATGAGTTTGGAGAAATTAAAAAGGAACCCCGCCTCATTCCCTTAGATTCAATACATCTGCATTGGAAGAAGCTAGACATTGAACCCAAGAAGGATATGATCGTAGAGGATAAAGGAGGAGTTAGATCGTGTATACAAGCGATACGAACAGTTGGATGGTGCTAGCAAGATGCAGCAGTTAATAAATTTGAAGTATATATCCACCCGTGAGACCACTTCATTTATTGAGCCGGAGGTGAATGAAAATATTGTCGGGATATTGAGTCTCACCACATGTAGTTTTGATGATGAGTAACAATTTGTGCATCTAACATTTTTTGAGTGCAGAAGCTTAATGAATCATATTATAGCACTCAAAGGGCTAAGTTATGAGCACACAAGGTCATGAACCAAAATGGAGCTAGATATGGGCATGAAGATTGAAGAATGCATCACTTTGGACTTCCATGTAATAATATTAGTTATGTATCTTCATTTATTTTTGTCTAGCATATTAAAGCCTTATTTAGAAGCTCCCACACATTTAGTATAATAAACAAAATGTTTTAAAAATGTTTTAAAGTGATTTCATGAAGTTTTTATAGCTAAAACACATATATTAGAAAAGGAGTCGACAACTTTTTGATAATAGTCGACTATTTTGAATGGGAGAAGAGCGTTGCTCTCTCGACCCCAAAGTAGTCGATCTCCGTTATAGAAGTAGTCGACTACCATTATAAGAATAGTCTACTACCTTTAATACAACGGTCAACTACTCTGACTTAATGACATATTTCCAGATTTTACGGGAGTTTGTTTTTTTGACCGTTTGAAGTGTATTTTGGGGAACGATTTTCAACGGTTTTTCATCCCTGTTTAAGAGGAGGAGTTGGGGTTTTTATGCTAAGAATCAATGAGAAAAAAAATCAATTTTTTAAGATCATTTTCTAAGTTGTTTTCAAATCCATAAGCTCTCTTTCTTTGGCTTATGGTCTAAGGTTTTTGCTTTCTTTAGCCAAAGTTTTTTCATGATCTCCCAATGCTTCAATTTCCACATCTTAGGAGATCAACACTATAGCCAACACATCAATACAAGCTTCAAAGTAAGGCTATAAGAAAAGTGTAAGTGTTCATCGAAAGAGTAAATTGAAAAATCATCAAAGTATTGTGATGGTAAGTTTTAATTTCTAAAGAAGAAATTGATTGTAAGAAAGATCTCTTCAGAAGAGGCAATTGTAATTATTTGGGAAATATTGAATTGAGCCGAGTGGGACTCGGGTGGCTGGAGTAGGATACAGTGGTCAAGTGGGACTTGGATATCTGAACCAGGGTATTTACTCGTGTTTGTGTTTGATTCACTTTTCCGTGTTGCATTAATCTCTAGCTTGTTTTTATTCCGCTGCATACTCTAAATTGCTTGAGATAATTTGTTGATTAAGTTAGATTTGGGTAACACCGTTTGCTAACTTAAGTAGACTTTTAGAGGGAATTTTTAAGATTTTTTTGGACACTAATCACACCCACACCCACACCCCCCGTGTCTATTTGCCATCCTCTGCATGTTCCAACAAATGTAAGTGGTAGGCAAAAAATAAAAGAAGGAGAAGAATGATACTGTTGCATATTGAGTACCCCTAACTGTGTTCCGATGATAATAAAACAAATGATTATTTCTAATCTCATTATCACGTGTGTATGATTCATAAAAGTCAATAAAAGTTAACATCCAATGGAATGACTCCACTTAATGATGATCAAAAGATATGTGGGAGCTTAACCAAAGGCCAAAGAATCAAAAAGGAGCTAAGTCATGAAGATGAAGCTATGGAGTGCACCAAAGAAACCAAATAGAGTATATTTTGATGTAATTTCTTTCATGTTCTTAGAATATTTGTAGGCCATATGATTGGAGCTACATACACTTAGAAAATTTTTAAAAACTCAAAAAATAATTTCGAAAAAAGTTTCAAATATTTTTAAATGATTTTTGAGCAAAATCACTTGCATTAGAATTGTAGCCAAACTTCTTTTAAAGTAGTAGTCGACTAATTTGAATGAGAGAAAGGGGCAATCTTCCCTATTGCTCAAAATAGTCGACTACAGTTGTGGTGATAGTCGACTACAATATTGTGAGTAGCCAACTATCATGAGAACTGTAGTCGACTACTTTAGGTTAAAGACAAAATAAAACACAGCTCCGGATTTTTCGCGATCTTGTTTTTTTCAACCGTTGCAAGGGTAATTTTGAGAACAATTTTGAACAGTCTGATGGTTTATGTATATCTAGAGTTGGCTAGAGTTATAAAAAATATTAACATTCAAATTTCATAAGTTTTATAACCATTCAAGTGATTTTTCTCCAAGCTCTCTTTAGTCAAAAACTGTTTTCAGTCAAATGCATTTAAGCAAATGTTTTGTTGGCAAATTTGATTTTGTTTTCATTAAGTTTTAATCTTCATTTTCAGATAAACAAATTAAATCTCAAATCCTCTCGATCTCTCTAAGCTAAGTTAATCTTTTTAGAGATCAAAGGATAGTTTTTTTCATAGCCACTTCACACAAGCTCCAATCTTTATTGGCTATAGGAAAGTTGTAGCAACTCATCTTCATATGAAAAGAGGTTTGTCAAAACACAAGTGTAGTCTTAAGTTTAATTGTTATTTTGAGTTGTAAAAGGTCTCAATGGAGATCCTTTATAGAAGAGGTATTTCATGAAAATCATAGCAAGAGAAGCTAAATGTTTGTAAGCCCTCATTTGAGGCAAATTGATCTCTTTGGTGAGAGTTGGTTAGTGGAAAATCCCAATAAAGAGGTTGGGGATTGGAGTAGCCCAGGATGGGTGAAACATGATGAAAATCCTCTCAGTTTGCGTTTGTGATCTTTTGTCTCCATTTCTTATTTACACCTAGCTTGCATTTTAATTTTCGATGCATAACTTTATCTATCATTCTTGGAAGTATAATTTGTGTTGACTAAGTACTTAAGGAGTAATTTCCTTACGTGACTTAAACTAAATTTAGTGGGTAAAATTCTTATTTGTGAAATATTTTTAAGAAACACTAATTACCCACACTCTAATGTTTAGCTTGTCATCTTCAGGATCCCCAACAAATACATCCACCCAGCAACAGCTGTTGGTTATTGCAACAAACCAAGTTGGTTTTGATGCAAATAATTAGTGTGACTAATTATGTTTGTGAGATTTTTTGTGAGTATATGTACAAAGTCAACAATGTTGGATCTGGATTCTAGCCTAGAGGGGGGTGAATATGCTAATAAAATATTCTCGCACAACCTACGAGAAATCACACACAGTTAAAAACACAAGCAGGGTAAATAAAATGCAAGCACAGAATACACAGCAGATTTACCCTGTTTCAGTCGCAGCAACGACCTACTCCAGCCCCCAAGCAAATACTAGCATTAATATGTTCCTTTTGTACAACTACAATGTGCTCCTAGCTCCAACTCCTCACCTAGAACACATCACACCCAGCAAAGTGCACAACACTATCAACCTAGTAAATGCGTATCTTGACTGCTACAACACGTCAAGACCCTCTTATCTAGCCCCAACCAGACAAGTCTCAAATTACTCAAAAGTAGTAAAATTTCCCCTACGAAGATCTAATCCAACAACTACACAAAATAATAAACAACAGAGTTTAGAAGGCTCAGTTCGTGTAGCGGCGATGTCTTTGTCAATCAGCACGGGCCAGGTCTGAAAAAATGTAGAAGTCCCTTGGCAACTCAAATTGCGGTCTCGCTCGTCAATACAAGCTTACGGCCTTAGAAAATCCCCCTTGAAGCTTCTTGGCTTTGATGTCTCTGTGGGGCTCGGTCGGAAGCTTGCTTGGCCTAGTGGGTCTCTCGGTCGGCAAAGCAAAGTTAACAACGTGCTTGCTATTTTGGTAATTTTCGGCTCATGCAAAACTTCTATGCGTGTCCTGCTTGATTTAATTGGAGAGCTTTGTGCCTGTGGAGAATTTCAGCACCTTCGTTTTGCGTGAGTCGCTTAGACGAGACTTGATGCTATGATGTTGATGTGTCACCGTGTGTTGATTGGATGTTCAAGGCTTATGCAAGGTGGATGCTTGATCAAGGGATCTCTCCCACTAATTGTTGTGTCCCTGCACATAAGGAAGCAAAGGAGAGAATCTTCACCATGAATAATAAAACAAACTAACCTCAATTTATGGTGGCCTCCTCTTCCATTATTTTTCTGTGCATTTTTTTCTTGATGCACACAAAAATGTGAGCCCCCCTTTCTCTCTTAATGATCCCACTGCCTCCTTTAATTTCAATTTCTCATGGAAATCTGTCCTGGTCCGTGTGTGGCCTGCAAACAAAAAGCACAACAACAAAATAATGAAGAGGAATTAAAATAGTATTAGTTTTTAACCTCTTTCTCATGCATTTCCTTGGGACTTGTTGCTTGGAGAGATTTCGGCTTTTTGAGACAGGTTGCGTGACTCTTGCTATTGCCTTAGGGAAATTTCAGCCGACTCCTTTTCTTGGCTTTGATTGCAACCTTATATAGGTAGACTTAGGGGTTTTAGCATGAGCATTGTTGCGGCTAAGAGAGAGGGTGCATATCAATTTCGGCTAGGATAGAATGGAAAGATGATAAAAAAATCCCCTTGAAGATAGGAGTATAAGGGTATTTGAGATTTGGGAGGATTTGATATAATCTCAATTAAAGATTGCATACGATTTGGACTTATCTATCCAACTTTGACCCATTCCACTTGCTTTGCAAACAACACTTCCTCTCTCTCCTAAATTGCTATATGAATAGCAATTTCTCCAACGCTTAGAGTAACGACTTTGTCAATCCTGAAACACACTTAGCACACACGTTAATAGTTTCACGTTGGTTTGTTATTATTAAACTAGAGATCCTATATTGTCGCTTCTAACAATCTCCCCCCTTTTGATGATGACAAACTCATAAAAGATTTGAGCAATAATAAATATGTGTGTGAAGTGTGATGAAGAGTGTAATTCAATATAATGTATACAATGAGACATTTAAGCATTACAAGCATGCACAACAATGTAGCAATGTAGCAATGAAACAGGCATGCTCCCCGTGAACTAATAATCATGTTTTTCTATTGATCCCCCTTCAATTAATAATACCGTATAATGTGCCAACAAATACCAAATCTTTTTCACCACTTTTCTCCCCCTTTTGTTATCATCAAAAGTGGATTAATGAAGTCAATATATATCACATGCAAAAAATACAGCATTATAAATTTTATCTAACACTTGCATGTCATTTTCCATAAAGTAGACAATTCAAATTCATTGAAAATTATAATTTAGACTCCACCACCAATGTGTAAGTGTGATAATATAAACATTGAAGTACAAAGGGAGACTCAATTTAGAACATCAACTAAATCAATCCACATTTTCCATTTAACATGAATATCACCTAGGATTGATTTTTTCCACCTCATTAAAAATGAGTTCAAGTTACCAAACCTCAAAACATAGCCGAAAAGGACTCTTAGATGTGGGGTTGCACTACTAAAAAATTGACTTTTGCCAACGTTTTTTAAACATTTCCCGGCGTTTTGAAGCGCTGGCAAATGTTTTCCCGGTGTTTTACGAAACGCCGCAAAGACGTTGGGAAAAGGAGGTGTTACTAAATGTTTTCTCGACGTTTTGGTGCAACACCGCAAAATGCCCACTTTTCCCGGTGTTTTGGTGAAACGTTGGGAATGCCCAAGACATTTCTTGGCATTTTGGTGAAACGTTAGGAAATGCCCAGGACATTTTCCGGTGTTTTGATGAAACGTTGGGAAATGCTCAGGACATTTCCCGGTGTTTTCGTGAAACGTTGGAAAGCACCCAAGACATTTGACGGCTTTTTCGTGAATCGTTGGGAAATGCCCAAGACATTCCCGACGTTTTCTTAACACGTCGGAAAATGACCAAGACATTCCTTGGTGTTTTCTTGAAACGTTGGAAAATGCATATGATACAAATTAAATACAAATGTATTTTAATAAATTGTCACGATTGTGTTTCCTAAACGTAGAAATCAAAGAGTTAAGGGCTAACACATGCAACAACTTAGTTTCTTTGTCTAATTCCATATGAATAGATGAAATAACAAGAAAACAAAATAAAAGTAATTTCCCATTCTTCTCACATACACGTAAGAGTGTAACATTACAGTTTAACTACTTGGCATTACAGTTAAATGCTATCTTGCACAAATTTGGCATTACAGTTAAAAAGTTTAAATGCCTTTAAAAATATCAAAAATTGCAAGACAATTATGTTGAGCAAACCAAATTTGTTGCACAATCCTACAATTACAATGCAAAGCATAAGTTTTTGAAAAGAAAGTAAATGTTGCAACATCCGTCTTGGCTCAAAGTATTTGGCTCAAAGTCCTTACACATGTACTTCATTGCAGTCACATATGGTCCCAAAGTTACATAGGTTCTCCATCGTACTTAAAATGGTAGACTTGTATATCCACCTTGTAATCCTGCCTCATATGTTGGCATTGCTTGACGAGTAAAGTACACCAACGCTAAAGAATACCCATAAATCATATGTTGGATACTCGTGGGTAGTGTATTTGCCATGAATTGTATCCATTTTACATACAGAGCAATATTCATTATAATTTTTTATATTTCTTTTTGTGCTTAATTTTTATTCATGGTAATACACATCATATCCCTTAGATGATTCAGTTTTTATTCATCCTATATTCACTTTCCAATATTCATAGAAAAGAATCTCCAAAAGTATAATCAAGTTTCATATTCGTGGAAGTGAGCATGTAGGTGTAGAAGTCAAATTAATCATTTCATGAAACATGTCATGGCTACTAAATAGATTCTAACATGCATATATAGCTATAACAATAATACAATGATTTCTACAAAGGATATGAATGAACATTCAAGAAATACCACTTATAATGATTTATAAAGAGGTGTTCATTAAGCACATATTTTTTTCCGTTTTTTTCTTTTTATAAAGAACTAAAACAAATACCAAAATGCAAACAAACATACAAACAAAAATTAAATCAAGCACACACACAAAACTATGAAGGTATGCAATGAATGCAAAGAGGGAAAAGAAATATACCTTCGCGTCGCTATTTGACTGAGGAGCTAAAATAATGAGACTTTAAATTCAATGCTCCTTGCCAAATCTCCATCCCTCCTACATGAAAGGTGTTAAGTGTGACCTTGAAATCCGACAAGGTCCACTAGTGATAGCCATTAAAGTTTTAGGAACCCACACTTGTTTGAACTTTATGTTTATGTTCCTAAACTTACAATAATAGGATTTGTGACCAACACTATCACAAGTAAAGCACTTTACATGAATATTTTTCACAATAGAAGGCACATTGTGGAATTTCTTAAATTTGGGCTTTTCAACATTTTTCAAACCAAATCCAAGTTGTCACGCCCCGCTTCCCAAAAATGTGGAGGCGAGACGTGAGAAGGTCCGCACAAACTTGAAGCTGTGAAGCTCCAAGTTTGATAAGCGTAAAAAACACTTATTATGGCAGGTCCTTGCAAAGAGAAACGAAACAACGATGATAATAAGGAAATGAGACGACATTTTATTGAATCTCCAAATGTCCATAAACAAATTACAATATCACAGAAAAGCCACCAGGCTAAAGGAAAAAGAGTCTAAGGCCCAACATGGCCTACAAAATATAACATACAAAACAAAGGTGCCACGCACCGACAACTAACAGGAATCCTAAAACATAAAGGAAACTCAACAAAGTCACCGGTGTCCACAAGACTCCTCCACAGCAAACACAACGTCCTCTGCAACAAGCTCTGGCTCTGAGTCTAACATGTGACACCCAAAAGAGAGAGGGGCACATGTCAGCAAGTCTAAAAAGACTTGTGCAAGGAAACGGAAAGAAAGGTAAACTAGCAACCTAGCAGTTATAGTATGATGCATGACATGGCAAATATAGCATGGAAGTGACAAGTAAAGGGAAGTACAAGTAGCACGTAGCAAGTATAGCATGGATAACAAGTTTTGCAAGTTTAAACACGGACAAGTACAAGTCAAGTAAATCACGTCAAGTAAATCACGTCAAATGAACATGTCAAGTAACAAGTGGTAGTTGTGACATGTAATGTCAAGTAACAAGTACAAGAGATCACTCGACGAGTGCCCTATTGCCCGCAGGCTGTGTTCACACATCAAGTACAAGGGATCACTCAACGAGTGCCCTATTGCCCGCAGGCTGTGTTCAAGTATCAAGTACAAGGGATCACTCAACGAGTGCCGTATTGCCCGCAGGCTGTGTTGAGCTCGTCTTCTGGAACACGAGCCAGCAAGTGTATTTGGCATAGGATTGTGCCCACGCAAGGTGGGTGCCTAGCCGGAACAAGTAGCACTAGTATGTAGCGATGCTACGCAATCACGATGAGTATTCAAGTATGCAATGACATGAGCAGATATTCGCGTACCGTTAATAGAAATTAAACGTGACAGGCAAAATGCAATGACATGAACAGATATTCACGTACCGTTTATTGAAATTAGACATGACAGACAAAATGCAATGGCATGAACAGATATTCGCGTACCGTTTATTGAAATTAGACATGACAGGCAAAATGCAATGGCATGAACAGATATTCGCGTACCGTTTATTGAAATTAGACATGACAGGCAAAATGCAATGGCATGAACAGTTAATACGCGTACCGTTAATTGAAATTAAACGTGACATACAAAATGCAATGGCATGAACAGTTAATATGCGTACCGTTAATTGAAATTAAACGTGACATACAAGCATGATGAAGGTGACGGACCAAGCTTCGTTGTCAAGCTAGGTCAATGGCGTCTAGACGGCTATCCATTCACCGTCTAGTCTCTTTTACGCTAAAGCAAGGTAATGGCCTAAGACATGGCCCAAACCAAGAGAGGCAAGTTTCACTTGCCTGGCACCGAGGAGAACGATCAACGAAGTCACATCACACAAATTGTTATCTACGGGAATGGATCACTGTCATGGAAAAACAACATTAGAATGGTAACTAATCCGTATTCACAATCGAACCCTACGATTTCTAATGATCCATTTTATTAGGGTTTCACAAATATCAAGTGTGGGTTATGAGATTATTAAAGGAAGAATACTACCCGTGAAGAAGCGGAGGAACGACGCCGAGAACTACGGCGACGGAAGAACGATCCGGCTCAGATCTGGAAATGGGGAAAAATCTGGAGAAATGGGTTTGGATGAGGCTTTTGGGGATTTGATGAGGGTTTGTGGTTGAGGAGAGGTAGGATACGTGAAATGAGGGTTTGGATAATGATGGATGAGCTTGGGATTAATGATCAATGGTTTGGGGAAGAAGGGGGCTCAATGGGGGAGAAATTAGGGTTTGGGGTGATGAGGAAGAAGAAGAAAACGTTTGGGGCGTATTTATAGAAAAGTGTGGCGGCTAGGGCAAAACTAGGGTTTCCTGGGCTGATTAGTCGGTCAAAGAAGGATTGGTGACCGACTAGCTTGGGAACTAGTCGATCGGTTGATCAACGCAGACCGACTAAGAGTAAACAGTAGCTCGCTCAGGAAAACTGGACTATGAGTTAGTCGGTCGGTGAAGGCTTGTCAACCGACTAGTTTGAGAACTAGTCGGTCGGTGAGTGTTCATTGACCGACTAAAGGCTGAATTCTGAGAGAGATCATGGAAATGAGAGTTAGTCGGTCTGAGAAGGATTCCTGACCGACTAGTTTAGCATCTAGTCGGTCGATGGTTGTTCTTAGACCGACTAAGAGTAAACAGTAACTCCAGAATAATTGATTGAATGAACTAGTCGGTTCCAGTTGATTTCCTGACCGACTAGTTTGGAAACTAGTCGGTCGGTTGATCTTCTTGAACCAACTAACGTGCACGAAAAGTCTCGAAATGGAGCGCGAAGGTCCAGGATGAATTCTAAGGTTTCTAGGATCAACCTATCGCTAAGATATGATCGATATGAAGCTCGTCACGAGTGACTTACTCCGAGTTCAATGATTCTAAGGAAGAAGCTAGAAGATCACATCAAAAGGAATGAAAACGAAAGCTAGGAAATCTCAACGAGATGAATGAAAGCGAGAACTATGGAAATGGAAACCACACAAGGAGAGAATCCACCATCACAAGCAAAACACACTGATAATCCAATCATACAAAAACCAGTCGTTACATCCTACCCACCTTAGAATAAAGTCCGTCCTCGAACTTTCTAACATATATATAGTCGCTCGGGTAACTACCCTCAACCAATATCACATCATAAATTCAACCAAGTACTTTCATTTCGAGTGTTTATATATACATGCACTAGAAATCAAATATTACTACCACTACACACATATTTTCACGCACATAGTACACTCATACTTATTATAGTCAATCAATTTCATACACGTATTTCAATCACATATATATAGTCAATATATTTATACAACAATAAACACTTATTACTTACTATAAGAAAATAACCAAGCCTCTCTTATTTGAAAATAATTTCACATTTTTTTGTCATTCAAATACATGCAAATATTTCACCATATTTTCACCCCACATATAGTCCTATAACTATATATTTGTATAGCCACCCACAATCGTGTGCGTAACACAATCAAGCACAAACAACTCAAATACCATACATACATCATCCATCACTATTCACCACCATATACAATTATACCAAAGTACATAGAGTATACCCACTCAAGCTTGAGTGAGACTCAAATCATAGCAGGACATTTATATGTGTAACACAGTATCCATACACATACCAATACCACTCCAAGGCATACACATCCACGTATCACATATTTTCACACCATATCCATCCATTTATAATTACCATATCAACACATCAACTACATACAAGTTTAAGAGATGCAATAGTCGGGTATACCTCCTGATATACACGCATACGACATCTCATAAAACAAGTAGTACCAATCAAAATTATCATTCTGTTATCATACGTATATCACATCATACTCACGCAGAAAATTACCTATACACAACATACAAATGCCAACACCCATACCAATATATACACACCACGAAATCAACACTACGACGACATAACCACTTAATTAATGGGCCCACCAAACTATAACAAGGTTGACACAGGCAACGACAAGCTCTATGGGCTAGACAATAGGAAGGAACCGAACCTAGATCATGACGAATAGAAAGATCGAAAAACATGGGTTCAGCTAGGACGAAGATAAGGAGCCAAATTTGGTTAGGGGAATCAGGGTAAGACTGTGAATGTTTAGGTGGAAAGATGATGCAATGATACCCTTAAGGAATACTTAAAGAAGGTAGTGTAAACAACATAAGTTAAAATACGTGAATTCGAAGACCGTTGTACTTCAAAAAGTCGGAGTCCTCGTTTGTATAAAATTATTTAGAGGTCGATAAACAAGTTGTTTGAAAACGAGTTTGAGACGAATATACGTAATAAGAGGAAAAGTGGTTTATTGGCTTATATAAAATCATCATGAGGAAAAAGGAAATCATTTACTCGAACATTAAAACATAGGTCAGAAATGTTATGCGGCAGCAATCTAAAAATTTTGGAAAAGTTTTGAGATTTGAAGATTGAAATCAGATCAAGTATAGTGTGGAGAATTTAAGCGCATGCTAAAGGTTTTCCAAATCTTAAAACTGAAGAGAAATCCCAAATAAACCATATCGAAAATACTTTTAGAGAAATCCGGATTTGCCAACAAAAATTGATTTATACAAGATCTTAATGTACGAGCAAAACGAACGTGGTACCGATATATAAAAATAATTGAAGTCATATTTTAGAAATTATCTTAAAATGTGTATGGTGAATGGAAAGATAATATCTTAGTAGTATGGAAAGAGAAAAGGATATTTAAACTCATCAAGTTAGTATTAAAACTTTTAAACCGTTTTATGGAGGGTCTAAGTCAGGAATGATTTCGAAATAGTAATTTTTTTACAAAAATCTGAAATATGGAAAATGTTGAGCATAAAATCGACTTGCTAAAAGCCGAAGTCCAAATGGACTTGAAAAGTTTATTAAGAGTAAGCACGAGGTGTTTTCGAATAAAATTCTAAAGGCACAAGTAAGAAAAGAAATTCTGAATCGAGTTAGGAAAATAGAAATACGGTTCAGAATGAAATTGGTATATGAAAAGGGACAAGACATTTATATCGATACTAAAGTATATGCTGAAAATATTATAAACTTCAAATCTAAAAATCTCAACACAAGTTTCGATATTTAAAAACATAAATTATTTAAGTCGGCGAAGGAGCATGAAACCTTACATATATCAAAAGTATTTCGAACAAATTTAAACTTAACGAAAGAAGAAGATCAGAGATACTTTTAGGGAAATAAGGATTCGCCAAAAGAACGTGTTGGTATAAAAACTTTTGAAGTACGGGTACGACAAACCTATAATTGATATATACAAAATTTAGTTGAAGTCCATTCAGTTTGGAAAAATACCCCTAAAGGTATGTAAGATAAGTGGTTAAAATAAATTTTTGTAGTTAGGAAAAAGGACGGTATATCGAACCATCAGGATAGTAATAAAGTTTAAAAAATCAAAATGCGAAAGATACATTGTTAGAAAAATAGTACAAGATAGTAATTTTAAAATTACGACCAAAATTTTTCAAAATTCAAGAACGACTTTTAACTCCATCGAAATTTAGGGAGACATATTTAAAGAAGTTTAGAACAAAATTTAAATTGAGTGAAACTTCAAATAAGGAAAGCATTCGAAAATAACTTTGGAAGAATCAAGATTTGCAACGGAAAACATTTGAAAGATCAAGGATAATTGTAATGAGGTGGTCATGTGAATTGAGGACAAGGGAAGTGGTTACGGAAACGTAATTTTCCAAAAATCTGTAGTCGGGAAAATGTTTGAACATAACTTTGATTTGTTGAAAGCTGAAATCATCTGTGACTTGAAAAGTATATTAAGGGAGTGCGACGAGTCATTTGAATAGCATAAATAAGAAAGGAAAATTCATAAATCGAATTTAGAAAATAGAATTGCGGCTCAGAATTAAATCGATTTATGAAAAGGGACAAGATATTCAAATAGGTATGAAAGGTATAGGCTGTGTAACATTATAAAACAGTAATCAAAAACTCGTCAAAACTTTCGAATTTCAAAAATTAATTTAAGTCAACGAAAGAGTACGAGATATAAGTATACATATAACAATTGAAATTCCATTTAGCTTGGAAAAGATTTTAAAGTATGTATGCTATGCGATTAAAATGGATCTCATAGTTAGAAAATGGTATATCGAATTTTCCAAAATAGTATTGGAGTCTTTAAACCGAAATGTGAAAATATAGACAAGAAAATGGTTACGAGTTAGCAATTATAATTACAACCATTAGACTCCAAAATCTACAAGGAATTTGACTCAATCGAAAAGTGAGAAAATTTAAGTATATACGTAGAGGGTTTAAAACAAAATTTAAACTTAACGAAAACTTTAATAAGAGAAATCGAAAAATTACTTTAAAAGAAATTAAGCCTTGCGAATGGGGACCTTCGAAGGATCAACGATTATCGAAACGTGGTGGTCATGGGAATCGAGGCAAGAGATTTGGTCGGATGATCAAAACATAAATACGCCTAGGTTATGACTTAGGAAAATCTACGGAAACTCCTACGGTCAACCAACTAAAGATTATGGAACTAAGCGCTAAGACTTCCCTAAGGGCTAGACAGCGATGAAATGAGTTCAGCTTGGTCCGAAATCGATGAACCCAAGCGAGAGACCAAAGAATTCTAGAAGTCTACCCTAGTCAAAGCTAGACAGGAACCACTAAGGTAACTCCTACGACGACCAAATCAACTCCTAGCAGGGAGTATAACTAACAATCAGGGGCCTCTAACTAGCAAGCACGGACGTCTAACTAAGTATTCCTACCACCTAGTGACATAGGAAAACTACTAGACTCAAGGCTTATAAATTGGATGTTCTAATTTATTTAATGGACATTCCATAATTATTATCATTGTTCCGATAGTTCACATTTGCAAATAGACCTGCATGTGCCACCAATAAAACCTGTCACGTCCCGCTTCCCAAAAATGTGGAGGCGAGACGTGAGAAGGTCCGCACAAACTTGAAGCTGTGAAGCTCCAAGTCTGATAAGCGTAAAAAAACACTTATTATGGCAGGTCCTTGTAAAGAGAAACGAAACAACGATGATAATAAGGAAATGAGACGACATTTTATTGAATCTCCAAATGTCCATAAACAAATTACAATATCACAGAAAAGCCACCAGGCTAAAGGAAAAAGAGTCTAAGGCCCAACATGGCCTACAAAATATAACATACAAAACAAAGGTGCCACGCACCGACAACTAACAGGAATCCTAAAACATAAAGGAAACTCAACAAAGTCACCGGTGTCCACAAGACTCCTCCACAGCAAACACAACGTCCTCTGCAACAAGCTCTGGCTCTGAGTCTAACATGTGACACCCAAAAGAGAGAGGGGCACATGTCAGCAAGTCTAAAAAGACTTGTGCAAGGAAACGGAAAGAAAGGTAAACTAGCAACCTAGCAGTTATAGTATGATGCATGACATGGCAAATATAGCATGGAAGTGACAAGTAAAGGGAAGTACAAGTAGAACGTAGCAAGTATGGCATGGATAACAAGTTTTGCAAGTTTAAACACGGACAAGTACAAGTCAAGTAAATCACGTCAAGTAAATCACGTCAAATGAACACGTCAAGTAACAAGTGGTAGTTATGACATGTAATGTCAAGTAACAAGTACAAGGGATCACTCGACGAGTGCCCTATTGCCCGCAGGCTGTGTTCACGCATCAAGTACAAGGGATCACTCAACGAGTGCCCTATTGCCCGCAGGCTGTGTTCAAGTATCAAGTACAAGGGATCACTCAACGAGTGCCGTATTGCCCGCAGGCTGTGTTGAGCTCGTCTTCTGGAACACGAGCCAGAAAGTGTATTTGGCATAGGATTGTGCCCACGCAAGGTGGGTGCCTAGCCGGAACAAGTAGCACTAGTATGTAGCGATGCTACGCAATCACGATGAGTATTCAAGTATGCAATGACATGAGCAGATATTCGCGTACCGTTAATAGAAATTAAACGTGACAGGCAAAATGCAATGACATGAACAGATATTCACGTACCGTTTATTGAAATTAGACATGACAGGCAAAATGCAATGGCATGAACAGATATTCGCGTACCGTTTATTGAAATTAGACATGACAGGCAAAATGCAATGGCATGAACAGATATTCGCGTACCGTTTATTGAAATTAGACATGACAGGCAAAATGCAATGGCATGAACAGTTAATACGTGTACCGTTAATTGAAATTAAACATGACATACAAAATGCAATGGCATGAACAGTTAATATGCGTACCGTTAATTGAAATTAAACGTGACATACAAGCATGATGAAGGTGACGGACCAAGCTTCGTTGTCAAGCTAGGTCAATGGCGTCTAGACGGCTATCCATTCACCGTCTAGTCTCTTTTACGCTAAAGCAAGGTAATGGCCTAAGACATGGCCCAAACCAAGAGAGGCAAGTTTCACTTGCCTGGCACCGAGGAGAACGATCAACGAAGGCACATCACACAAATTGTTATCTACGGGAATGGATCACTGTCATGGAAAAACAACATTAGAATGGTAACTAATCCGTATTCACAATCGAACCCTACGATTTCTAATGATCCATTTTATTAGGGTTTCACAAATATCAAGTGTGGGTTATGAGATTATTAAAGGAAGAATACTACCCGTGAAGAAGCGGAGGAACGACGCCGAGAACTACGGCGACGGAAGAACGATCCGGCTCAGATCTGGAAATGGGGAAAAATCTGGAGAAATGGGTTTGGATGAGGCTTTTGGGGATTTGATGAGGGTTTGTGGTTGAGGAGAGGTAGGATACGTGAAATGAGGGTTTGGATAATGATGGATGAGCTTGGGATTAATGATCAATGGTTTGGGGAAGAAGGGGGCTCAATGGGGGAGAAATTAGGGTTTGGGGTGATGAGGAAGAAGAAGAAAACGTTTGGGGCGTATTTATAGAAAAGTGTGGCGGCTAGGGCAAAACTAGGGTTTCCTGGGCTGATTAGTCGGTCAAAGAAGGATTGGTGACCGACTAGCTTGGGAACTAGTCGATCGGTTGATCAACGCAGACCGACTAAGAGTAAACAGTAGCTCGCTCAGGAAAACTGGACTATGAGTTAGTCGGTCGGTGAAGGCTTGTCAACCGACTAGTTTGAGAACTAGTCGGTCGGTGAGTGTTCATTGACCGACTAAAGGCTGAATTCTGAGAGAGATCATGGAAATGAGAGTTAGTCGGTCTGAGAAGGATTCCTGACCGACTAGTTTAGCATCTAGTCGGTCGATGGTTGTTCTTAGACCGACTAAGAGTAAACAGTAACTCCAGAATAATTGATTGAATGAACTAGTCGGTTCCAGTTGATTTCCTGACCGACTAGTTTGGAAACTAGTCGGTCGGTTGATCTTCTTGCACCAACTAACGTGCACGAAAAGTCTCGAAATGGAGCGCGAAGGTCCGGGATGAATTCTAAGGTTTCTAGGATCAACCTATCGCTAAGATATGATCGATGTGAAGCTCGTCACGAGTGACTTACTCTGAGTTCAATGATTCTAAGGAAGAAGCTAGAAGATCACATCAAAAAGAATGAAAACGAAAGCTAGGAAATCTCAACGAGATGAATGAAAGCGAGAACTATGGAAATGGAAACCACACAAGGAGAGAACCCACCATCACAAGCAAAACACACTGATAATCCAACCATACAAAAACCAGTCGTTACACAAGTCCTCTTCTATTATTGCCATATAATTGATTTTCAAATATGGTATCCAACAAATGTTTACCAATTGAAAATTTTTCTTAATGTCAATTCTAGATTAGAAACTTTGGATTTTAATAATTTATTTTCATCCACAAGCAAAGTACATTTACTTATAAAAGCTCTTTTGTTTTCCTCCTCCTTCTTTTCAAATTCAACCATTTTCCTTTTAAGATCGTTATTTAACATGCCCATTTTATCATTAAGATCTCTAATCATATAATCCTTTTCAGTTTCGAGCTTAATTAAATTTTGCTTAAGCATGCTAATATTATTCAATAAGGAAGGACAAGAAAGGCAAGCAGCTTTTTCAGGCATGCTAGCTTTTTCTTTTCGAGTGACACAATTTTAGCGTTATATGTAACAAGTTTCTCTTTAAGAATATCTACTTCATCAGAAATGTCGCAGTTTTCTTTTTGTAATTTAAAGCTAGCATTCTTATAGTCATTTAACGTGAGTTCCAGCTTATTAATCTCATTTTGCATTCCTTTACAAACATTTAACAATTCAGCTTTAGTGAAGGAATTTACCTCATCGTTAGTTGCCATTAAGCAGACGACAGTGGAGTGGACTACCACCTCTTCATCCTCATCCTCAGCTTCGCTGTCAATGTCCCAAGTTAGCACCTTGGCTTTTCCTTTATTTTTAGTAACATGAGCAGTCTCTTGTCTGCATTGCTTCGCGAAGTGTCACTTTTTCGACAATATTCCATGCTTTGTAATCAATAGGTATCAAGTAGATTTTCATACGATTTTTCCAATAAGCATAATCTACACCATTAAATCTAGGGGGACGAGATATGGACTGACCCTCAGAAAAAGCACTATCAATGGGGTTCATAGTCTAGGCTAGATCCTAATAAACTGGCTCTGATACCACTTATTGGATTTGTATTCTAGCTTAGAGGGGGTGAATAGGCTAATAAAATATTCTCGCGCAACCCACGAGAAATCACATGTGGTTAAAAACACAAGCAGGGTAAATAAAATGCAAGCACTAATGCGCAAACAGATTTACCTTGGTTCGGTCGCAGCAACGACCTACTCCAGCCTCCAAGAAAATACTAGCATTAATATGTTCCTTTTGTACAACTACAATGGGGTCCTAGCTCCAACTCCCTACCTAGAACGTATCACACTCAGCAAAGTGCAGAACACTATCAACCTAGTAAATGCGTATCTTGACCGCTACAACATGTCAAGACCCTCTTGTCTAGCCCTAACCAGACAAGTCCCAAATAACACAAAAGTGGTAAAATTTCCCCTACGAAGATCTAACACAACAACTACACAAAATAATAAAGAACAGAGTTTAGAAGGCTCAGTTCGTGTAGCGACGATGTCTTCGTCAATCAGCATGGGCTAGATTTCGTCTGGCAAGATGTAGAAGTCCCTCGGCAACTCAAGTTGCGGTCTCGCTCGTTAATATAAGCTTACGGCCTTAGAAAATCCCCCTCGAAGCTTCTCGGCTTTGATGGCCCTGTGGGGCTCGGTCGGAAGCTTACTTGGCCCAGTGGGTCTCTCGGTCGGCACAACGAAGTTAACCACGTGCTTGCTGTTTTGGCAATCTTCGGCTCATGCAAAGCTTCTGTGCGTGGCATGCTTAATTTAATTGGAGAGCTTTGTGCCTTTGGAGAATTTCAGCACCTTCATTTTGCGTGAGTTGCTTAGCCGAGACTTGATGCTAGGAGGTTGATGCTTCACCGTGTGTTGATTGGATGTTCAAGGCTTATGCAAGGTGGAAGCTTGATCAATGGATCTCTCCCACTAATTGTTGTGTCCCTGCACACAAAGAAGCAAAGGAGAGAATCTTCACCATGAATAATAAAACAAACTAACCTCAATTTATGGTGGCCTCCTCTTCCATTATTTTTCTGTGCATTTTTTTCTTGATGCACACAAAAACGTGAGACCCCCTTTCTCTCTTAATGATCCCACTTCCTCCTTTAATTTCAATTTCTCATGGAAATCTGTCCTGGTCCGTGTGTGGCCTGCAAATAAAAAGCACAAGAACAAAATAATGAAGAGGAATTAAAATAGTATTAGTTTTAACCTCTTTCTCATGCATTTCCTTGGGACTTGTTGCTTGGAGAGATTTCGGCTTTTTGGGACAGGTTGCGTGACTCTTGCTATTGCCTTGGGGAAATTTCAGCCGACTCCTTTTGTCACGCCCCGCTTCCCTAAAATGGAGGCGAGACGTGAAAAGGTCCGCACGAGAGTGGAGCTGTGAAGCCCCAAACCCGATAAGCGTCAATAAAACATAAGCAAGTCCCTGTAACCACAAACGGAACAACAATAATAACACAAGGAGAGACAGAAATAAAATCTCAAATCTCAGAATTTGTCCAACTTTAAAGATAAGTTCAACATCCAGAAAAGCCACCAGGCTAAAAGAAAGAGACTAAAGGCCCAGAACAAGGCCAACAAAAGGGACAACAAAACAAAGTATAGGTGCCACGCACCGACAACTAAACAGCAGTCTAAAACAAAAGGGGAAAGCTTAACGAAGACACTAGGACTGGTCCCCAGTGTCCAGGTACTCCTCGCCAAACACAGGCTCGGGCTCGGCGTCAGCAAACACCTCGTCCTCAACAATGAACTCAGGCTCAGGATCTAACATGTGTCACCCAAAAGAGTAAAGGGGCACATGTCAGCAAGTCTAAAATACTTGGGCAAGGAAACTGAAAGGAAGGCAAACTAACAACCTAGCAGTTATAGTATGCATGACATGGCAGTTATGGTATGAGTGCACAAGTAAGACATGGTGAAACAATAAGTACAAGAGAACAATTATCAAGGCATGTCAAGAGTAGCCAAGCTACTAACAATCTCAATCTTTTCACTAGTCACGTTTCAAGTTGTTTGTAGATGTTTACGTCTTACAGCTGAACTGTTTGACATTCACACTGATTGGCTGCTTAACACCACCCCAGAACCCAGAGTTTACGCCTTACAACTGCAGTTGCTGATCGGGCAGACTCCCAGTTGAATGGCCGCTTAACTCTTACCCCAAAACCCACGTGTAAACGAGCCAGGGTCCCTGTACACGAGCTCAGTAAATGAGCCAGGGTTGCCCCGCACAAGAGCTTGTTTCCTGGATCACAAACCAGGAGCGTATTTCATTTGACATAGGGGTGCACCTAGCCTTAAGCAATTCACAAGGTGTAGCGGAGCTACGCAATCACGGGAACACTTAAAGAATGCAATGACATGACAATTAATTCGCGTACCGTTAATGGAAATTAAACATGACATGGTAGTTATGCAACATGATAATTGTCGGATCTAGCTTCGTTGTCAAGCTAGTCCTAAATTTGCGCCTAGGCGAGTATCATTTCGTCGCCTAGTCTCTTTTACGCTTACAACAAGCAAATGGCCTAAGACATGGCCCAAAACCCTAAGTGGCAAGTTTTACTTGCCTAGCACTGAGGATGACGATCAACGAGGCCGTCACACAAATGCTAACTACGGAGATGAGATCGCTGCCATGGCAAAACAATATTAGAACAACATCCAACCTAGTTTTATTAGGGTTTCACAAAAACACAACGGGTTATGAAAACATTAAGAGATTGATTTATTACCGTATCGGAGACGGAAGAACGATGCCGAGCAAGCACGGCAACAGAAGAAACGATCCGGGGAACCTAGGGTTCAGATCTGGAATGGATGGGAAAAATCTGGAGAAATGGGGTTTTGGGGGGTTTTTGGGGGTTTTCCGGCGACCTAGATCATGGTGGCCGGCCAAAATGGAGGGGAGATGGGCTCTTGATGAAGGGGAAGAGCTAGAGGAAGGTTGGGGAAGATCAGAGGTCAAGGGGGAAGGAAAGAGGCCAGGAGAAGAGAAAGAAAGAAAAGAAACGAAGTGGGGTATTTATAAAAAAAGCTGGCGGCGACTGGCAAAACCTAGGGTTTTGACAGCGGTTAGTCGGTCAAAGAAGGTTGGCTGACCGACTAGTTTGAAAACTAGTCGGTCGGTCGGCTAACTGTGAGCGACTAAATCCAAACAGTGAAAGTAGGGAAAAATCTGGGTAAAGAATTAGTCGGTCTGTGAAGGCCCGTCGACCGACTAGTTTGCAACCTAGTCCGTCGGTGAGTGTTCATGGACCGACTAACGATAAACAGTAACTTAGGTGAAATTTACTGACAGAAACTAGTCGGTTTGAGAGCAAGTTCTGACCGACTAGTTGCGCATCTAATCGGTCGGTGGTTGTTCTTAGACCGACTAAAAGTAAACAGTAACTCCTGAATAATTAACAAGGCCCACTAGTCGGTCCATGAAGGTTTACCGACCGACTAAATCGTCATCTAGTCGGTCGGTTCCCCTTCTTGTACCGGCTAACGTGCACAGAAAGTTTCAAAATGGAGCACGAAGCTCCGGGATCGATTCCTAAGACTCCTAGACTTGATCTAACAATAAGATATGACCGATATGAAGCCCGTCACGAATGACTTACTCCAAAATCGACGATCAATGGAAGAAGCTAGGAAAACACGACGAAACGAACGAAAACGAAAACTACGGAGACGAAAACCACGCATAAGGAGAAAATCCACCAAAACATATATATAATATAAATAATCCAGATACATGAAAACCAGTCGTTACATCCTCCCCAACTTAAGAAAAATTCCGTCCTCGGAATTTTTCAACACTCACGTGTCCGGAAACAAAAGTGGGAAACGCTCTCGCATCTCATCCTCATTCTCCTAAGTAGACTCTCCTGGCGAACCGTGTCGCCACATCACCCTCACAAGATTGACAACCTTGTTCCGAAGTGACTTCTGACGCCTGTCCAGAATCTGCACTGGCTGCTGGTCATACGTCATATCAGGGCGAACGGTAATCTCCGAGAAATCCACATCATGAGATGGGTCGCTGATGTATTGACGAAGCTGCGACACATGGAAAACATTGTGAACTCCTTCCAAAGATGGCGGCAAGGCTAAGCGGTAGGCTACCTCGCCAACCCTCTCCAGAATGTCAAACGGACCAATGTATCGCGGGCTCAACTTCCCTCGCTTCCCAAAGAGAATCACACCACGATTCGGGGAAATCCTCAGAAACACATGGTCGCCCGGCTGAAACTCCAAAGGACGGCGTTTAGCATCCGCCCAATGCTTAAAACGGTCCTGAGCAATCCTCAACCTCTCCCGAATGTTCCTGACAACATCCACGGCCTCCACAATCATCTCAGGCCCCAACAACTCCCGATCACCAATGTCATCCCAACTCAATGGCGATCGACATTTCCTCCCATAAAGAGCGGTGAAAGAAGCCATGCCAATACTCACCTGGAAGCTGTTGTTGTAAGAGAACTCTACCAGATGCAGATGGTCCTCCCATGAACCCTTGAAATCCAACATGCACGCCCTCAGCATGTCCTCCAAGATCTGAATCGTCCTCTCGGACTGGCCATCCGTCTGCGGGTGGTACGCCATGCTGAAACTCAGACGCGTACCCAAACTCTTCTGCAAACTCTGCCATAACTGAGATGTGAACCTCGTGTCTCTGTCTGACACGATACTCACAGGGACTCCGTGAAGTCGCACGACCTCCTGCACGATTCACGTTACATCACCATCTAAACTAGGAAAAGGAAATAAAATGGAGAGCAAAAGAATTTACCTCCATATATCTCCTTGCTAGCGCCTCAGTGGACTGTCCCACTCGGAATGGAATAAAGTGCGCGGATTTGGTCAATCGATCTACGATCACCCAAATCACGTCATTCTGCTTCGGACTCCGAGGTAGTCCAGTCACGAAATCCATAGTGATGTGTTGCCATTTCCACTCTGGGATCGGAAGCGGTTGTAGCAACCCTGCCGTACGCTGATGCTCCGCCTTCACTTGCTGGCAAACCAAACACTTGGCTACACTCCGAGCCACACTCCTCTTCATACCATGCCACCAAAAGTTCAGATGAAGATCCTGGTACATCTTGGTCCCATCAGGATGCACAGAATACGGCGAACTGTGTGCCTCCACCATCAACTCCTCTCTAATATCCTCAACTGGCACACACAACCTGGCTCCAAACCTCAGCGAGCCATCCTCATGAATCAAAAAGTCAGTCCGCAGACCGGCTTCCACCTGCTCCCGAATCTTCACCAGCTTCGGATCCTCGACCTGGCTAGCCTTGATCCGATCCACGACCGTCGACTTAATCTGCATACTCATCAACGAAGAAGCCTTCCCAGGAAGAACAATCTCCACACCAAACTCGCAAAAATCCTGCTGCAATCTCCACTGCGAGGTCAAAATCATCACCGCTGGAAGCCTACTCAGCGCATCAGGAACCACATTCACCTTGCCAGGGTGATACTGCAAATCAATCTCATAATCCGCCATGAGCTCCAACCATCGACGCTGTCGCATGTTGAGCTCCTTCTGAGTGAAAATATACTTCAAGCTTTTGTGATCGGTGAAGATCTTCACTTTCTCACTTAGCAAGAAGTGCCTCCAAATCTTAAGAGCAAACACAACAGCAGCCAACTCCAAATCATGCGTCGGGTAATTCTTCTCATGAGTCTTGAGCTGGCGCGAAGCATACGCCACAACATGCCCGTGCTGATGCAACACACAACCTAGACCCTTGCCAGAAGCATCGCAAAAGATCTCAAATCCACCGCTGCGATCAGGCACAACAAGAATATGGGCCGTCGTCAATCTCTCCCTCAGAACACCAAAAGCATTCTCACAATCACCCGACCAAACAAAAGGTACATCCTTCTACGTCAATCTGGTCATTGGCTCGACAACACGGGAAAAGTCCTTAATGAAGCGTCGATAGTAGCCAGCAAGCCCAAGGAAACTCCGGATCTCAGACGCTGACTACGGAACAGGCCACTCTCTGATGGCCCTGATCTTCTCGGGATCCACTGAAATACCATCTCCAGTCACCACATGCCCGAGAAAAGCAACTCTGTCCAGCCAAAACTCGCACTTCGAAAACTTAGCATACAACCGATGCTTCCTCAAAATCTCTAACACCGTCCTCAAGTGCGAGGCATGCTCCTCCTCCGATTTCGAATAGATCAGAATATCGTCAATAAAGATAACGAAAAACTTATCTAAAAAGTCGTAGAAAATCAGGTTCATCAGATTCATGAAAACTGCGGGTGCATTGGTTACACCGAAAGGCATAACCACAAACTCGTAGTGTCCATAATTCGTCCTGAATGCTGTCTTCGGAACATCTTCCTTCTTCACCTTCAACTGATGATAACCACTCCTCAGATCCAACTTCAAAAATACCCTCGAACCTCCAAGCTGATCAAAAATATCATCAATGCGAGGCAACATGTATTTATTCTTAATGGTTACCGCATTCAACTCCCGATAGTCCACGCACATGCGACGCGAACCATCCTTCTTCTTCACCAGCGGCACCGGTGCTCCCCACGGAGACACACTATGATTGATATAACCCTTCTGTAAAAGCTCATCCAGCTGCTTGCGCAATTCCTCCAACTCAGCGGGTGCCATACGGTAGGGCGCCTTCGAAATCAGCTGCACTCCTGGGACAAGATCAATAGAAAATTCCAGAGCTCGATCAGGTGGCAAAACAGACATCTCCTCGGGGAAGACGTCATCAAAGTCCCGCACAACCGCTGGCCTCTCCAGCTCCATCTGCATAGCCACAACCTCTACCGGCCTGGCCCGAAATCTGACCGGACCAAGCGATCTGCTACCTCGGCTGAACTCAAACACTGGATGTCCGGGAATCTCGAACACCACCTTCTTCCTCCGACAGTCGATCGTAGCATAGAAGCTCGCAAGCCAATCCATCCCAAGGACCGCATCATAGTTGATGATGTCGTGGACAATGAAATCAGCGTAAAGCTCATGTCCACAAACCACCAACGGGCAAGAATTGCAACCAAGATGCACCGAGACCACGCCATTCCCTGTAATGATATTCCAACTCTTGGAAAGAGGGGACGTCGACAAGGAATGCTTCTCCACGAAGCTCCGAGAAATAATGCACATCGATGCACCAGAGTCAAAGAGAACTCATGCAGGAAATGTGCACACCAAAATCACACCTACAAACAGTCTAACAATCAAGCCCTAGTCTAGCAACCAATCATGTTCAAGCAAACAACATAATCTAACAATCAAAACTAGCTAGGAAAGTAACAGCTAGATTGAGGATTACCTGCGATAACCTCATCCACAGCCTCGCTCTCCACAGCGGTCATTAGAAAAGCCTGTCTCCTCGGCGGAAAAGCCTGCTGAAAAGCCTGTCTTTAAGGGACAAGAGCTGCTCCACGACCGGCAGGAACAGGCACTCTCTGCTGCAACGGCTGTGCTGCAACAGGTGTCCTCCGCAGCTGATTCGCATGCCGACAATCCTTCGCGACATGAGAAGCATCACAACAAACCAAACACTGGCCCAGAAACTTCCTACACTGATCCTTGATGTGGCCAGGCTTGCCGCAGAAATGGCAAGTCTTCTGATTAGGCCCTCCTGGCCTCTTGAACTGAGCTGGCTGATTAGGCTTGAAACCAGGCCTAACCACCGCTCTGGCCTGCTCCATAGGCCTCTTCCCAGCACCAGAAACATGTCCTCTCCTCTGACTCAGGTTCAGCTCCTGCCTCCTTACAGCGACCAGAACCTTCTGATAAGAGTCCAGATCAGAGGAAGACACAAAACTCTGAAGCTCTAAAGCAAGTCCCTGCAGGAACCTCTGAGCCCTCTCATCAGCATCCTGCACCGGTGCGAACCGGCTCAGCCTAGTGAACTCTTGGTGGTACAGGTCCACCGTCAAGCTCCCTTGCTTCAGATCAATAAAGCGCTGCAGCATCTCCTTCCTAGCAGCCTTCAGAAAGAACTCCTCATCAAACCTGGACTTAAAGGTAGCCCAAGCTATCGGCTCCACCAGCATCTTCTCTTCCGCATCCCACCAGTTCCGAGCATTATCCTTGAGTTGCCTCTTCGCCAAATCAACCCATCCAGCCGGGGTGATCTTGGCCATCTTCAAATTATCTTCTATGTTCTGAATCCACTCATCGGCAGCTAGAGGACCCTCGGACCCATCAAAATATGCGGGACCCAGCTCTCGAAATTGCTTCGCTCCCGTCTCGGAGCGAGGGGCATCCTGGATTGCCCGACCAGCTCGAACAACTGGAGCATTCTGGACTTGCAGGAGCACGCCCTGCTGCACTTGCATCATCTGAAGCATCATCCGCATCATTTCTCCATTGGTGGGTTCCCGCTCAGGCTCCTCGTCACGAGGGGGCGCACCACTACCTCCACCACGGGTGAATCGCCTTCCTGCCATCTAATGACACAGAAAACGAAACAATTAGACTCATAGTTTATGACTCGGATGTCAAACTTAGTTTATTGGACATTCTAATATTATTATCGTCCTTTCGATAATCGCAGTTACAGAAGGGACCTGCATGGGCCACCAACAAAACCTGTCACGCCCCGCTTCCCTAAAATGGAGGCGAGACGTGAAAAGGTCCGCACGAGAGTGGAGTTGTGAAGCCCCAAACCCGATAAGCGTCAATAAAACATAAGCAGGTCCCTGTAACCACAAACGGAACAACAATAATAACACAAGGAGAGACAGAAATAAAATCTCAAATCTCAGAATTTGTCCAACTTTAAAGATAAGTTCAACATCCAGAAAAGCCACCAGGCTAAAAGAAAGAGTCTAAAGGCCCAGAACAAGGCCGACAAAAGGGACAAGAAAACAAAGTATAGGTGCCACGCACCGATAACTAAACAGCAGTCTAAAACAAAAGGGGAAAGCTTAACGAAGACACTAGGACTGGTCCCCAGTGTCCACGTACTCCTCGCCAAACACAGGCTCGGGCTCGGCGTCAGCAAACACCTCGTCCTCAACAATGAACTCAGGCTCAGGATCTAACATGTGTCACCCAAAAGAGTAAAGGGGCACATGTCAGCAAGTCTAAAAGACTTGGGCAAGGAAACTGAAACGAAGGCAAACTAACAACCTAGCAGTTATAGTATGCATGACATGGCAGTTATGGTATGAGTGCACAAGTAAGACATGGTGAAACAATAAGTACAAGAGAACAATTATCAAGGCATGTCAAGAGTAGCCAAGCTACTAACAATCTCAATCTTTTCACTAGTCACGTTTCAAGTTGTTTGTAGATGTTTATGCCTTACAGCTGAACTGTTTGACATTCACACTGATTGGCTGCTTAACACTACCCCAGAACCCAGAGTTTACACCTTACAACTGCAGTTGCTGATCGGGCAGACTCCCAGTTGAATGGCCGCTTAACTCTTACCCCAAAACCCACGTGTAAAGGAGCCAGGGTCCCTGTACACGAGCTCAGTAAATGAGCCAAGGTTGCCCCGCACAAGAGCTCGTTTCCTGGATCATAAACCAGGAGCGTATTTCATTTGACATAGGGGTGCACCTAGCCTCAATCAATTCACAAGGTGTAGCAGAGCTACGTAATCACGGGAACACTTAAAGAATGCAATGACATGACAATTAATTCGCGTACCGTTAATGAAAATTAAACATGACATGGTAGTTATGAAACATGATAAATATAGGATCTAGCTTCGTTGTCAAGCTAGTTCCTAAATTTACGCCTAGGCGAGTATCATTTCGTCGCCTAGTCTCTTTTACGCTTACAACAAGCAAATGGCCTAAGACATGGCCCAAAACCCTAAGTGGCAAGTTTTACTTGCCTAGCACTGAGGATGACGATCAACGAGGCCGTCACACAAATGCTAACTACAGAGATGAGATCGCTGCCATGGAAAAACAATATTAGAACAACATCCAACCTAGTTTTATTAGGGTTTCACAAAAACACAACGGGTTATGAAAACATTAAGAGATTGATTTATTACCGTATCGGAGACGGAAGAACGATGCCGAGCAAGCACGACAACAGAAGAAACGATCCGGGGAACCTAGGGTTCAGATCTGGAACGGATGGGGAAAATCTGGAGAAATGGGGTTTTGGGGGTTTTGGGGGTTTTCCGGCGACCTAGATCATGGTGGCCGGCCAAAATGGAGGGGAGATGGGCTCTTGATGAAGGGGAAGAGCTAGAGGAAGGTTGGGGAAGATCAGAGGTCAAGGGGGAAGGAAAGAGGCCAGGAGAAGAGAAACAAAGAAAAGAAACGAAGTGGCGTATTTATAGAAAAAGCTGGCGACGGCTGGCAAAACCTAAGGTTTCGACATCGGTTAGTCGGTCAAAGAAGGTTGGCTGACCGACTAGTTTGAAAACTAGTCGGTCGGTCGGCTAACTGTGACCGACTAAATCCAAACAGCGAAAGTAGGGAAAAATCTGGGTAAAGAATTAGTCGATCTGTGAAGGCCCGTCGACCGACTAGTTTGCAACCTAGTCGGTCGGTGAGTGTTCATGGACCGACTAACGATAAACAGTAACTTAGGTGAAATTTACTTACAGAAACTAGTCGGTTTGAGAGCAAGTTCTGACCGACTAGTTGCGCATCTAGTCGGTCGGTGGTTGTTGGTGGGACCGGAAAGGTGCTTCTCTCAAGCGCAAGAGTCCGTTCAAGTAGTAAAATCTGGGAGTCCAGATGTCGAATCCTCGGGAGAATCTGTTGAAACCACAAGTCCAAATCAAATAGAGTAACTACGAATAAAATCTAAGCACTTTAATAGTGATGGTGAAGGTGGTATGAAAAGTGTGTGGTGATGGGATTGTTACGTGCGATCAATGCAAACAACGAACTCTAGTTTGTTAAAAATAGATATAAAAGGCATGTACATGGCATGGGTTCATTAGGATCAGCGAATCGTAAGCTTTGGTTGATCAAGTATAACACAACGAGACCTCCTTTTGGGAGCGAATCGTCGGAAGATGTCCTTTTGGGAGTTAACGCATCAATTCTAATAATTTATCGCTAAAGTTGTAAACGTACATATGAAGTATGAAACTCTCTTTTGGAGAGATCAAATCTCACCCTTGTGGGGTGATCATCAACTAGAACAATTCTTTTGGAATATGAAAAAGTAGATTTAAGAGCGACGATTAAACTTTAGCAAATATAGCGATTAAGCGCAATAATACAACCAATGAATACGATTCACATCACCTAACTACTCCATACCATGCACATAAAATATTTAGCTACTCATGGTGCAGAAATACACAAATTTCAGATCAGAATTCATAAGTTTATTAGCAAAATACGGAAGTTTAAGGGCAAAATACAAGCTAAAACACCCAAATACGAGCTAGAGTTGAAGAAAATATCACCAATTCTCTCTGAAAAGACTTCAAAACTCTCTGGAAATAAGAAAATAGGCTCTGGAATTTTACAGAATTTTTGTAGAAGAAAATACGGCTCCTAAGTGCTCCAATACGCCAATTATACGCCCAAAAACCCTAGAATACGCTTAAATAATAAGATTACGGGTTTATTGGGCTTAACGGGTTCAAACCCGCACAAAAATCGCACCCGAATCAATCTGGGCCACAGATCTAAAGCGGGGCAATTCCTGGCCGTCCATCGCAGCGGGATTGGATCTCAGCGCGCCACGTTTTCGCCAAAATTCGCGCTCAGCGCTTCGCGAATCCGCATCCGCCTCGGGGTTAATCGCCACCGTCCAATCTCGATCGCACGGCTCCGCTTACGCCACGTCGCCAGCGTTTCGCAGTGCTCTCCGCTTTGTTCTCGTCGCGTGCGGGGTCGTTGATGGCCGTCGAATGGGGATCTCGCGGACAGATCGTAGCCACGTCGCCGCTCGTCTTCTGGCCGCTGGATGAAGAATGGACGACGCCGATGGAGCCACGTGGCCCGAGAAACGCCGCTTCGCCTTCAAATTGCGGGTGCTTTGTCCGCCGTTGGATCACGATCGTAGGGGTGAAAAAAGGCCACGTCGCCAGAGTTTCGCTGCGATCCGCGTTGATATCCGCCGTTGGATGATGATCCAACGGTCACGAAAATATCGCATCGCCCGCGCGATCTGACCGTCGGATTAGGCGGGAACGGCTAGGATGGTGCCACGCGTCGCGTTCTGATTGGCTGGCGGCCGTATAATCCGTATTTCTTGCGTATTTCTCCATTTAAATTGTATTCTGCATTCAAAAATTCATATAAATTAGCACAGATCTCAGAAAAATACAAATAAATAGTCGTTGGAATCGTGAGAACGAGACCTTGCTAGGAAAAATATAATAAGGGCAGAAATACTTCGTTAATTGCTGTTTTGTGCTCAAATAGTGTGTTTTCTCTAATAAATAAATGTGTAGCAAATACGTATGTACTAGAGACCAATATAGCATCACATGAGCACAAAATAGGGCTAAATGGGGGGTTAAATACGCAATATTGAACCCAAATCACACCCCCCAACTAGCGTTTTGCTAGTCTCTAGCAAAAAGAGCGATTAAAAATACACCTAGATCACCTTATCAGATCTCAAATTACTCATCACTATACTACAACGATAAAATAGATTAACCATACACTAAGGTCAATATTTCAATCTTAAAAGTAATGGTACTTGTGGGTTTTCAAAAATGAATGTCAAGTATCTCAAATGGTTATAAAATAGACTTCAATTCACTATCCATTACTTCATAGCTCATAGTATACAAAATCAATGGCCCACACATGTTCAATCAAATATTCTAACTTGGAGCGTAGAAGTTTTCATGCAAAGCAAGCATCAAAGATAGGATGGTATCAAGTCATACACACGTCAATCTCTATTCATAGGGGCTCACACCACATCTTGTGTTTTCTTTAAGCTTTGGAAGTTTTCTTGCCTCGCTAATCACGCACACTTATTCTCTATTTTCTTTCGCTTTTTTCCATAGTTCCGCGTAACGCGCATCAAGCAACATTCACGGAAAAGTATATAACTTGGATCGCTCCATCAAATAATTGAGGTTCCGGTCAATGGCTCCCAAATCAGACGATAATAGGGCATTAGGTCAAGAAGGGCCCCTCGGACTGTACTACTCGAGCCAACCAAGTTATTTCTTTAATAGCACATTTATTCATTTTTTCCTTCCTCATTCATCTCATTTTTTCTTCTTTTGTGTGTGCATAAACAACGTGGCAAGATAACTTCCTCTTCTTTAATTTTTCACAAGAATGGGTATCCTAATCATTTCAAATGACGTGGTACGTTTTTCTACCCAAAATCACACCACGCATGCAATTGGCAATGAATACGAGATAAAGAACAATGCTCCAGTTAATTTATGAATTATTGGTGCATGAACTTTGGTGTGATTCAATGAGAGCATAACACTTGCTAATCCATAATTTCTAGATTCATTAAGCCATCGATTAATCTTGCCATTGAGATGTGTAAAAAGAAATTCACCACAAGCACTCAAATTCGTGTAAAATGAGATTGAAATGTTGAACAATAGTGGAGGAGGAAAATAGATCATATGTGTATGGTGGTGAATAAATATCGAGAAATTTCATCACATAAGGGTCATTTCTAGGTAAAGATAGACTTTGGTGATATTTCTTAACTCAAAAAAAATTTTTTTTTTCAATGCAAAAAGGGAACTAAAAAATGAAATCTTAAAAGAAAAAGAAAAATAAAAAATAAAAATCCTAAAAGTTATACCCTCCCCCCAACTAAAAATAGACATTGTCCTCAATGTTAGGAAGAGGGAATCATGGAAAGAACACACCTGATTAGTTCCCACCCGAAGGTGGGTCTGTGAGATCCATGGTGCTCGCTTCCTTGGTCCAAGGCTCGTGAAAATGCTTCAATCTCTGGCCATTCACCTTGAACTCGCTTCCTCTTTTTCATTAAGTAAGAGCACAACGCCATGTGGGAAAAATTCTTTGACGACGAAAGGTCCATACCACCTAGAGCGAAGCTTCCCAGGAAAGATGTGCAGCCTGGAATTGTATAGCAATACTTTTTGGCCTGGGGTGAACTCCCTCCTCAAGACCATCATGTCGTGGATGGATTTCATCCTCTCTTTTGAAATTTTAGCGTTGTCGTACGCATTTCTCCTCAACTCCTCCAGCTCCAACAATTGCAACCTGCGAGAAGAAAAAGAGACATCAGTATCAAAATTCATTTTCTTTATAGCCCAATAAGATCTATGCTCTATCTCAACAGGTAAGTGACAAGACTTCCCAAATACAAGGCGATACGGTGACATCCCCAAAATTGTTTTGTAGGCCGTCCTGTAGGCCCACAACGCTTCAGGTAAGCGCAAACTCCAATCTTTCCTTGATGGATTCACCGTTTTCTGTAGAATTCCTTTGATCTCTCTATTTGCCAACTCTGCTTGGCCATTGGTTTGGGGTGATACGGAGTAGAAACTTTATGTGTGACCCCAAACCTCTTCATTAAAGTAGCGAACATGCGGTTGCAAAAATGAGACCCTCCATCACTGATCAAAGCCTTTGGCACTCCAAACCTAGAGAAAATGTTCTCTTTAAGGAACTTAAGCACGACGGAAGTGTCGTTCGACCTGCAAGGAATAGCTTCCACCCATTTAGAAACATAATCAATACAAACCAAAATATAAGCATATCCAAATGAAGGTGGGAAAGGTCCCATGAAGTCTATGCCCCAACAATCAAATATTTTAATTTCCAAAATGGGGTTTAAAGGCATCATGTTACGTTTTGTAATACCTCCTAATTGTTGGCATGCAGCACAAGTCTTGCAATAATGAAATGTATCTTTAAACATAGTTGGCCAATAAAAGCCACATTGCGAGATTTTTGCCACAGTTTTGTTCGCAGAAAAATGTCCACCACATACTCCATCATGGCAAAATTGTATCACACTGGTTATTTCATGATCAGGAATGCATCTCCTAATAATTTGGTCACTACAATATTTATATAAGTATGGATCATCAAAGAAGAAATATTTTACCTCGTACTTGAACCGTTTAAAGTCTTGAAGAGACCAAGTGTCAGGGGTCTTACCAGTTACCAGATAATTAACGATATCAGCATACCATGGAGAGGTGGAAACGCTAAAAAGATGCTCGTCGGGAAAGGAGTCCTTCAAGGGCACATCTGCTGAATCAAGGCCTACTGTCAATCGTGATAAATGGTCAGCTACTAGATTCTCCACGCCTTTCTTGTCCTTGATTGTGACATTGAACTCCTGCAACAATAAAATCCATCGTATCAATCGAGGCTTAGCATCTTTTTTAGACGACAAATATTTTAAAGCAGAGTGATCAGTATATATCAAAATTGGTGATCCCAGAATATAGCTCCTGAATTTTTCCAACGCGAATACTACAGCAAGCAACTCCTTCTCTGTGGTCGTATAATTCCTCTGAGCGTCATTTAGTGTCTTGCTAGCGTAGTAAATCACCACTGGAACTTTGTCTTTTCTTTGGCCTAGGACTGCACCAACTGCGTAATTGCTTGCGTCACACATTATTTCAAATGGTAGGGACCAGTCTGGCACCTGTAAAATAGGAGCAGAAATCAGCAACTTCTTTAAAGTTTCAAAAGAAAGTTGACACTCAGGTGTCCAAATAAAGTCCACATTTAAAGTAAGTAAGTTGCAAAGAGGGCGAGATATAGCGCTAAAATCTTTGATGAACCGCCTATAAAATCCTGCATGTCCCAAAAATGATCTGATGTCCTTCATGCATTTAGGACTTGGTAGCTTCTCAATTACTGCTACCTTGGCTCTGTCTACCTGTATACCATCTTTAGAAACCAGGTGACCTAGGACAAGTCCCTCTGTGGTCATAAAATGACACTTTTCCCAATTCAATAGGAGGTTCTTTTCAATGCACCTGTCAAGAACAAGAGCCAAGTTAGCTAAACAATCATGAAAAGAGCTACTATATACTGAAAAATCATCCATAAATACCTCAACGATTTTCTCAACCATATCATCAAAAATACTGAGCATGCATCGCTGAAAAGTACCTGGAGCATTACATAAACCAAACGGCATTCTTTTAAATGCAAAAGTACCAAAGGGACAGGTAAAAGTGGTCTTTTCCTGGTCCTCAGATGCAATCTCAATCTGGTAATAACCTGAATAACCGTCTAGAAAGTAATAATATTCATGTCCAGCCACCCTCTCTAAAATTTGGTCAAGAAATGGAAGAGGAAAATGGTCTTTTCTAGTTCGGGAGTTCAACTTCCTATAGTCTATGCACATCCTCCAACCTGTGGTGGCTCTAACTGGGATAAGCTCATTATTCTCATTTTTAACCACGGTGAGGCCAGACTTTTTAGGAACAACCTGTGTAGGGCTAACCCACTTGCTGTCAGAAATAGGATAAATAATGCCTGCATCTAACAATTTTAGTACCTCGCCTTTCACCACTTCTTTTAATGTTGGATTTAACCTACGTTGCATTTCTCTAGTGGGTTTGGCGTCATCCTCTAAATAAATGTGATGCATGCATACAATAGGGCTTATACCTTTTATGTCAGCAATGGACCAACCAATAGCACCTCTATGTTTCCTCAGCACATCAAGTAAAGAGCTTTCCTGTTCTAGAGAGAGTTTGGAAGATATTACCACAGGGAAGCTGTTTTCATCTCCAAGAAATGCATACTTAAGATAGTCAGGAAGTGGCTTCAACTCTGGCTTTGGATCCTCCACCTCAGATGAAATTTGAATTGATGCATTAGGTGGCAAAGCCTCGAACCTAGGCTCCCATACCGCATTGAGCTCCTTCACGTTCTCCTGCACAAAAGATATGTCATCAGAATCGCCAATAAAAGTCTCAACAATAGAAGTATCATCACAAAATTCAGAACAAATATAATCATCCACCAACGAATCAATCATATGCACCCTCTCAATCTCATCATCCACATGTGGCAACTTGCAAGTATTAAAAATATTCAAGTCCAAAGTCATGTTGCCAAAAGTTAGTTTCAGTTGACCATCTCTACAATTTATTAAAGCATTGCATGTCGCTAGGAATGGTCTACCTAGGATGATAGGAGTAGCATTGGCAGTTTGGGGTCCCTGGATGTCTAGAACTATAAAGTCCGCGGGGTAGTAAAATTTGTCCACCTGAACGAGGACATCTTCAATGCATCCCTTTTGTAACGACCACTTTTCATTGTACGTTGTTCGTGCACGTGCTTTTGACCGTGCACGTGTTTGTTTTAGACTTTGTTTGTTTGTGAACACTTTAGTGTGATATGCCGTTGTGAACGTCTCCGAGAGTATTAAATAGTGGCACTAATTTGGAACGACATTTCTCGAGTCGTTTCCCCACAATTTAATCTTACTCGATGAGACGTGACGATTCTCACTCTTGACGGGAGACGTTTCTATTTTTAGTTTCGTCGTCCGATGTCGAAATTGAGATCCGTCTTCTTAGTTAGCTCACTTTCGTCACCACGATCACCCCGATATTTATTTTATAATTTTTGGAGTTCATTTGACCACTTTTATATTTTTAGCAAGCTTTAAAATATTTTTAATAATTAATTTTTAAATTAATTTCGGCCAAATAAAATTTATTTGAGTTTAAAACGTTTTAAAGAATTTTTGAGCCAATTTCCAGCTCATTTGGACCAAGTCAAACCCTTGGGTGAGTTGGAGAAGTTGAATTTCAAATTTTAAATTATTTTAAACTTCTAATCCTATTAGATTTAGCCCTAGACCAAGTCAACCCATCTACACTATATAAACAACCCCTAGGAAGACCTATTTTCGCAAGAAATTAGCCCTAGCCTCTTCCAAAACCCAAATTTGACGTTGCGACGATTCGTCGCAACGTTGCGACGAACAGCTGCCGCTCCGACCGAAGAAACGGCCTCCGTTCGCCCGCTCTGACCGATAGCCATCCCCGCATCCAAGCCCGCTCGCATCGCAGCACAGCCGCCCGCCCCGTTCCCCGCTTCGACCGAGAGAAGCCCTCGGTCTGACCGAGAGCTTCCCCCGCTCACGCCCCGCTCCGCACCGCTCGCATCGCCGCTCTGTCGCTCCGCATCACCCCGTGTCTGACCGGGGCGCCCGCCCGCAGCGCCGCTCTCCGCTTCGTTGCAACGTTGCAAACGTTGCAACGCTTTGTCGCCCGCAGCGACCGACCCGATCGCCCGCAGCGACCGACCAAACCCCCCGCACCAAGGCCCCGCCGCACCACTGCAGCCCGCTGCGCTGCAAGCTCCGCACCCAGCGTGTCTGACCGACCAAATCCCCCGCATTGGCTGAGTACGACCGAGAGCCACTCGTCGCAACCCCGCATCCGTCGCACCACTTGCCTCCGTGGGCCCCCCAAGTTCTCCAGAGGTATTGTGGGTCCCCCAAAGGTCCCTAGGACTACTGTGGGCCCCACCTAGGTGCTTTCTCTCCGACGATTCGCCGTGCACGACGTTGCGACACGTCGTAGCCCGTCGTCGCACGTGCTAGCTTTGGAATCTGGAACCGTCGCTCCGGTTGATGCTCTGAACTTTCCAGCGAGGAAACTAAATTGGAATCTGGACTTGGAGCGCGATCTTTTATTCCAACCCCCGGCGTCGCTACCCGACGCCGGTGTAGCTTTCGCGTCGTGTTGAGGTAACGCTTTGCACCCCTAGGACCCCCAACCCAATTGCATGCTAATCAAGACTAAAATCAGTATTTTTAAAGTATTTTAAATGTTTTAAATTCACTAATCAAGATTAATAATATGGACTTTAGGCCGGTGGACTTGTGCACGTAGGATAATTGTGATTTTTGGACTCATTGGACGGTGTGCTCAGACGTTGTACTTGCAGGCAAGTGAAACTTGCCAACTCTTGTGTAGGGCCATGTTTTTAGGCCACTTCCTTGTTTTCAGCGTAAAAGAGACTAGTCAGTGAAATGATAGCTGGCTAGACGCCTACTTGATCTAGTTTGACAACGAAACTAGATCCGTCACCTAATTGATCTAGCTTGACAACGAAGCTAGATCCAACTCTTTAAACTTGTTGTTCATGCATACTAAACTGTCTCGTTTACTTTCCTTATCTGTACGCACTTTTTAACTGCCATGCATTGCATCTTACATGTCATCCCAGTTGATTGTTGCATTCGTAGCACACGCTACAATACTTGTACTCCTTGAAAACTACTTCCGGGGAAACGGGCCTCATGTGTTGGTCAAAAGCCAATGCCCGGTTTCCCTGGACCGGCTAGGTGCACCCATATGCCATACTTGTTAAAAACACTTCCTGGCTCGTGATCCAGAAGCGAGCATTCCCGTTCGGGGGTAAGGCCCTGGCTCGATACACGTGGAGGGGTAGGGATAAACGGTTACTTGAGCTTAGGAGTGGCCTGATCAGCCCTCTAGCCAAAAGACGGAATCCCTGTGCACGAGGTGCTTACTTTTCTTGTCTTGTACTTGTCTTGTGAATGATTCATGTAATACTTGTCATCCATGCCATGTTTAAATGCCATGCTCGTACTTTACTTTACTTTACCTTACCTGTTGCACTCATACTTTAACTGCCATGTCATTGCATTCATGCTAGAACTGCTAGGTTGCTTTACTTTTACCTACTTTCAGTTTCCTTGCACAAGTCTCTTGTAGACTTGCTGACATGTGCCCCTTGCTCTTTTGGGTGTCACATGTTAGACCCTGAGCCAGAGACCGTTGCTGAGTACGTGATGTGTTGCTGACGCTGAGCCTGAGTCCATGACTGCCCAGGAGGAGTTTTGTGGACACCGGAGACCTTTCTTGGTGATTTTGCTGAGCTTTCTTTTGTTTTAGGTTCTGTTGTTAGTTGTCGGTGCGTGGCACCTTTGTTTGTACGCTGTACTTTTGTTGGCCATGTTTAGGCCTTTAAACTCTTTTTCTTTTCAGCCTGGTGGCTTTTCTGCGATGTTGGAATTTATATTTATGGATATTCTGAGATTATTCTTTTGTCTCATTTCATTATTATTATCTTGTTTCGCTCGCGTTGCAAGGACCTGCAGTTTTAAATTTGATTGACGCTTATCGGACTTGCAGCTTTGTAGCTTCAAGTCTGAGCGGACCTTCTCACGCTTCGCCTCCATATTTTTGGGAAGCGGGGCGTGACAGGTTTTGTTGGTGGCCCATGCAGGTCCAGTCTTGCAATTGCGAATTAACGGAACAACGATAATAACGGAATGTCCATTAAATAAATTGCAACATCCGAGTCATAAGCCCTGAGTCTAGTCGTTTTCTTACGACACTAGGTGGTAAGAAGGCTTAGTTAGACGTCTGTGCTTGCTAGTTAGAGGCCCTGATTGTAGTTAGACTCCCTTTAGCAATTGATTTAATCGTCGTAGGAGTTACCTTAGTGGTTCATGTCTACCCCTGACCATATTAGACTTCTAGAATTTCCTTTAGTCGTTCGCTTGGGTTCATCGATTTCGGACCAAGCTGAACGCATTTCTTTACCGTCTAGCTCCTTAGAAAGTCTTAGCGCCTAGTTCCTAATCTTTAGTTGGTCGACCGTAGGAGTCTCCGCAGACTTTCCTGATCCATATCCTAGGCGTATGTATGATTTGATCATCCGACCAATTTCCTTGCCTCGATTCACGAGATCGCCTCATGACGATCGTCGTCAATTTTCAAACATCTCCATTGCAAAACTTGAACCTTCTGAAAGTATTTTTCAATCTTCTCTTCCACTAAGTTTAACTTTGTTCAAAATTTTAATATACTTATACTTCCTACTCCTTCATTGATTTAATTTTTTTTTAAAAAAAAACGTTTGTCGGAATTTTTGAATACTAGCTTATAGTATTTTCCCAGCCTATGTTTTTCGTACTTATGCAAATGCGTTTCCCTTCATATATTAATTTTATTCTGAACCGTACTTTTATTTCTTTTTTCCAATACAATTTATAATTTTCCTTCTATTTGTGTTATACGAATGATACGTCGTGTTACTTTTATATACTTTCAAGACACATGGAATTTCAGCTTTCAGCAAGTTGGTTTTTGCTCGTCGTTCTCGCTATTTCAGGTTTTTGCAAAATTACTATTTTCATAACCACTTCCTGATTTAGACCCTCCGTGATTTGATTTTAAAGACTTGCTATTCGATCTTGATAATTCTTATACTAAGTCATTATTATTATTTTTCCGTGCACCATACATACTTTCAATTATTTTTATATCCGTACCAGACTTGTTGTGCTCGTATATTAAGAACCTTGTGTAAATCAGTTTCTCATTTTTGGCAAACCCTGGTTCTCTAAAAAGTAGTTTCAATGTTGGTTATTTTAAATTTTCCATAGCCTAAAAGTTTTGAAAGCATTTAACATGAGTTTAAATTCTTCCGTTACTTGATTTCATTCTTGACTTTCCAAAACTTTTTGACAACATTATATTAAATTACTGACGTATAAATTTTCTAAACCATGTCCTTAATATTCGTGTAAATGATTTTACTTCCTTTTAATAATGATTTTATATAAGCCAATGGACCATTTTCTCCTATTATGAATATTCGACTCAAACTTATTTCAACTCGCTTTATCGATCTTCAAATATTTTATACAGATGAGGAATTCCAATTTTTTTGGAAGTACAACAGTTTTCAATTTTGCGTATTTTAGCTTATGCTATTTACCCTATTTCTTTTCCCCCTCCTATATAAGCATCACTACATCTCCCTTTTTCCCTCAACCTAAACATCACCATTGAGTCAAAGTTTCGTCTAACCAAGCTGTCCCCTTGTACTCGTCCTATCTGAACTCGTGCTTATCGATCCTTCCCTCGTCACGCTTTCGACCTCGACCTCCCTCTATTGCTTAGGCCTTAGGGTCCGTCAATGTCTGTGTCAACCCTTAATTGTTAGTAGGCCCTTGGACCTTGTGAGGTAGTCGTAGTGCACGTACCTAAGTTGTGTACGTGGGCTTGAATGAGTGTACCCCCATAGTATATTGATGCTTGCCTATTGTGTGATATATATATATATATATATATATACTCGGAGTTATTCGTGATAGTATGAAGTTGTTTGTGTGTTAGTATTTATAGATTCGTGTGTGATTAGCTATACCATAATAGGGATGCCTGTGTATATAAGAGTTAGCGTTGGAATGTCTAATGGAGTGTATGTAGTTAGAGATACTTGTAATGGTTGAAATAAAATGATTGGTAAAGCTATGTATATGCTAGGTGTGATGATAATAGGTGTACATATAGATAAGTAAGTAGGCCTATTGAGTGACCTATATACTAGTACGTGTGAGTATGTGCTCGTAGGTAGATATATATTGTGCTTAGACGTAAGTAGTTATGTTTTGTTGCCTGAGTATATAAGTGATATAGCATATGGTAGTAGGATTATAATTTTGATTGGTATTGTTTGCTTTTGCGGGATGTTGCATGCGTGCATACTGAGAGGTATACACGACTATTGCACATCTTAATTATGTACGTATAGAGGTGTTAGTATACTAATTATAGGTAGTAGGCTATGGTGTGAATATATATGTTACATGTGTGTGACTATACGATGAATACGTATGCATGTATGAAGGAGTGTATTATAAATATACGTGTGCTAATGTCTGTATTATTATTATGGTATATAGAATGATTGAACTACGTGAGTATTGCCTGACTAAATATTAAGTGTGATTGATTTATGGAATGTATATGGTTGTATTGGTAGATATATATATATATATATATATATATATATATATATATATATATATATATATATATATGTACATATACGGGAGTGGTATTGGTATAGGTATGAATGTCGTGCTACGTATATAGAATATTCTGATATGTGTATTGAGTCTCACTCAAGCTTGAGTGGGTATACTCTAAGTATATTGAATGTATGTTTGTAGTTTGAATATAGCAATGCTTGATGTATGTATAGTGATAGAAGTGTTTGTGCCTGGTTGAGTTACGCACATGACTGTGGGTCGCTACACCAGTATATAGTTATAGGTGTTGGTCTTGTGGTATAGTTATTTACTAAGGACTTGCTCGTGTGAACGTATGTGTACTAGCTAAACTAGGTGAGTAGGTGTGCTAGTTATATAATGATATGATTGGTATACGTGAATGAAAAGTTAGCGTGTATGGGTGTGCACCATGCACGGGTAAGTATGTGCTTAGTTATAGGTATTGATGACTATGGTATATATGGCGTGTCGTAAATACAGTTATAGGACCGTACGTAATGTGAATGTATGGTGAAATATTTGAATGCATTTGAATGACTATATATTGTGAAACTATATAGTGGTGAAATATATATATATATATATATATATATATATATATATATATATATATATATATATATATATATATATAGTGAAACTTGATTAATAATGGTATGGTGTGACTATATGTGTTGAGATGTTTGGTATTGGATGAATATTAGAGGGTAGTATACCCTTGATGTTTGTGCATAGGTAGCTATCTATAGGTAGAGCAATGATTGTATTTGCTAAGTGTGAGATCATACTTATATGAGTATCTGAACTATTGTTTTGTGATTAGGTAGGTAGTAGTTATATAAGGGATGCATGCTTATATATATGATTGAAATACATGTATGAGTTTGACTGACTATAATAGGTATAAATGTATAACGTACGATATATATATATATATATATATATATATATATATATATATATATATATATATATATATATATATATATATATATATATACACGTGCTAGTAGTGTTAAATGTTTGACTACCTAGTGCGTATATGAGCACCTGTAATGACTATACCTGGTTGAATTATTATATGACTTGATTGGGGTAGTTACTAGAGCGACTAGCTATATTAGAAAGTCCGAGGACGGACTTTATTCTAAGGAGGGGAGGATGTAACGACCACTTTTCGTTGTACGTTGTTCGTGCACGTGCTTTTGACAGTGCACGTGTTTGTTTTAGACTTTGTTTGTTTGTGAACACTTTAGTGTGATATGCCGTTGTGAACGTCTCCGAGAGTATTAAATAGTGGCACTAATTTGGAACGACGTTTCTCGAGTCGTTTTTCCACAATTTAATCTTACTCGATGAGACGTGGCGATTCTCACTCTTGACGGGAGACGTTTCTATTTTTAGTTTCGTCGTCCGACGTCGAAATTGAGATCCGTCTTCTTAGTTAGCTCACTTTCGTCACCACGATCACCCCGATATTTATTTTATAATTTTTGGAGTTCATTTGACCACTTTTATATTTTTAGCAAGCTTTAAAATATTTTTAATAATTAATTTTTATATTAATTTCGGCCAAATAAAATTTATTTGAGTTTAAAACGTTTTAAAGAATTTTTGAGCCAATTTCCAGCTCATTTGGACCAAGTCAAATCCTTGGGTGAGTTGGAGAAGTTGAATTTCAAATTTTAAATTATTTTAAACTTCTAATCCTATTAGATTTAGCCCTAGACCAAGTCAACCCATCTACACTATATAAACAACCCCTAGGAAGACCTATTTTCGCAAGAAATTAGCCCTAGCCTCTTCCAAAACCCAAATTTGACGTTGCGACGATTCATCGCAACGTTGCGACGAACAGCTGCCGCTCCGACCGAAGAAACGGCCTCCGTTCGCCCGCTCTGACCGATAGCCATCCCCGCATCCAAGCCCGCTCGCATCGCAGCACAGCCGCCCGCCCTGTTCCCCGCTTCGACCGAGAGAAGCCCTCGGTCTGACCGAGAGCTTCCCCCGCTCACGCCCCGCTCCGCACCGCTCGCATCGCCGCTCTGTCGCTCCGCATCACCCCGTGTCTGACCGGGGCGCCCGCCCGCAGCGCCGCTCTCCGCTTCGTTGCAACGTTGCAAACGTTGCAACGCTTTGTCGCCCGCAGCGACCGACCCGATCGCCCGCAGCGACCGACCAAACCCCCCGCACCAAGGCCCCGCCGCACCACTGCAGCCCGCTGCGCTGCAAGCTCCGCACCCAGCGTGTCTGACCGACCAAATCCCCCGCATTGGCTGAGTACGACCGAGAGCCACTCGTCGCAACCCCGCATCCGTCGCACCACTTGCCTCCGTGGGCCCCCCAAGTTCTCCAGAGGTATTGTGGGTCCCCCAAAGGTCCCTAGGACTACTGTGGGCCCCACCTAGGTGCTTTCTCTCCGACGATTCGCCGTGCACGACGTTGCGACACGTCGTAGCCCGTCGTCGCACGTGCTAGCTTTGGAATCTGGAACCGTCGCTCCGGTTGATGCTCTGAACTTTCCAGCGAGGAAACTAAATTGGAATCTGGACTTGGAGCGCGATCTTTTATTCCAACCCCCGGCGTCGCTACCCGACGCCGGTGTAGCTTTCGCGTCGTGTTGAGGTAACGCTTTGCACCCCTAGGACCCCCAACCCAATTGCATGCTAATCAAGACTAAAATCAGTATTTTTAAAGTTTTTTAAATGTTTTAAATTCACTAATCAAGATTAATAATATGGACTTTAGGCCGGTGGACTTGTGCACGTAGGATAATTGTGATTTTTGGACTCATTGGACGGTGTGCTCAGACGTTGTACTTGCAGGCAAGTGAAACTTGCCAACTCTTGTGTAGGGCCATGTTTTTAGGCCACTTCCTTGTTTTCAGCGTAAAAGAGACTAGTCAGTGAAATGATAGCTGGCTAGACGCCTACTTGATCTAGTTTGACAACGAAACTAGATCCGTCACCTAATTGATCTAGCTTGACAACGAAGCTAGATCCAACTCTTTAAACTTGTTGTTCATGCATACTAAACTGTCTCGTTTACTTTCCTTATCTGTACGCACTTTTTAACTGCCATGCATTGCATCTTACATGTCATCCCAGTTGATTGTTGCATTCGTAGCACACGCTACAATACTTGTACTCCTTGAATACTACTTCCGGGGAAACGGGCCTCATGTGTTGGTCAAAAGCCAATGCCCGGTTTCCCTGGACCGGCTAGGTGCACCCCTATGCCATACTTGTTAAAAACACTTCCTGGCTCGTGATCCAGAAGCGAGCATTCCCGTTCGGGGGTAAGGCCCTGGCTCGATACACGTGGAGGGGTAGGGATAAACGGTTACTTGAGCTTAGGAGTGGCCTGATCAGCCCTCTAGCCAAAAGACGGAATCCCTGTGCACGAGGTGCTTACTTTCCTTGTCTTGTACTTGTCTTGTGAATGATTCATGTAATACTTGTCATCCATGCCATGTTTAAATGCCATGCTCGTACTTTACTTTACTTTACTTGTTGCACTCATACTTTAACTGCCATGTCATTGCATTCATGCTAGAACTGCTAGGTTGCTTTACTTTTACCTACTTTTAGTTTCCTTGCACAAGTCTCTTGTAGACTTGCTGACATGTGCCCCTTGCTCTTTTGGGTGTCACATGTTAGACCCTGAGCCAGAGACCGTTGCAGAGTACGTGATGTGTTGCTGACGCTGAGCCTGAGTCCATGTCTGCCCAGGAGGAGTTTTGTGGACACCAGTGACCTTTCTTGGTGATTTTGCTGAGCTTTCTTTTGTTTTAGGTTCTGTTGTTAGTTGTCGGTGCGTGGCACCTTTGTTTGTATGCTGTACTTTTGTTGGCCATGTTGAGGCCTTTAAACTCTTTTTCTTTTCAGCCTGGTGGCTTTTCTGCGATGTTGGAATTTATATTTATGGATATTCTGAGACTATTCTTTTGTCTCATTTCATTATTATTATCTTGTTTCGCTCGCGTTGCAAGGACCTGCAGTTTTAAATTTGATTGACGCTTATCGGACTTGCAGCTTTGCAGCTTCAAGTCTGAGCGGACCTTCTCACGCTTCACCTCCATATTTTTGGGAAGCGGGGCGTGACACCTTTGGAACTTTAATAGATCTATCAGCTAGTTGCAATATAACAGATGTAGGCTTTAGCTGTCCTAACCCAAGCTGCACAAAAATAGGATATGGCAATATATTGACACTAGATCCTAAATCCAATAAAGCATTTCCAATTTTCTTAGTGCCAATGGTGCAAGTGATGGTGGGTGATCCAGGGTCTCTAAATTTAGGTGGTGTATTTTGTTGCACAATAGAGCTAACCTGTTCAGTCAAGAATGCTTTCTTTTTCACATTTAACTTTCTTTTAACAGTGCACAAATCTTTCAGAAATTTAGCATAGGCAGGTATTTGATTAATAGCATCAAGCAGTGGAATATTGATCTGGCACTTCTGAAAAATTTCTCGAATCTCAGTTTGATACTTATCTTTGCTTTTCTGAAGTAGCCGATGAGGGTAGGGTGCTGCAGGTACATATGCTGCGGGTTCCTTCTCTTTAATGATGCTTTTGCTCACACCCACGTCCGTGCTCTCTTCCTGCGCCTCCTCTTGTTCTTTAATTCCCTCTTCCTGCTCAGCTTGTCTGCTCGGTGGATCAGGCTTCTGAATCTCTTTTCCACTCCTCAAAGTGGACACCGCTTGGCAAGGCTTCATATTATTTCCTGCAGAAGAAGATGAGCCCATATTAGGATTTGGAATTGACTGAGATGGAAGCTTACCTTTTTCTAATGTCGCTGTAAGCCTCGCCAAGCTCTCGCTCATCTGCTGATTCTGAGTCTGCTGAGCCTGAAATTGAGCCTGCTGCTGCTGCATCTGAGCTTGTTGCAATTGGATAAGTTGCTGAAGCGCATCGCTAAATGGTTGCATTTGCTGTTGTTGCACCGGCTCATGGTCCCTCCTCTGGTTCCCACCTTGATAGTTGTTGTTGTTGTATTGAGGTTGTCAGAACTGAGGGGGAGCCTGCTGCTGCTGAGTCTGCTGATTGGGGCCCCCGTTCAAGTTTGGATTGTTGCGCCACCCCTTGTTGGAATTGAAGTTCTGGTAGTTCGAGGAAACTTGATTCACCCCAGTAGGATTTCCTAGCATGCTCTTCAAGGCTGGAAGTGTGGGGCATGCACTGGTGTCATGGCCACTGACGTCGCAAAGTGCGCAAATCTGCTCTATCTCAACTGCCTTGGCCTCTTTCAAATTCATTGCATGAAGCTTGTTTGAGATCATGGCCTCCATCTTTGCTTCCAACACATCCTCTTGCTTCAAATTATAAACCACTCCTCGCGTAGGCTGGGATGGTGCAGAATGGCCTCCTCTCTCGTAGTCTGAAGTAGTGTCCCATGTCTGCGCATTTTCTGCTATCTCCTCCAGGTACGTCCAAGCTTCGTCTGGCTCTTTATCAAAGAACCCCCCATTGCACATCATCTCTACAAATTTCTTCATTTGCGGCTGCAGTCCATCGTAGAAGAAGCCAATAATCCTGCTTCTGTCGAAGCCATTGTGCGGACATGCGAGCAGCAACTCATTGAACCTTTCAAATGCCTGGTAGAATGTTTCCTCGCTTTTCTGGGCAAAGTTCATAATCTGCCGCTTCAGTCCCTGTGTCCTGTGAATAGGAAAAAACTTCTTTAGAAATTCAGCCTGCAAATCAATCCATGTAGTGATAGAGCGTGATGGCAATGCATTCAACCAATTCTTAGCTTTGTCTTTCAATGAAAATGGGAATAGTTTAAGATATACAGTGTCCTCGCTAGTTTTCCCATCAAAGCATGTCAAGCATACCTCCTCAAATCCTTTAATATGAAGATATGGATTTTCCTTGTCTAACCCATGAAAGGTGGGTAAGAGTTGGATCACCCCGGGTTTAAAATTGAAAGAATTTGCATCGTTAGGTAAAACAAAGCATGAAGCAGTGGTAGTCCTAGTGGGTCTGAGTAAATCTTTTAAAGTCCTAGGCACTCCAGGTTGCACATTATTCTCGTTATTGTTGCTAAAATTTTCATCCATATTATTATTAGCCATATCCAAACGTCGAGTCAACCTATGTGTCCTAGGAGTCCTATGCCACATAAACTAGCACAAATATTTTTTTTATATGAAAGCAAACAAAAGTTTATATACAATAAAGTGGAAGGATCTCACCGAAGGTCCTCTGAATGAAATAAACCGTAGTAACAAACCGTTCTCCCCGGCAACGGCGCCAAAAACTTGGTGGGACCGGAAAGGTGCTTCTCTCAAGCGCAAGAGTCCGTTCAAGTAGTAAAATCTGGGAGTCCAGATGTCGAATCCTCGAGAGAATCTATTGAAACCACAAGTCCAAATCAAATAGAGTAACTACGAATAAAATCTAAGCACTTTAATAGTGATGGTGAAGGTGGTATGAAAAGTGTGTGGTGATGGGATTGTTACGTGCGATCAATGCAAACAACAAACTCTAGTTTGTTAAAAATAGATATAAAAGGCATGTACATGTCATGGGTTCATTAGGATCAGCGAATCGTAAGCTTTGGTTGATCAAGTATAACACAACGAGACCTCCTTTTGGGAGCGAATCGTCGGAAGATGTCCTTTTGGGAGTTAACGCATCAATTCTAATAATATATCGCTAAAGTTGTAAACGTACATATGAAGTATGAAACTCTCTTTTGGAGAGATCAAATCTCACCCTTGTCGGGTGATCATCAACTAGAACAATTCTTTTGGAATATGAAAAAGTAGATTTAAGAGCGACGATTAAACTTTAGCAAATATAGCGATTAAGCGCAATAATACAACCAATGAATACGATTCACATCACCTAACTACTCCATACCATGCACATAAAATATTTAGCTACTCATGGTGCAGAAATACACAAATTTCAGATCAGAATTCATAAGTTTATTAGCAAAATACGGAAGTTTAAGGGCAAAATACAAGCTAAAACACCCAAATACGAGCTAGAGTTGAAGAAAATATCACCAATTCTCTCTGAAAAGACTTCAAAACTCTCTGGAAATAAGAAAATAGGCTCTGGAATTTTACAGAATTTTTGCAGAAGAAAATACGGCTCCTAAGTGCTCCAATACGCCAATTATACGCCCAAAAACCCTAGAATACGCTTAAATAATAAGATTGCGGGTTTATTGGGCTTAACGGGTTCAAACCCGCACAAAAATCACACCCGAATCAATCTGGGCCGCAGATCTAAAGCGGGGCAATTCCTGGCCGTCCATCGCAGCGGGATTGGATCTCAGCGCGCCACGTTTTCGCCAAAATTCGCGCTCAGCGCTTCGCGAATCCGCATCCGCCTCGGGGTTAATCGCCACCGTCCAATCTCGATCGTACGGCTCCGCTTACGCCACGTCGCCAGCGTTTCGCAGCGCTCTCCGCTTCGTTCTCGTCGCGTGCGGGGTCGTTGATGGCCGTCGGATGGGGATCTCGCGGACAGATCGTAGCCACGTCGTCGCTCGTCTTCTGGCCGCTGGATGAAGAATGGACGACGCCGATGGAGCCACGTGGCCCGAGAAACGCCGCTTCGCCTTCAAATTGCGGGTGCTTTGTCCGCCGTTGGATCACGATCGTAGGGGTGAAAAAAGGCCACGTCGCCAGAGTTTCGCTGCGATCCGCGTTGATATCCGCCGTTGGATGATGATCCAACGGTCACGAAAATATCGCATCGCCCGCGCGATCTGACCGTCGGATTAGGTGGGAACGGCTAGGATGGTGCCACGCGTCGCGTTCTGATTGGCTGGCGGCCGTATAATCCGTATTTCTTGCGTATTTCTCCATTTAAATTGTATTCTGCATTCAAAAATTCATAGAAATTAGCACAGATCTCAGAAAAATACAAATAAATAGTCGTTGGAATCGTAAGAACGAGACCTTGCTAGGAAAAATATAATAAGTGCAGAAATACTTCGTTAATTGCTGTTTTGTGCTCAAATAGTGTGTTTTCTCTAATAAATAAATGTGTAGCAAATACGTATGTACTAGAGACCAATATAGCATCACATGAGCACAAAATAGGGCTAAATGGGGGGTTAAATACGCAATATTGAACCCAAATCAGTTGTTCTTAGACAGACTAAAAGTAAACAGTAACTCCTGAATAATTAACAAGGCCCACAAGTCGGTCCATGAAGGTTTGCCGACCGACTAAATCGTCATCTAGTCGGTCGGTTCCCCTTCTTGTACCGGCTAACGTGCACAGAAAGTTCCGAAATGGAGCGCGAAGCTCCGGGATCGATTCTTAAGACTCCTAGGCTTGATCTAACAATAAGATATGACCGATATGAAGCCCGTCACGAATGACTTACTCCAAAATCGACGATCAACGGAAGAAGCTAGGAAAACACGACGAAACGAACGAAAACGAAAACTACGGAGACGAAAACCACGCATAAGGAGAAAATCCACCAAAACATATATATAATATAAATAATCCAGATACATGAAAACCAGTCGTTACACCTTTTCTTGGCTTTGATTGCAACCTTATATAGATAGACTTAGGGTTTTTAGCATGAGCATTGTTGCGGCTAAGAGAGAGGGTGCATATCAATTTCGGCTAGGACAGAATGGAAAGATGATACCAAATCCCCTTGAAGATAGGAGTATGAGGGTATTTAAGATTTGGGAGGATTTGATATAATCTCAATTAAAGATTGCATACGATTTGGACTCATCTATCCAACTTTGACCCATTCAACTTCCTTTGCAAACAACACTTCCTTTGCAATTTCTCTACCTTTTGGCTAGTCGACTAGTGGCGAGGTAGTCGACTACCTCATATATGAGTTGACTACCAGCTGCCAGCAAGCCCATAATGGTCAGATTTTTAGCTGATTTCTTGTTCGTTTGAGAGGGATTTTGGGTCATTTCCTTGATGCGTTTTGCTGACTTATGTAAGAGGGGTTGATGGTGGAATTTTGCAACAGAATTACACTACTATTACAAGAAGAATTCCATCTTTTTGAAGCTAAGTTTTCAAGTCCTAAATTCTTCATGAGCTAAAAATTTCAGAGCAAACATTCCTCTTTCAAGACAACTATTTTCTAACCTTCTTTTAAGATTTTAAGCTCTTCAAATGCCTTGCTATTTTGTGTTCCACTTATGCTTTTAATTAGATTTACATAATAACACAACATAAAGAACTTAGATCTCTTTGTTTCATTCCATATTTAATTGAGATCAAGTTGAGATTTTTCCTTATCCGTAGTATTCACATTCATATGCTTCATACACTTTGGCTATAGGAATTTGTATTGCAACACTGCAAGTATTTCATTTGTATAACCTCACTTGTGTTGAAGTGAGTGATTTGATTTGGGTGTTGAAAAAGCCTCATTTGTTAGAGGTCCTCATTGTAAGGCGGAGATTATTATTGTTGGTAGAGATTGTTGGTGGAGTAGAAGATCACTTGTGTTGTGGCATTTATAAACCATAGCTAGAGAGGCTAGATGTGATTGTTGGAAGCCTTAGTAAGTGAAGCCAGGCAAGTGTAGTTAGAAGACCTTATTGGAGGCATTTGCTTTCTTGATAAAGAGAGTTGGATAGTGGAAATCCCAACAAGAGGTTGGGCACTGGAGTAGCCCACAATAGGTGAACCAGGATACTTGGTTTGTGTTTGAGATTGATTTTATGTGATTGTCTCTTCTCTGTATTGCTTGCATACTTGTGATACATGTATTCCGATGTGCAAATTATTCTCTATTTCATTGCAAGCATCATATTGTGTTAATTAAGCTCTTGAGTATGTAACACTATCAAGCTACTTAGGCTAAATTAGAGGGATTAATTTTATATTTGTGCCTAAATCTTTGAAACAGTAATCACCCCCAGTGTTTAGTCTGCTATCTACAAGATTTCTACACGTGGCATTAGACAATCCTCAGATCCAACACGTGGTATCAGAGCTAGATTTGAAGATAACATCAAACAAAGATGGCACACGGGAAAAGTTTCATGTCACCACCCATTTTCGATGGAACAAGTTTTTCTATATGGAGAAGGAAAATGGATATACACTTGGAATTCGAGGATCTTGAGTGTGGAACATTCCTTCAAGACTCGTATGTGGTTCCAACCACACCATGGGAATCATGGACCAAAGAACAAAAGGAAACATATTTGATGAACATCAAGGTAATGCGTATCATTTGTTCTTATTTAACTAATGACATTTTTAGTGAAATTTCAAGAGTTAGCACAATTCAAGAAATCTTGAGAATGTTGGAGGATAAATATGGAGATCAACCCATGAGGACAGCACCACTCAAGGGATGTGAAGAAGAGAGATTCACAAATGAAATATGCTTGATGACTCATCAAGATGAGTCAAACGAGCTAAATGACTCAGAGTCAGACAATGATGATTTCAATTTAGAGGATGAATATGATAAGTTATATCATGAATTTGAGAATTTGACTAAGAAAAATAAGAAGTTAGATAGAAGTTTTAAATTGTTGAATGATGATTATAACAAACTTGAAGTTAAGCATAATATTTTGTTGCATGAGTTTGATGAATTAAAGAATGATAGTAGTAGTAATAATTCTTCATCTCATGATCTTGCTAGTTTAATACTTAAATATGATGTATTATTGTGTGATCATAATTCTTTGACGAATGAGCATGCCATATATGTTTCATGCTTTAATGATAAATTAGATATGGTTGTTAATGATTTATGCACGAGCAAACTTAAGCATGAGGAGCTAGTTCTTAAGCTTGATATGTTTAAGGTAAATCCAAATGCTAAAGTCACTCCCTCATTAAAGCATGTCCACATCACCCAACACAATGTTAAGTATGTTAGACCCACACATGCTCAATGAACCATGCTAGAAAGCACCATGCCTTTATGTATGGAAGATATGTGATGAGTGGTTTTTATATATACATTCTATGCTTATATCATATGCATTTCACCCCATTTTATGCACCGCTTCATTCTATTTTATCCACTTTTGTTGCCTTTTTTACTTTTTAGTTCCAATTTGTGCATTTCAGGAGAAAGGAAGCTAACTCAGGATATTGGAGCGCTAAAAAGGCAAAAAAGAGCTTAAAGGATTCAATGAACGAGAAGGAGAAGCAAGGAGAAGTAATGGAATCAAAATAGTGCTGATTTGGAGCATTTCGTGCTCCATACGGCCGTGTGGATCATTCCACGTGGTCGTGTGGGAGAGGAGCTAGAAAGGTATTCGACGCAACCACGTCGCAAAAATTCACACGACCACATCGTGTAGAGGCAAGTGAGGAGAGCTTTATTTCCAATTCCACACGGCCACGTCGCTCAATCGATGCGGCCACGTAACTCTCTTTTTTTGGCCCAAAATTCATCCCCATGGGGTGTCAGATATCCAATATTCATCCTTCGACCTTCCCCCAGTTGGGTTATTTATAGGAGATTGTCATGTCAACGCCTCCTCCTGATATGTCCTCGTGTTCATGGCATTCATGTCCCATCCCAATGCGTCCGCTCGTATTGATGGTGGTATGAATGGTGATCAATGTGGGCTCGGTTAAGGGAGGGGTTTACTCAATCGCGGAGAGCCGATGGTCCATTGGGCCTTCGTCCTGGGCTGAGATGCCTTGACCTGCTCGAGAGGCCCTCGGACCAGAGCCCAGGGCTGCGTTGGGTCGAGCGGTCGATTCGCTTCTCTCCGGCCCAATCGGGGGGTTGTATCAAGCATATCTTGGGTATTTAAACTTGTGGTATCTAAATTCTCTCATGTATGACATTGGGATGCTCATAACTTCATCTAATTTGAATATATGGAATTCATGATGAAACCTTTAATTTTGATATTATGCTTTGGAATGAATGCTTCACATTGAGTTTGTTTTAAGGTCATTCATCATTCCATGTTATGATATGTTTCATGTTTTGAAAAATACTACATATGCTTCACTCTATATGACACGTGGCAATATGTGGTATTCATGTTTTATTCATTGAAGAGAAAAGTGAATTATATCTATATTTAAACATCTCCAACACATGGTCTGGAAATACGCTTCATACAGAAATATGTTTTATGTTTCAAATTGTAAATGTTGGATGTTATATTGAGACCTTTATCTTTGAGCAAATAAAATCATGTTTTTGATGGCATCTTATGCTCTTATTAGATATGCATATTTGAACTTTACTTTGGGACATTTTGAATATGCTTTCAAGGATAATACCCATTATGCAAATTGAAAATATGTTTGATTATTTATGTCACTCTATGTCTTATGACATACATATGACATAAAACATTTGCGTATGTATGAACTTTCATGCTATAAACACTTTTTCATGAGAGCTAACTCCTATAGCTTGATAGTCGACTCCCACGTTATTTTGCATGCATGAATTTCCGTATGCATAATATTTAAGTTTCATTCGTTATGCTTAAATATGACACACTTTATATTATGTATCACCCTTGCTTTTTGATATGTCAAAAGGGGGAGATGCTGGTGAGTGTCACAATTGATGTGTGATAATGATATGGGGAGATGATGGTATGGTGATATGTTAAGAAGAATATTAAAAATGTTAGTATTTTAACATTATGTTAGTATCACCATATATATGATGGGGTTTTCTAGGTCCTTATGGCTATAAAATCGACGTCCGGTTTAAGTCGAACGGACGACAAAAGCAATTAAAGCAGCAGAAAAACAACTTAAAACTATTTTAAGTCTAGCCCTAAAGAATAAACCCTAGCCAGAATCTCTAATATCCCAGGGTTGGGTTCGACCAACCCCTAAAGATAGCTATATCTAACTATTGCAATTATAAACGCATGTAAATAAACTACAAAACCGAAACTTTGTTTCCGCAGAATACAAATCGTCGTTTTCAGGAACCATTCTTTAACTCCGAAGCGATGCCCTGAGCCGCTTCTCCCAAGCTGAACCGCGTCCTGAGCCGAACCACATCCTGAACCGAACCGTGTCCCGAGGTGAGCAACACCCTGTCGCCGAGCCAACCACATGCTCCAGAAAGTTTCACCTTGAGTGCATCCTTTGTCAAGACTTCAGATCTAATCCGAACTCCTTTGTAGCATTGCTAGAGCCCGATCAGGAGCACGAAAGAAGTTGGGAGAAACAGAGAATATTTATTGAGCCTTAATTCGAGCGTGCTCAAAACTTTTTAGAGCTTCTTGAAATTGAAGACTTGGTGCAAGTTTCAAGGAAGGTGGTTGGCCCCTATTTATATATGTGGCTGACCCGTCTCCTTCTCATCATATCCGATATGGGACTAAAGGTTTGGAGAAGAAAATTGACTTTAAGTTTAACCTTCACGAAGGCCAAATTTCAACGAATTTTTCCTCCCCTGCCGTTGAACTTCGCAAGTGATATCACATATTAAATCGAAGAGCACTGAATGGTGATCATATAGAAACAAATGGATATCAATTCCGACTCCGTTTGACCCCTCAAACAGATGTCTAAAGTTTGCCAAAAACCCACATTTCGCTAAAAACGTAGCCGCCCAAAAGAAAACAGCTTCTAAGGTTCCAAACCCCAGTTGTTGGGCCCATGCGAGGCCCCACACTGCCCAGCATGGGGCCCCACACTGCTCAAAGGGGTGCGTGCCTGGCACATGCCTCTTAATCATGGGCGCATCAGGTGCCCAAAAGGGGCGCTTGATTCCCTTTTGCCCGGCCCAAAGGGCCGGGCCAAAAGATAGGCCTTTTTTCTTAAAAAAACTTTGGGCTGTTATTTTCTTTGGCCCTTTTTTGACTATTCTTCTATTTAAAACTCCTCTTAAATAGGTTTTCTGGACACGTTTGGACTCTGATTTGAGCACGGTTTTCTCCCTGACTATCGTGGAAAAATCCTCTTCACTTCTATGCATCTATTATTTAAAATACACTCGCAAACACTTTACGGCATATTTAAATACTTTTGCTTCAAATGCAATTAGACCCACATCTTTAATATTTTATACTTATATCACAAACACTTTGCGACTTAATTAATTCACATACATCATTTGTATGTCTCCCTTATGACTTCTTATTACTTGACAAATGTCTCACTCTGTGTGAGACCTTACAACCTGACCCTACTACAGGTGGGGGATCGAAACCCTAGACAACAGTGACTACGAGCAACAGGTGTCGTCCCTGTTTCGGTATCATAATTATGTGGTTAACTCATCGACATGAGTATTAATATCGAGATCACCCCGACTGTGTCCATGATGAATACCACATTTTTAGTCCCTTTGTCAAAACTATGTCACCTAGTCAAGCCTAGGGTATGGACGATGGTCAACATTACTATCTTAAACTTGGTTAGTCTCCATCGGTCTTTAGTCAAATAATATTGGACTTCTTCCAACATACTTTGGCCAAAGTTTTTCACTAAAGACCAAACCAACACGTGCGACACTAACTCCCCATAAACAGGAGAGACGAATCCTCTCTTGGTCATTACTCTCATCGCATGCTTCAAGTGTCACCCAACCAAAGACCTTTCGACAGGCCTTGCCTCGAAGATAGATCAGAGATATAAGTTACACCATTCATGTAAAGGTTCGTACAATGACCTTATGTCTAAGGACCAACTTGCCTATCATCACTGAGAGCTATCACTGACAGATTAGTTATGTTAACCATGTGATAACTCTCGTTGGGTTGTTCAGTGAACTCATTCTCCAATGAGTACATGTGTCTCGTCTCCGACTTCTCTAAGTCGAATGACCATGAGATCATCATCACCACTTCATGGTGAAGACAAAGACACAATAGTCTTTTCGATGTATCGATATCCTTTTCTCGAAACATCTACGACTACGAACGGTTTTAGACTTATGCTACAAACGGTCAAACAATTCTCCATGATCGTGATCCTCATCTCGATACTTATTTGACCTCCCATTAAGTCTCAGGACTTTACCTAATTTCTAATGTAGACTACATAATTATTAACTTAGGTAAATTCTTACCAAACAGCTTACTGTTATTTTGAACAAGATGTTTGTATACATACACAGAGATAAATTGCCTCAAGAGCATACACATCTCCCAACATCTCCCACTTTCAGTGAGGCCCATTTATCCTGGTATCTCATACCACATTTACACACAAGTCTCTATAGACTTCATGTGGTAGAGCCTTCATGAGTGAATCTGCTAAATCGTCTATAGTATAGACTTAAGGAGTTTCTATGTTCATGCTAGACCAATCATTTGAATCTCATTCAACAATTTTCTTGGTATCTTAGAATCCATAATATTTAACTTGCCTGGATCTTAACCATCTTATCGTACCTTACGAGAATAATCCAAAATAGTTACTAGTCAACTGAACGGTTCATAATCATTTCTGATAAAGTGTCAAACTCTTTGACCACTTTGTCAAAACATATGTTCCGGCTTCTTGATGCCTCACATGATTTTTATTCACTCCCACTGACCTTGAAATTTTTTTGGCTGATTCATATAAGTTCGTTCTTCTAAATCATATTTAGAAAATAGACTATACATGTATACTCCAGTTTTCATGGTCATCATGAGCATTTATCTCAATTCTGATCCAAATAAATCTGTACACAGCTGTTGGCGAGAAAGTTTCATCGCAATCCGTTTATAGGAGTTCTGATGATAACTATTCTCAACCAACATAACTTGTACTTCACTAATTTCCATCTGCATTAATCTTTTGTCTTGAAGATTCACTTGTAGCCGAAGGGAACACTTCCCTATGGCACGTCAACTAAGGTCCATACCTTATTTACGTGCAAGGACCATTTTCGGATTACATCAAGTCATTTCTTAGAGTCACTACTCCAAATGGCATCTTGGAAGTTTCTAGGCCATCATCAACTATGATGTCTTACTCGACTTTTTCGTCTTACGAGGCTCGAGTATTCCTGTGACTTCCTAACGATTAATTTAAGGAATATCATATTGATAAGGTCCTCATATAACCTTATCAAGAACCTGGGCATTACTATCTGGGTGGAGGATTGTAACTCAAAGTCACTTGCCATGCATCACATCATGTCTAATAGAGTGCGATTCATGCTCTACAAAACACCGATGTACTGTGAGACTTGACCTGAGATAAAATCTCATTCTCTTTTAATTACGCTATATAGGTAAGTATTCGACTCTTTGATCTGATTGAAGCAGTTCAAATACTTTTGTCACTGTGTTCTCTATTTTATCAGACATGTGTTTAATTAAGAACACGTGTCTTAATAAAATAAGAATGTCACATCTCGGCTAATTTAGACTTGGGTCCAGATACATCCATATGTACGAGACCATGAGTTCTCTAACTCATTCTCATACTGTCTTACAGAAGAAGTTATGGCTACCATACCTTTGAGATAAGACTCACAAGTGTCTTTCGACTCATATTACGAGAGGTCAAGTGCCCTCTCTTTATGTGACTTGTCTAGGCTATTCTCTTAGGTACGACTTAGTCAATTTAGCCACAGATTAGTTTTCTATAACTTGCACATTCGTGTATTAACATTTAATGCAATAACATTATACAAATTTCTCACATCGAAACATTGCTTCAGAAGAAAGGAGACGACATTCGCCAAAATGTGTTAGACGTCCTCTTTGGTCCAAGAAATAACACTTACTCCTTTTTCCAACACGTAGGATAATTTATTCCTTTTGTATAACAATTATCCTGAAACCGTGACATAATTCATCAATTATGTCACAGTTTCAGTTCCTCCTACTTTTGTCTTAATGATAGATAAAACTTTCTTTCTCAATTGACTTTCCTGAATGTCTTCTTATTTTCTAAATCTCATTTAGATATGACACGTCCCAATACAAATAATAGCTATGTAAGCATCTCATACATCCAAACGCTTGAGATTTGCAACCTTGAGTATGCTCAGCAAGTTGCTCATTCTAAGGTCTGGTTGGGATACATAGTCTTACACTGCTCATCTATTCATCTTCGAGCCAAACAGTTTGCACGAAGTTCCACACCTTGCGGATTGATTGTGTTGGGTCTAGGGCTTCAAGGAAGTCATTGTCCTTGAGCCAATGTTAAGAAGGACACTTTAATATCAGTGAGAACATACTTTAGTCTATCAAAGAGAATTTGAGTTGATATTCCTTTAATCAATCATCTTGACTAGTTAAATTATTCTCTTAGGATATTAAGATTTAGATTGCATCAGTAAACATAAAACTCCCCTAGTTTAGCTTATGTTCAATATAGATATAATGGCTTTTATCTAACTATATCATCACAGTATTTTAGCGATCATATAAAGCCATAATAATGAGCGATTTTAATAATTAAATTAAAATTAAGGGGAAAGGGACCCAACCACCCTGAGTTTCACAAATTTGAGTGTGCTCAACAAATTGCTTGACTCTGTAATTGGTAGATGACTCTTCATCAATCATATCATATATGATTCACTTATCGGTTTTTACCCATAGCCACTTATGATCATGAGTGTGCTCATCCAAATCACAATGACTAGTCTAGTCAGACCCTTATTTTCATGCCTAGCCTAACTTATGCCGGCGCTCGGTGTATACATGACGCGACGGTTTGGATTAAGTCTAAACTACATCACATGTATTAAGAAGTTGGTTTCCATAAGGCAGCTATGCCATAACTTGAGTGTGCTCAACAACTACAACATAGAACCTATAGTTACCAAACTCTAAAACAAGGAGGGCTACGACGAATCTTGAAGAAGATTTTAAATGAAATTGACTAGATGTGATCGATGGTTTCATATAACCATAATTTGCATCCTTGTGGTCCAGCAAAACACAGCCAGGGATTTGGCTAGGCCAGGATCACTATCCCCAGTCAAGCTATGGTGATCCATAACACTAGTCAAAAAATGCTAGACTGGATCATGATCCTTTAAGTATACTAATTATTCATATGTGTGACATCGACTTGAAATGGCTTCATTAAAACTAGTTAATACTATCAACTAGTTGAATCCTAATATTCAAAATTAATATGATTGATTAATGACTTTTATTAATGTCCTTATCAACTATAAGGATTTTAGGGTGCTATCCTAATCACGTATTAGGGATTTAAAAAATTCAAGTTGCAACAATTTAAATCATAGCCTTTTTCAAAATTATTATTAGAACAATTAAAATAATAATTATTGAAGAGGGATACCCTAATTATGTATTAGAAGTTTAATTTGTTGCAATAATTTTAAATCATAGCATGTCAATCAAAATTATCTTATAATTTTCAGAAAGCTTTTAATGGCTAACCTAATAGTCTTTCTTGTATTATCACATACTCAACAAGAAATAATATAACCATTAAAACTATCAACTAAACATTTTAGCATGATAACAGATCAATTAAAAATTATCTCATAAAATTTAGCTAAACATGCAACTTAAAAAATATCTCATAAATTTAAGTTCCATAAAAATCAATTATCATCATATAATAAGTTAAGGTTTAATTTTAAAATTATCACATGATTTTAAAATAGATCCAATTTAAGAAAACAGTTTTTCGAAAATAAAACCATCACTTGGGCAACGACTATAGCTTAATAAAAAATCTCCATCTCATGGAGAAACATGTTGCATCCTATGCACTTTATAATTGCAAATACCATATATCATGTAGACTAGCTCTGATATCACTGATGGGTATCACTCTGATATCTTTGCAACATTGTTAATGCCTATCTTCCATGACACCCTATACTCGTCACAAGGTCCCTCACGAACTTGTTTTACGGTATGCCTCTCGACAACGCCCAACCCATCATAAGATCCACATCTTATTGGGACTTGGTACGGTAAGAGCGATTACTTTGGGTCAGCTCATACCCTGAGAACCTGTACTCAAGCTCAACAAGCTCTGATACCACTAATGGATTCTCTAGGTCCTTAGGGCTATAAAATCAATGTCCAGCCTAAGTCGGACGGACAACGAAAGCAATAAAAGCAGCAGAAAAACAACTTAAAACTGTTTTAAGTCTAGTCCTAAAGAATAAAGCCTAGCCAGAATCTATACTATCCTAGGGTTGGGTCCGACCAACCCCTAAATATAGATCTAACGAAGCCTCATTTCAGCAACCATTCTTTAACTTTCAAGCGATGCCCTGAGCCGCTTCTCCCAAGCTGAACTGTGTCCCTAGCTGAACTACATCCCGAGCCAAACCACAGCCTGAACCGAACCTCATCCCGAGGCGAGCAACACACTGTCGCCGAGCCAACCACTCGCTCTAGAAAGTTTCACCTTAAGTGGATCCTCCGTCAAGACTTCAGATCCGATCCAAACTCCTTCGTAGCTTTGCTAGAGCCTAATCAAGAGCAAGGAAGAATTTGGAAGAAAGATGTGATATTTATTGAGTCTTAATTCGAGCGTGCTCAAAACTATTTAGATCTTCTCGAAATTGAAGACTTGGTGCAAGTTTCAAGGAAGGGGGTTGGCCCCTATTTATATAGGCAGCTGACCCCTCCCTTTCTCATCATATCCGTTGTGGGACTAAAGGGTTGGATGAGAAAATTGACTTTACGTTTAACCTTCACGAAGGCCAAACTTCAACGAATTTTTCCTCCCTCACCGCTGAGCTTCGCAAGTGATATCACATATCAAATCGAAGAGCACTGAACGGTGATCTCATAGAAAGAAACATAGCTCAATTATGACTCCGTTTGACCCCTCAAACGTATGTCTAAAGTTTGCCAAAACCCACGTTTTGCTAAAAAATGCAGCCACCCAGAAGAAAATAGCTTCTAGGGTTCCAAACCCTAGTTGTAGGGCCCATGCAGGTCCCCACACTGCACAGTACCCAGTTAGCGTGCAAAGCACGCGCCCTGAGGGGCGCATGCCATGCACGTGCCCCTTAATTGTGGGCGCATCAGGCGCCCACTAAAGGGGTGCCTGATTCCCTTTTGCCCGGCCCTTTGGGCCGGGCCAAAAGATAAGCCTTTTTTTCTTTAAAAAAACTTTGGGCTGTTATTTTCTTTGGGCCTTTTTTTGACTCTTCTTCTATTTAAAACTCCTTTTAAATGGGGTTTTTTGGACCCGTTTGGACTCCGATTTGAGCACGGTTTTCTCCCCAACTTTCACAGAAAAATCCTCTTCATTTCTATGCAACTATTATTTAAAATACGCTCGCAAACACTTTACGACATATTTAAATACTTTTGCTACAAATGCAATTAAACCCACATCTTTAATATTTTAGACTTATATGGCAAATACTTTGCAACTTAATTAATTCCCATACATCATATGTATTATCTTCCTTAAGACTTCCTATTACTTGACGAAGGTCTCACTCTGTATGAGACCATACAGACTGACCCTACTACAGGTGTGGCTCGAAACACCAGACGGTAGTGACCACGAGCTACAGGTGCCGTCCCTGTTTCGGTATCATAATTATGTGGTTAACTCATCGACATGAGTATTATCAGGACTACCCTGACTATGTCCGTGATAAATACCACAGTTTTAGCCCCTTCCTCAAAACTATGTCATCTAGTCAAGCCTAGGGTATGGTCAATAGTCAACCCTACTAGCTTGAACTTAGTTAGTCTTCATCGGTCTTTAGTCAAATAATGTTGGATTTCTTCCAACATACTTTGGCCAAAGTTTTTAGTAAAGACCGAACCGTGCGGTGCTAACTCCCTAAAAACAAGAGAGACGAATCCTCTCTTGGTCATTACTCTCCTCACACGCTTCAAGTGTTACCCAACCAAAGACCTTTCGACAGGCCTTGCCTTGAAGCTAGATCAGATATCTAAGTGCAACCGTTCACGTACATGCTCATACAATGACCTCAAGTCTAAGGAACAATTTGCCTATCATCACTGAGAGCTATCACTGACAGATTAATTATGTTAACTATGTGATAACGCTCGTTGGGTCGTTCAGTGAACTCATTCTCTAATGAGCACCTGTGTCTCGTCTCCAACTTTGCCAAGTCGAACGACCATGAGATCATCGTCACCACATCATGGTGAAGACAAAGACACAATGGTCTATCCGACGTATCGATATCTTTTTCTCGAAACATCTACGACCACGAATGATTTTAGACTTATGCTACAAACGGTCAAACAATTCTCCATGATCGTGATCCTCATCTCGATACTCGTTTGACCTTGCATCAAGTTTCATGACTTTACCCAAGTTCTAATGTAGACTACACAATTATTAACTTAGGTAAATTCATACCAAACAGCTTACTGTTATTTCGAACAAGATGTTTGTACACAGACATAGAGATAAATTGCCTCGAGAGCATACCCATCTCCCAATAATATATGCAATTGTTGACTTCACACTCTTATTGGCACCTTGATTAAAAATTATGATACACATGCTTCATATGTTGATTATCTTTAATTAGCACTAATGCAGATGGGGTAACTTCTCCATAGCAATCATGCATTTGTGTAAGGGGAGTAAGTATCTCATTTTTTGTAGTTTCAGAATTTTTACCAATTTTTTTCATCACCAAAAGGGAGAGAATATTGGTTATTTCAACACCCGAAGTTGGTTTTGATGACTAAGCAAACAATTAATGTGACTAATTATGTTTGTGAGATTTGTTGTGAGTATATTTACAAAGTCAACAATGGTCAACTCAAGCTCAAAGACATGTTCAAATGAACTATGAAACTTGAAGTTGATGAATTCATAGATTGGAGCTCAAGAGGGTGAACATGGAGCTTATTCAATGATAAGCGGAGTGCAAAGCTTCTCAAGAAAACTCACGAGCCAAGAAGAATGCATCAAGACTCCAAGATGTGTGGGTGATGTACTTTTACATTTATTGAGTTTGTCTTAGATTGTTAAAGCCAAATCTTGAAGCATGCACACACATGTAGGAAAATGAATTTCTTTGATTTAAATGATTTTGATTTCATCTCAAATTCATTTCCTAATTTTAATGATCAAACCCTTAGTTGATTAAGACCTAGCATATGCACTTCAGGTAGGTAGTTGACCCCCCATCTCATAATAATCGACTCCCAGGGAACCACATCTCTAGGAACCTAATTTGCCTAGCTAGTCGACAGTGCCTTATGTTTAGTCGACTAGTGGCGAGGTAGTCGACTACCTTATGTACATGAATCGACTAGCAGCTGCCAACAAGCCAATAATGGTCAGATTTCTAGCTATTTTCTTGTCCGTTTGAGAGGGCTTTTGGGTCATTTCCTTGATGCGTTTTGCTGGCTTATTTAAGAGGGGTTGATGTGGGAATTTTGCAACATAATCACAACACAATTACTAGACTAATTTCATCTTTTTGAAGCTAATTTTTCAAGCCCTAAATTCTTCATGAGCTGAAAATTTCAGAGCAAAAATTCCTCTTCTAAGGCAACTATTTTCTAACCTTCTTTTAAGCTTTTAAGCTTTTTAAATACCTTGCTATTTTGTGTTCCTATTATGCTTTAGTTTGATTTACATAAGAACAAAAAATATAGAACTTAGATCTCTTTGTTTTATTCCATATTTAATTGAGATCAAGTTGAGATTTTTCCTCAGTCATAGTATTCACATTCACATGATTCATACACTTTGAATATAGGAATTTGTATTGCAACACTACAAGTATTTCATTTGTATATCCTCACTTGTGTTGAAGCAAGTGATTTGGTTTGGGTGTTGAAAAAGCCTCATTTGTTAGAGATCCTTATTGTGATTATTGTTGTTGGTAGAGATTGTTGGTGGAGTAGAAGGCCACTTGAATTTTGGCATTTGGAAACCCAAACTAGAGAGGCTAGGTGTGACGGTTGGAAGTCCTAGTAAGTGAAGCTAGGTAAGTGTAGTTGGAAGCCCTCATTAGAGGCATTTACTCTCTTGATAAAGAGAGTTGGATAGTGGAAATCCCAACAAGAGGTTGGGGATTAGAGTAGCCCATGGTGGGTGAACAAGAATTCTTTGTTTGTGTTTGAGATTGATTTTCTGTGATTTTATCTTCTCTCTTTTGCTTGTATACTTGTGATACGTATATCCTGCTGTGCAAATTATTCTCTTATTTCATTACAAGCATCATATTGTGTTGATTAAGCTCTTGAGTAGTTAACACTATCAAGCTTAGACTAAATTAGAGGGATTAATTTTATATTTGTGCCTCCAAAATCTTTGAAACACTAATCACCACCCTCTAGTGTTTAGTCTGCTATCTATAGGATTCCTACACGTGGCATTATGCAATCCCCAGTTCCAACAACATCCTTCTCACTTTGAGCAGGTATTATCTGCTGAAGGTAGTTGCATCACTCCCACTTTAGGGTCTAAGACAAAAGCATACTTGTTACAACCACTGCGTCAATAGAAAGAAAGGGTGTACAGGTCACATGCAGCTTCAACGTCGACACCATTTATTGGTAACTTTCCAAAGCTATAAGGCAATATGTACATATTGTCAAGGATGTGAAGGTCGATGGCAACTATGGGTACATGACAGTCGTAGGTCTACTTGGCACATGAGAGGAAAATTGGAGGAATATATGAAATGATTTGAGGACAGAGATGAATACATACAAGGATGGGTACACAAGAATTTTTTGTGTAGAAGGGGTAGAATAACATAATGTGGCATTGGCATATTTGGATGACAACCCACCATACAGTTGTTGGATGACCATGCTAGATATCAGCCATCTAATAACATCCTGCTAAAAATTGTCGTAGATTATCCAACATCCAATGTCTGACATTTTTTCTCTAAGATCGGAGCCAGTACCATTACCTTTTTGGTGCCATAACACTATTGGGTTCGTTAATGGTAGTTACTTTGTAGAGATATATCTTTTGGATGGAAGACCTGTACCACCAGTTTCTACATTTTGGGCATGATACCTTCATCCTTGGGCAAATGAATGGGCTGAAGTGTATGGAGAAAATGTGAAGAAATTCAAGGATCTCATCACAAGCACTATGGCCACAATAGATACCTTTGATATTGAGATTGATTAATTGAAGGGTATGCACTTTTTGCTTTCCATATAATAATTCAATTATTTTATATTCCTATTTATGTGTACCTAAATTTTAATATATAATTTCATAAATAATTACTTCCTTATTTGTTGCAAGCAGATTTTAGACTTGGTTCATCCATAGAATAAGGTATATGTATCATAAATGATGTAAATGTATCATTCAAGATTTATCTGGAGAGTTAGCTGATATTTTGACATGCACAACTTTTTTTTTGGTTTTGTGAATATACAATTTGATTCTGGAAACATATTACTACTTTGCTTCTGTAAACAGACTCATATCTGCAAACTGATACACACTTTGATTCTGGATACAGATTCATTCTTTGCTTATTGAAGTAGATTCATACTTTGACTCTTGAAACAGATTCATACATCGATTCTAGAAATAGATCACTAATTTGATAATGCAAACAGATTCATACATCGATTATGCAAACAGATTCATAAATTGATTATTGAAACAGATCACTACTTTAAGTTTGCAAACATATTCATACTTTGATTATGAAAACAGATTCATGCTTTAATTCTTGAATCAGATTCATACTTAGAATCTGTAAATAGATACACACTTTGATTCTGGAAACAGATGCATGCTTTGAGTCTGAAAAGAGATTCATACTTTGATGCTTGAAACAGATTCATACTTTGAGTCTACAAATAGCTTCATACTTTGATGCTTGAAACAGATTCATACTTTAATTCTGCAAATAGATTCACACATTGATTATGTAAACAGATTCACACTTTGTTTCTTGAAACAGATTCATAATTTGATGTTTGAAACAGATTCACACTTTGATTATGCAAACAGATTCATAAATTGATTATTCAAACAGAACATTACTTTGAGTCTGCAAACAGATTCATACTTTGATTATGGAAATAGATTCATACTTTGATGCTTGAAACATATTTACACTTTAATTATACAAACAGACACACACTTTGATTTTGGAAACAAATGCATGCTTTGAGTCTACAAATAGATTCATAGTTTGATGTTTGAAATAGATTCATACTTTAAGTCTGCAAACAGATTCATATTTTGATGCTTAAAATAGCTTCACACTTTGATTCTGTAAAAAGATTCACGCTGTGATGCAAACAGATTCACGCTTTGATTATGTAAACAGATTCACACTTTGATGCTTGAAATAGATTCATACTATGAGTCTGCAAACAGATTCACACTTAGATGCTTGAAACAGAATCACACTTTGATTCTACAAACAGATTCATACTTTGATGCTGGAAAAAGGTTCATACTATTAGTATGCAAACAGATTTATGCTAGGAGTATGCAAACAGATATATAAGATGATTCTTGAAACAGATTTTTTACTTTGATTCTGCAAACAAATACACAATTTTATCTTGGAAAGAGCTACACATTTTGGCCCAAAACTTTTATGTGCTATATTATTGTGATGATGATATACCTTGCTTACCATTTGCGAGTTCTATTTGATGGCAAGGCAACTTGGGGGTCATCAAAATTTTATTGGCAACCATTGCAGCCATTTATCAGGATGTAAAGTATTTTGGTCTGTGTGCGAAGAGTAAAAAGTTCTGTGAAATGAGCACTACAGAGGGCAATTCTAAGCAAATATGTTTCCAAAATCACATTATGTTATCATTTTGCAGAAACAATGTATGTATTTGTTTCCATAATCAAAGTATTAATCTATTTCAAGCATCAATGTATGATTAAATGTTTTATTATGATGATGATGATATGCCCTGATTATTAATATTTGGTATAATGTGTATTATTTGCTATTTATATGTGATGTCGAGACAACTTCCGTGTCATCAAATCTTTATTGCCAACCATTGCGGCCATTTACTAGGAGCAATTCTAAGGGTAATTCTGAGCAAATTTAATTTGTGATCAAATCTGCTCGCATTCTCTTTTTTTTGGCATTTTTTGTATCATATTATCATAATTTGATTATGGAAACAGATTCATACTTTGATGCTTGCAATAGATACATACTTTGACTCTACAAACTGATACATACTTAGAGTCTGGAAACAGATGCATGCTTTGATTCTGGAAATAGATACTTACTTTGTTTTTGCAAACAAATTCACAATTTGATTCTGCAAACAGATTCACAGCTTTTTTGATTTGTGAATATTCAATTTAATTCTCGAAACAATTACATATTTTGATTATGGCAACATATTCCTACTTTGTTTCTTGAAACAGATTCATATTTTGTTCTGGAAACAGACTTTATTCTGTAAACTGATACATACTTTTTATTCTAGAAATATATGCATACTTTCCTTCTTAAAACAGATTCATAGTTTGACATTGCAAACAGATTCATATTGTCGTCCTTGAAATAGAATATACTTTGATTTTGCAAACAGATTCATACTTTGATTATGCAAACAAATTCATACTTTGACACAACAAACAGATTTAGATTACGGTTCTTAAAATAGATTCATACTTTGATTATGCAAACAGATTCAAACTTTGATTATGCAAACAGATTCATACTTTGATGCTAGAAATATATTCATATTTTGATTCTGCAAACCGATTCAAAATTTTGAAACTGATTCACACTTTGATTCTTTAAACCCCCTACTGCGAATATACGGCATATTATGTATGTATTTTCGATCGTATTTATACGTGTACATTTTTGTGTGTTTCTAGGAATATTTCCATTTTTCTAAAATTATTATAATAATAAAACTATTTTTAAATGTCTTAAATCATTTAATACATATGATAATGTGAAAGTATTTAGTGTAATACATGGTATATGGTAGTGTATGTGGTATAGCGAGTGTATTCCTATTTTTCCAAAAAATAAAAATTTCAAAATTCTCCTAAGATGATACATACCCACATTACGTGTCAAATGCTAAGTCAACCATAAACCCAAGCATGCTACCTCATTCTACAATGGGCATTCTATTAGCTAATAAGGGTGATGAAGAGGATTATGACAGATTTTAATAAGAGAAAACGAAAGAGAAAAGGGAAGAAAAAGGAAAAAGAAAAGGAGAAAAACAAAACCCAAAAATTATTTTTTCATCTCCTCTCTCTCCTTCAACCAGGCCGAACCCAATCCCCCCCACAAAACTTCACCAACACCACCTCTCCCACCACCAGGCCAAGCACCACCATCACCACAATCTCCTTGTTTCCTTGACCAAATTGCAACCACAATTTCTCTCTCTCCTTTGGATTCTTGAAGCTTGAAGGGGAAGGAGGAGTTTGGAGAAGAAGGAAGAGGACTTGGAGGAGGAAAAGCTAGAGCTTAAAGAAGGAGGTCAAAAGGTAGGGTTCTAGCAACTCTATCTAGGCACCATTCTTAGAATGGGGTAGGAATATATTATGATAGTTAGGCTTTGGTAAAATAAGATTCTAGTTTTGTTCTTGCCAAAAGATTACATATTAATGTTAAAATTGTTCATGCCATGGCAATCCATGTGGTAGCATTTAAGATTTCATTCTTGCTAACTACTAAAATTCTGAAGGTCACTATGCATAATTCTATAAGCTCAAAGTGCATGCTATCATAGAAATGATTAAAAGTTCATGCTCATAAACTAAATTATGACTTATGATTCATTTTAATTTCCATGTTAGAGATTATGTGGAGAATCATATACTCTGTTTATGATTAAGCCCATGTATACTAATTCATAATTCAAGTTTTCATCAAATGAATTAAGATGAGCAAGCTGGAAATCTGTGTTGCTGGGCTGGACAGTCGACTGCCGTTGAAGAAACAGCCGACTGCCTGAGCAGTCGACTATTTCTCCATGTGCAGTCGGCTGTTTTCCCTAGGTTGGTTCATTTTTATGCAGCATGAAACTTTCTGCCAACTGAAATAATTAGGTCATGTTGTGGCTACTTTATGTTGATATTCACATATTGATAATGTTTTGTAATAATATATTCCATATGTTTATTTCCTTAAGTTTCATGTTAATAAGTAAGCTAACTTATTGTTAATGTTGACATGGCATGTCCCATGTACATGAATTATGTGTTCCATGATATGTGATGTTCCATGTGGTTATGAAATGATGATAAATACGCCTAATCAGGGCTTGATGTATTAATTGGAAATTGATCGAATTATGTGATATTCCTTATGAGAATGAAAGCAATGATCGTTGTTGAAACATGAAATCGATGGAATAATGATGAGAAATGAAATGCGGTTAATAAGACCACAGAAATGGATGGAATGATAAGTTTGTTTCATGTTGAGAGTGAGAATTGGAGTGTAATCATAACTTGAAAGACTCGGTCTACCTTGAGGTAGGTGAGGATTCCAGGCATTGGGTTTGGGGAAAACACCGTGTAAAATGCACGTCTAAGGACTGGACTCGATATATTTCTCACTCGCAATCCTGGCAGCCGGTAGGGGGAGTTGGGCATAGTTGGAGAGGCCCATAGTGTACTTATGATGCACTATGAGGTAATTGAAATAACACCACATCTCACTCATGGCAGGGAGTCATGAGAGGCCCCGTTTTACTACAGTGCTCGTGTCGCTGGCGGGGTACCACATTTCCACCCATCCTGGGTGAGGTCCAGTGCCTTAGGTCATACACTCTACTCGGCTTTCCAAATTTATAAAAATAACTGAAATTCTTTAATTATCATTTGTAATATTGAAATTAATATCTGTTTGTATTTTTTTGTTCGTTTTTGGCAACATTTCCAGTTGTGCTCAGTATAATGATTTTATTATTATTATTCCTGCAGTGTTTTCTTTCATGCCAGTAACATGCATATGAATGTGTAATTTTAAATTATACGATAAAATTTATTGTCCTCAATATCATATGTATCTTGACCTTATTTAAGTAGAACCATTTTAAGACTTGCATATCTATCTAGGATTGTTAGATCCCTACTCGGTATGCATCGACGTGTCCCTCCCCTTTTCTCTATAGGGTTAAAGTCTGAGATGGCACAACAGGACCCCATCCAGGAGATTACCCCGAGTTTTGAGCTTCAGGTGGTGCCCTCGGAGGGCAATTTCGTGGAGCTGAGTGGGTAGTCTCGGGAGTGAGTTTTACTCGGTGTGTGGACACTTTTCTTTTTTGGGGGTTTGTGGAATTCTTTTTTTGTAATCCCCTTTTGTACTTGTATAGTTGATGTGTGTTATTGTATCGTATTCCAGCAGTCGAAGTGGCCTGTGTGAAAATTTATAATTAAGCACAATTTACGCTTAGTAGTATTTAGGTTTAAGGGGGTCAAAGCCTTGGGTCTAAATACTGCAGTAGCCTTTTCCCTCTGCATTCTTTGCAAATCCCCAGCAATGTACGGATTTCCGCATATTTCAGAGAACGGGGCATGACATGGTTCTTGTGGTGGCCCATGCAGGTCTAGTCACACTGTGATATGCGTATGAATGGTATTAATAGATGCTATGACATTATGATTCCTTATTCTGTATTAATCCATGTTGTTTTGTTCTCTTCCATAGAATGTATGCGGGAAACATGACATCTTCTTCCGAGGTGGCTCACCCCAAGCCTTCTCTAATAGAAAAGAATTTACTGGGAGTTTAGACGAGTTTGAGTCAGTAGACGAAGATGTTGGCTAAGGCTCAGACTCAGAAGACTGCTAGCTTCAAGTTGTTCATGGAGATGTGTCCGAAGTCCTTATCTGGCAATGATAGTCCCTTAGAGGTTGAGGAGTGGCTGAGACACACCGAGGATGATCTCCTTACAGATGGGTATCCATAGGACGACAGGGTGGACGCTACACAGAAAGAGTTGACCCATCAGGCTTGAGATTGGTGGGATGGAAAAGAACGTCATCCGACCAAGTCTGTCTCATGGGATAAGTTCAAGGAGTGCTTCGAGTTTAAGTTCCTCCCAGAGACGGTGAAGGATGAGTTGAGACATCGTTTTGAGTGATTGATCTAGGATCGTCGGAGTATCGATGCTTATGATGCTGAGTTCTCCTTATTGAGCAAGTTTGCTCTGGAGTTAGTGACATTTGATGCCACTCGAGCTTGTCACTTTCGCATGAGCCTGGATCCAAAGTATAGAGGAGCCATGTTGATGATTGTTTATTGTATAGTTTCCCCATTTTTCATGCATGTTTTACATCGTTTTATTCTCCATTCCTCCCCGTTCACCCCGTTTTGTCTCCTCTTTTTCTTTTGTGGTCTCTCGTGTGCTTTGAAAGAAATATGTGTCGATTAGGGACCATATGGCGAGATTCTAGTGCAAAGAGGGGAAAAGAGTGAAGCCAGGGGGTCAATTGGTGCAAGAGAAGAAGTTTTGTGAATAACTGAGACCCACGCGGTCGCATCAGAACGTATCACATGGCTGCGTCAAACTGTGTTGGAGTAGACATCAACGCAGCTGCATCAAAGACCACCAAACGGCCGCGTCAGAGAAGATAAAGATTAAAGATTAGAAGCTTACGCTGCCCACGCGGACGAAGACAACGTGGCTGCGATATTTCGAAGATTGAAACAGATCGACGCAGCCGCAGTAAAGACAACATGGCCACATAGCCGTTTTCTACGCGGCTGCGTCTCTAATGATTTGACCGCATCGCTGAAGCTTCATTTCCCATTTTGCACAAGGGATCGACGCGACCGCATCGTTTCTGACGCAGTCGTGTCAGACCCATTTCTGAGGCGGCAAGGGCGAAATCTGGGGGTTATTTTGGTCTTTTGGACTCGCGTATCTAAGTGCCCCTTCTTTCTTCTGCAAGATGAATCTTTTTTCAGCCATTTTCTGTTATTTTCTAGGTTTGTGGAAGTTCGTAAGGATTCTAAACTCTACTCCCTTGTTAGTTTCATTGTTCTTATTGCTTATTAGTGTAACATTTTAACTTTTCTTAATAGAAACTTTCTCTCTTTGTTATTATTGCCTTGTTTTGCCATCTACTGCTAATCTAATCCAAATCTATGGCTTTAGAGCTTACTCGTTGCTAGGAATCCCCTCCATTGTAATGGGTAATGAGTAGTTTCCTTCTAGGGCAATGGGATGAACCTCATTGGATTAGGGCTATGTGTTGAACTAATTAATTATTTTAATTGCTGGACTAATTGAGATTAGGGGTATATTGGGATGATTATTTTCGTTGTAGATTCGACCCCCTCCCTTCGGGGCGATCGGATCGGCCGCCGACTAAAAGTCGGGACAAATCCAGGGATCCGATCCCTACGACGACCCATACTATCGGTGTGGTGGACAAGAGTCAGGCACTGATTAGAGCTCTCCTAAAGTAGGTCTAATTCTCGAACGCCGCTATGGACGGGAGGAAGGTTGGGGATATTCCTCGAGCATAATGCGCCCAACGTACACCGATGCATCGGAGACCACTGACATCGGTGTAGGTTGGGTTGCCCATCATTCCATCGCGACAGCAGGGGGTAGGACATGAAATAAGGGAATAACCTATCATGCATCATGACAATGGGGGATATGCGAATGCCCTTAGGTCACACGACCCCTCCCGAGTCCCAATGAACCCAGCAACTGGTTGATTACTAGTCTAACCCTAACCTTAGTCCAATGGCAGGGATTCCCCATGCCCTAGTGTAACGGCTGGTTTTGTATGCTGATGTTATATATATATATATATATATATATTCGTTCTTCATTTTCTTTTTCTTTTCTGTATCTCATGCCCATACCTGGAGCTGAGCATGCTTTGTGACGCTCATATCTTAGAATAGGTTCACCTTTGGACCTCATAGAAATCATTCCGAAGCTTCACACTTCAATTTGCGACTTCCTGTGCTCATTAGCCGGTTCACGTTGAGGGACCGACCGACTAGATGTCAATCTAGTCGGTCAACAACTCTTTATGGACCGACTAGTTCTCCCTTTCATTTTTCCCTGAGCTACTGTTTACGCTTAGTCGGTCTACGTTCATCCCCCGACCGACTAGTTATCAAACTAGTCGGTCAACACTTCTTCGCAGACCGACTAGTACAGAGATCATTTTTCGCACCCAGGTTACTGTTTACCTTTAGTCGGTTTACAAACGAATACCGACCGACTAGTTGACGAACTAGTCGGTTAGGATTCCTTCTTAAACCGACTAATCCTTCTATTCTTATTGACGATCACTTCGACCCATTAGTCGGTCAATGAACACTGGCCGACCGACTAGGTTGCAAACTAGTTGGTCGACGAGCCTTCACAGACCGACTAACTCTATAAATCCTACAAACAACCCTGTTCACTGTTTGGGTTTTAGTCGGTCACAGTTAGACGACCGACCGAATAGTTTTCAAACTAGTCGGTCGACCGCCCTTCTCAGACCGACTAGTTGACCCCGAAACCCTAATTTTTGAGCTAGCCGCCGTTTCATTTTCTTATTTAAACGTGGCTTTCTCCTTCTTTTCTCTTCATTGTTTCCAGTCTCTCTCTCTTCCCAACCTATCCCCCTTCCTCCCACGTCCTCCCCTTTGCTTTTCTTCCTCTTCCACCCTTGCACCCTCCATCTTCCCTAAGGCTCTCTCTCCCTTCATTCTCTCCCGTTTTCTTCCTCCTTCCCACAGCCGACCACCCTCCTTCTCCCAGATCCGGGATCCACGGCCAAGCTCCGGCCACGTTCATTTCTCCCTCTTGTCCTAGTACGGTGTTCTTATCTCAGATCCAGCAGCAACGACGCCGGGAGACGCTGGGATCTTCACTATCATCGGCGATCAAAATTCATCGCTGCGCTACCCACGGCCTAGGAATTTCCAGACGACGCAAAGCTTCCACCTTTCAAAATCGACGCCGGATCTTCGTGCAATCACCATTTTCAGGTTAGTCCCTTAAATTCATAGTAACCCACACGATAGATAATCAAACCCTAATTAAAATCAGCAACCTAATCAAATTAAATTTACTTTCTGTTGATCTTTAAAACGTTGTGCAAACCGTAGAAATCGACGAATGGACTTTATGCATGTGCACATAGGATAGATCGTTGATTAGGTTAAATACATTAAAAATGTGATTTTTGACGATTAGGCTAGCCCCGATAACATAGACACAACCCTAATAGGAATTCTGAATCGTGAACTGACACCGTCGCCGTGTCACGATTTTCAGACGCTCTTCCGCCGACGAGACGTTTGGACGAGACGTACCAGGGAGACGATGCACTCGCCACCGCAGGAAAGTGTACCAATTGCGTTCTTGGCCATGTTTAGGCCTTAGTCTTGCTAGAATAGTTATCTTGGAATGATGAGGACCGGACGTGAAATGATAGCGTCCGGGACGCCCTTGATGGCTCAGATTTGACAACGGAGTCTGAGTCCAGAAACAACAATTTTGACATCATAGGATTGACATGCATGTGTGTGAGTTGTGGACACCCTAGTACAACCCCTCCTGTTTGTCGTGTCTTGTCCCGTTCCGTCTGCACAGCCCGCTGGGCAATAGGGCACTCGCCTAGCCAGAGCGAGTGATCCCTTGTACTAGTTCACAGCCCGATGGGCAATTGGGCACCTGTCAAGCTAGAGCAGGTGATCCCATGTATTGATACACAGCTCAGAGAGCAATAGGGCACTTGTCAAGCTAGAGCAAGTGATCCCTTGTCCTGTCACGATTCTTGGGGTTTTTTGGGGTAGGGTTGAGCGTGCAAGCGGCAAGAGGGTCTGATCCCCCTCGAACCGAACATGCGTGAACCCTTTTCGTGTCTTGTCCTGTCGTGTCTCGCTTTCTGTGTTCTGTCTTATCTTGACACTTGTAGGCTAGTCCCGTGGTCGGTAGCACTCGCTACGACCACTACTTGTCGTGTTTACTTTCCTGTTGTGTGTACTTCTGTTGCTAAAACCTCAGCATGTTAATCAACCAGTAAAACGTTGTTAAGTAATTGGTGCACTTGCAGTTTGGTCTAACCTTTTCTTGTAGACCTTACCTGACGTACAGTTCCTTCTTTTGGTGCTGTACGTCAGGGATCGAGCCTGAGTACGTTGAGGAGACTGACCTGCCAGTTGACGTGGAGCCAGAGAGTGTCGATCCTGAGTACGACCCTGAGGAGGATCAGAGCTAGAGACTTCCCATTGCAGTTTCCAGAGACGTTTATTACTTTTAGTTGGGTGCGTAGCACCTTTTGTTTCCTTGTCTAGGTTGGGTGCTTGCACCATTAGATTTACTTTTCTGCTGTTGTAGCCCTTCGGGCGTTGAGACTTGGTACTCTTGATATGTTGGAATAAAATGTGATGTTCTCTCCTTCTTGTACTTTTATTGTTCTGTACTAACATGCAGGGACCTGTACATTCGTCTTGGTACCACACAGACGCTTATTGGGTCAGGGCTCCGTAGCTCTGGCTTAAGCGGGCCTAGTCACGCTTCACCTCAGCTGTTTTGGGAAGCGGGGCGTGACACCTAGAGTTTTTATCCCTTGATCCACACTTTTCCTATTTTCAACGACCAATCACTGATTTTATTGTGTAGCTCTCACTCGATGATTCACAAATCGATACTCACTGGCTGCCTCCTCATGTTCGACCCGTTAGCGACTACACACGACCCATGCGCTGCGGTTTTATTAGCATCATTCCTTAGGAGACGATCACACTTCTCCATTTTTTATTTTTATTTTTTTCTTAATCTGCAGGTGAATACATGTTTGCATGATAATGTTGACCACTACGAGAACCACACTAGCTCTTGTAAGCAAGATGGACAGCCTGACACATCATTTAACTCTGCTAAGAATGGAAGCAGCTTCCTTCAATACAACCGTGTCAGTGAGCATGGTGTATACCACATGCAAGGACACATACATGACTAGCATCGACCTCCAATCAATCCATACGACCCATTTCCTAACCTACCCTACCATTATTGGATGGACTACCCCACCCCTCCACATATAGATTTACAAGCGGATACATCAAATTCTTTCCTGTAATTGACACCACTTGAGAGCATTGAGATGGATAGTCCAGCTACAAAGACCACATGCAGCATTGAGTACCAACCTCCACCTGGGAAACTTGACCTTGAGCAAGAACCGATTGCATCCCAGGAGAAGGTACCATAGATCATTGAAGCATGCTACCAGATTAGTACCCTAATGTCATCATTGGGTGAAGCTTCCACATCAGAAGCTGCGAGACACAAATGCCACCAAGCTCCTTACCAGGACATTGAACCTTCAAGTGATACGTCACATGTCGAGGTAATGGAGGTAGGGGATGTCAACTCCCCAGAGGTAGATCTCAAACATCTTCCCCCTAATTTAAAGTATGCCTTTTTAGGGGAGAATGCCACGTACCCAATCATCATCAACGCCTCATTGGCTAACACCGAACTTGACGACCTTATAGCTATCCTAAAAAAATTTAGAAACGTCATATGATACTCGATCGATGATATAAAAGGTCTTAGCCCCAGTAGATGTACTCATAGGATCCTTCTTGAGGATAAGAGTGCCACCTCTATTGAGCCTCAAAGGCGCCTTAACCCCAATATGAAAGAGGTAGTCAAAAAGGAAGTTGAAACTACTTGAAGCGGTGATAATCCATCCTATCTCTGATAGTAGGTGGGTTAGCCCGGTTCAGGTAGTTCCAAAGAAAGGAGGAATGAAGATGGTTAAGAATGATAAGGATGAGCTCATCCCCACTCGGATTGTCACCGAGTGGCAGATGTGCATCGACTATAGGAAGCTTAACAAGGCGACCCGAAATGATCACTACCCCCGCCCCTTCATTGATCATATGCTTGAACGTCTGGCCAAACACTCACATTTTTTGCTTTCTAGATGGGTATTTTGGATTCTTCCAAATACCCATCCATCCCGACAATTAGGAAAAGACTACATTCACTTGTCCTTACGACACCTTTGCCTATCGAAGAATGACGTTTGGACTATGCGATGCACCTGAGACATTTCAAAGGGGCATGACTGCCACCTTTTCTGATTTTGTCGAGAGTATCATGGAGGTGTTCATGGACGACTTCTCCGTCTATGGCGCAAGCTTTAACGCTTGTCTAAGGAATTTAACTAGAGTGCTCGAAAGATGTCAAGAAGTTAACCTAGTGCTCAACTGGGAAAAATGTCATTTCATGGTCCAAGAGGGGGTAGTTCTAGGACACATTATCTCGTCCCGTGGAATAGATGTCGATAAGTCCAAGATTGAAGTTATCGAGAGGTTGCCACCTCCTGTGAATGTGAGAGGGATTAGGAGCTTTCTTGGACATGCAGGATTTTATCGTCGCTTCATTAAAGACTTTTCCAAGATCGTACGACCCCTAACCGAATTGCTAGCTAAAGACACCCCTTTTATATTTTCTGACAATTGTCATTTAGCTTTGAACAGGTTAAAGAAGGATCTCACCACTGTGCCAATCATCCAACCCCTAGACTGGACCGTACCTTTCGAATTAATGTGTGATGCAAGTGATGTCGCTGTTGGAGCTGTTCTGGGGCAGAGAAAGGACAATAAACTCCATGCCGTATACTATACTAGCAAAACCTTGGATGAAGCCCAACGGAACTATACTAATACAGAGACAGAACTGCTCGCCGTCATCTTCGCTATTGAAAAGTTCAGGTCATATATCATTGGGTCTAAGGTCATTGTCCACACCGATCACATCGCCCTGAGATATCTGCTAAACAAGAAGGACGCCAAATCCTAGCTGATTTTCCTAGGGTTTGGCATCCTAGGTGTTAGGGTAGGAATTAGAGGGAAGCTCGGGGAGTTTTTGGGGTAATTTCGATTAGGGATAGGGGTTGGCCGAGTAGATTTTATTTAATATAAACCGAGTCGAGCTCGGTCTGAATGTGGCCCCCAACCAAGTTAGTCGCTGCTAGGGCCGAGCAGCGATAGCTGCTCAGTCGAGTAATAAAAGATTATAAAAATTTCAAAATTAAGGTCAAAAATTGTGCTCTAGTACTCGACCGAGCTGCTTACTCAGTCGGTCGAGCTGAATTAAAACAGATGGATGTTTTCAGCTTTCGTTTGCTCTCCCTACAGCTTGGCCGAGTAGGGTAGCTACTCGGTCGAGTCCGTTAAGCTTTCCAGAGCGCCCTTTTAGTACTTTTGGGACTCTCCCTGCAGCTCGACCGAGTAGGGTAGCTACTCGGTCGAGTCGAACTAGAAACAGAGTGCTCTTTTTCGACCTTTTTGGGCTTTGTCTGTAGCTCGACCGAGTAGGGGGCTACTCGACCGAGTCGCAATTAATTTCCAGATCCACTTTTTGTCTTCATCTCTAGCTTTCTACAGCTCGTACTGTAGCTCGACCGAGTAGGGGGTTATTCGGTCGAGTAACAATTAAGCTGTTTTGCCTATTTTCTCCAATTCCCTGCAGCTCGGCCGAGCAGGGTAGCTACTCGGCTGAGTTGCCTGTAACCTTTCCCCCAAGCTTGTATTTCTCTAAGGTGCTCTTTCCTTGGTTCTTTCTCCTTCTTTTCATCCTTTATCGCACTCTCTTCATTGTTCAACCTGTAGAAGAGGAAACTCATCAAAATTTTGTGTTTTTCGTATTTTCTTAGAATTAAAAGAGTATTTATTTTGTTTTTGAATAAGAAAAGAAAAATAAAAAGGAAATCGAAAGCTAAGGGATAGAAAGTCGGGTTGCCTCCCGATAAGCGCTTGTTTTAAGTCGTAAGCTCGACTCCCTTAAGATTTTCAATAAATGATGTTGGGCGCGTACGAAATATGCCTATCATGCTTTTCGATGATCCTGTGCGGTGATATTTGGCGTGCCTCTTCATGTCGGCCTTCAGCGGCCAAGGAGATAGTAGCCTCCGGTTCTTGATGGCGCAAGTGTATGTCCGGGGCTCCTCGTCAAGGACTCGTAGATAGGCGGCCACCGCTTTATTGTATACGACATCATCGTCGTCATCCAAGCTCGTCTTTATTGGATCTTTGGTAATCTCCTCCAAGGTATGCTCATGTGTAGCCTCGTCTTCCAAGAGGTCAAGGTAATTAGCGTCCTCTGGTGGTGGGCGCTCCCTTATATGCTTTTGCAAGAGGAATTGGACATCAATATTTTCCACGTTCATAGATAGCGTCCCCTCATAGACATCAATCAAAACATCGGCCATTTCCATGAATGGACGACCCAAAATGATCTGCAAGCTACCTTTCTCTGACATGTCCATAATAACAAAGTCTACCGGCACATATAGCCCAGGCAAATTTGAAGGATGATGTCGCGTGCGATGCCTACCGGATAGGTAATAGAGTGGTCTGCCAATTGGATGCTCATGTCGGTAGGCTCGAGCTCCGCCCCGATATTTAGCCTCTGAAAGATGGAGAGTGGTATTAGACTAATGCTCGCTCCTAAGTCGATCAACGCTCTGCTAATAGGGGTGCCGCCAACGGAGCACAGCACCGTGAAACTCTCGGGATCTGACAACTTCTTTGGTATATGGTTCTTAATAATTGAGGTACAATTTTCCAAAAGCTTTACCTCCTCTTGCTTACACTTCCCCGTAATGAGATCCTTTAAGAATTTGGCGTACGTGGGGATTTCAGTGATAGCATCCAAGAAGGGAATATTTAGTTGTATACCTTTTAGGAGATCGAAAAACTTTGCGTATTTCTTCTCCATCTTCGCTAATGCCAACCTTTAGGGATATGGAGGTGGAGGTCGGCTTGCTTTGTCTTTGGTGGCACCCTTTGGAATGTGATTGTTGGAAGTGGTAGTAGCATCTGTCGGTGCCGTAGCACTAGTAGGTGAAGTAGATGGCGAAGTCTCCTTTCTCCAATAGCATGAGGCTCCTCTGTAGCCTTCTCCCCATCATTTTTAGCGGTAGTTTCTTCTCCATCTCGAGGGTAGACAGCTTTCAGCTCAAGTTGCTAGAAATCGGCACCATGACGGCGTCGGTAGTCTTTCCTCCTCTCGTGGTAACTGCGACCACTGTATTTGCTTGGGCCCTAGGGTTGGGCTCCAGTTGAGAGGGCAATCTCCCTTGCATCTTCATGAATTGTGATATTTGACCTTTAAACTCATCGATGGAATCATTGATAGATTTGAAACGCGCGGAATTCTCTGCATTTATCTTGGATTGCCCACTCATGAAGGTGTCCAATGTCGCCTCGAGATTGGGCTTTGGATCCATCGGTGCATATTGTTGTTGTTGACGATAATTGTATCCCGGTGGTCTGTAAGGCCCAGATGGCCTAAACCCATATTGTTACGGAGGCGCCCCTTGTTACTGAGGAGGTGGTGGAGGTCTCTGTTACTAAAGAGGTTGCAATCCCCCATTAGGGTTGCCATAAGAAAATTCGGGATGATTCCTCGTCGCCGGATGTTGTCATTGATTCCTTCCTTCTGTAGCTACAAAGTGTACCTGCTCAGCCTGCATGTCTGCTCCATCGTAGAATCCTTCATTAAGAGCATAGCCTTGCTCCACATAGCCTTCATGCATGGGGCAAGCCGGAGCTCTAGAGGTGGTTGGAATGGTGTCCAACCTCTGTTCAGTCCTCGCTACCTGATTACAAAGAGTTTCAATAGAGTTATCAAGATGGGAAGCGATTTTTACCTCGGGGGCTCGAGTGGATGAGCGTTCATCGCCCCACTGCTGAGTGTTCGTGGCCATTTGTTCCAACAGAGATAAAGCTTCATCAGATGGCTTATACAAGAGAGCTCCTTAAGCGGAGGCATCAATAATCATTTTCGTGCTTGGTTGAAGCCCATTGTAGAAGCTTTGAACAAGGTCCCACTCTACGACTCCATGGTGCGGACATTGATGCTATAAGTCTTTAAATCTCCCCCAAGCCTTGTACAATGACTCTTGAGGAAGCTGTTTAAAGTTTGAGATTGCTCCTCGAATCCTCGCCTTTTTAGACGGTGGATAGAACTTGTTCACAAAGGCGGTGGCGAGCTGCTCCCAAGTCGTGAATGTATTAGAGGGATGCGCTTGCAAGCAATAGGAAGCCTTGTCCCTCAGGATGAATGGGAATAGTCTCAGCTTGATAGCATATTTGCTCACGTCCTTAGCATGGAATGTGTCGCACTTTGCCAAGAACGTATAGATGTTGTGAGTCGGGTTTTCATGAGGATGCCCATGGAAGGGGTCCTGCTGTATGAGATTTATTAACCCGGTCTTTAGCTCAAAATTACATGCCGCCAGCCGCGGTCTCAAGATGGAAGAAGCTCCAGTAAAGTTTGTTGAGTATTGGACTTCTCCCTACTTGGTGTTAATGATGAGAAAACATAAATACTTGTGACTAATCCCCTATTTTGCAGTTAATCCATTGCCTAAGCTTATTATGAAGATCAACTAGCAATGGATGACTCACAAACGTCATTGAAGGTAAAGGACATGAATTGGATGATCGTAGATTGATGATTGAAGCTCCGTAAAGACTTCAAGCTCATACGATGGAAAGAAGAGGTTATTCGTCAATGTAATTTTTCTTTTATCTCTTCTAGTATGAAGCTTAGAAGTAGAACTTTGATGGAGCACTCACACACATCTACATTCTATCATAGGACTTCATTAAACCTATTGTCCTTTGATCCCAATTCTCTTTTGTTTGTGCTAGGATTGTTTATAACAGCCGACTGCTGAACAGTTTACAGTCACCTGTCTCAAAAACAGTCGACTGTGTTTTGTTCTACAGTCGCCTGTTATGCACAGACTATTACAATATAGTTTTGGGCCTTCTCTGATTATTTCGCACAGGCTACTGTTGAACAAGGCACAGTCGCCTGTCCTAGTGACCGTCGACTGTGTATTGTAAATCAGTCGCATGTCTATCCTTGCCCAAACTCTGTTTGATCTGAATTCTACGGCTAGTCGACTTATGCTGTATATACAGTCGACTGTCTATTAGATCCGTCGACTGTCTATGCTGTAACAGTCGCCTGTCTGTAAGTCATTTCTTTGACTCAGCTCTCTGGAAATTTCGCTTGCTTTTGACAGTCGTCTGTTTAAGGTTTTACAGTCGCCTATCCTGATTAACAGTCGACTGTATTACTTGAATCAGTCGTCTATCCTGTATCTTGTGAGATTTCCAGTATTTGTCTAACTTACTCTTCTCTCGGCCAGTCGCCTGTCGAAGAAATTACAGTCACCTGTTCTTTTAACAGATGACTGTCTTTGCTTCATGTCATGCCCCGCTTCCCTAAAATGGAGGCGAGACGTGAAAAGGTCTGCACGGGAGTAGAGCTGTGAAGCCCCAAACCCGATAAGCGTCAATAAAACATAAGCAGGTCCCTGTAACCACAAACGGAACAACAATAATAACACAAGGAGATACAGAGATGAAATTCCAAGTCTCAGCATTGTCCAACATTAAAAATTTAGTTCAACATCCAGAAAAGCCACCAGGCTAAAAGAAAGAGTCTAAAGGCCCAAAACATGGCCAACAAAAGCCAACACGGCACAAAGTAGTGGTGCCACGCACCGACAAATAAAGCAGTCTAAACAACAACACAAACAGTCTCTACGACTGATCACCCATGTCCACGAAGTCCTCGTCAAACACAGGCTCGGGCTCGGCGTCCGCAAACACCGCGTCCTCAACCACGAACTCGGGCTCAGGATCTAACATGTGTCACCCAAAAGAGTAAAGGGGCACATGTCAGCAAGTCTAAAATACTTGGGCAAGGAAACTGAAGGAAGGTAACTAGCAACCTAGCAGTTATAGTATGCATGACATGGCAGTTATGGTACTAGAGCACAAGTAAGACATGGTATAACAAGAGTGCAAGAGAACAATTATCATGACATGACAAGAGTAGCCAAGCTACTAACAATCTCAATCATTTCACTAGTCACGTTTCAAGTATTTGTAGATGTTTACGCCTTACAGCTGAACTGTTTGACATTCACACTGAGTGGCCGCTTAACACTACCTCAGAACCCAGAGTTTACGCCTTACAACTGAAGTTGCTGATCGGGCATACTCCAGTTGAATGGCCGCTTAACCCTTACCCCTCCCACATGTAAACAAGCCAGGGTCCCTGCACACGCTGCTCAGTAAATGAGCCAGGGTTGCCCCGTACAAGAGCTTGTTTTCAGGTTCACAATTTGGCGTAGGGTTGTGCCCGCTAAAAGCAGGTGCCTAGCCTCAATCAATTCACTAGGTGTAGCGGCGCTACGCAATCACGGGAACATTTAAAGAATGCAATGACATGCCAATTAATTCGCGTACCGTTAATTGAAATTAAACATGACATGGTAGGTATGCAACATGATAAATGGCGGGTCTAGCTTCGTTGTCAAGCTAGATCCTGAAATTGCGCCTAGGCGAGTATCATTTCGTCACCTAGTCTCTTTTACGCCTACAACAAGCAAATGGCCTAAGACATGGCCTAAAACCCTAAGTGGAAAGTTTCACTTGCCTAGCACTGAGGATGACGATCACGAAGGTTCGTCCCACAAACGCTAATCTACGGGGAAAGTCGCTGCCATGGCAAAACAACATTAGGACAACATCCAACCTAGTTTTATTAGGGTTTTACAAAATCACAAATGGGTTGAGAGAATATTAGGGGATCGATTCATTACCGTATCGGAGCGGAAGAACGATACCGAGCAAGCACGACAATGGAAGAACGATCCGGGAAACTATGGCTCAGATCTGGAAATGGGGAGAAAATCTGGAGAAATGAGATTTTGGGGGTTTTCCGGCGGCCTAGAGGTGATGGCCGGCCTAAATGGAGAGGGGGAGGAGCTCTTGATGAAGGAGGAAGGCTAGGGGAAGATGGATGATGATTTGGGGAAGAAGGAGGCTCAGGAGAAAATGAAAGAAGAAAGAAAAACGTTTGGGGGGGTTTAAATAGGAAATGTTGGCGGCTGGGCAAACCCTAGGTTTACGACAGCAGCTAGTCGGTCAAAGAAGGTTGGCTGACCGACTAGTTTAAGAACTAGTCGGTCGGTCATTCTACTGTGACCGACTAAGAGCAAGTATCGAAAAAGGAATAAAATCTGGGAAAGTGAATTAGTCGGTCTGTGAAGGCCCGTCGACCGACTAGTTTGCAACCTAGTCAGTCGGTGAGTGTTCATGGACCGACTAACGATAAACAGTAACTCAGGTGATTTTTATTAAAGGAACTAGTCGGTCTGAGACCAAGTTCTGACCGACTAGTTGCGCATCTAGTCGGTCGGTGGTTGTTCTTAGACCGACTAAGAGTAAACAGTAACTCCTGTACAATAGATTCAATGAACTAGTCGGTTCCAGTTGAGTTCCTGACCGACTAGATCTCAATCTAGTCGGTTGGTTCCCCTTCTTGAACCAACTAACGTGCACGGAAAGTGCCGAAATGAAGCGCGAAGTTCTAGGAAGATTCCTACGGCTTCTAAGATCACTCTAACTCTAAAATATGAGCGATTTGAAGTTCGTCATGAGTGACTTACTCCAAGATCAACGATTCTAAGGAAAAGGGTAGAAAATCACGACGAAACGATCGAAAATGAAAGCTACGGAGACGAAAACCACACATGAGGAGAAAATCCACCAAAACATATAATATAATATAGATAATACAAATACATGAAAACCAGTCGTTACACTTCATCAGTCGACTATCCACGTGGTAAGTTACCGTTATGAATTCTCACCTACCCTTGCTGACTGTGCAACAATCGACTGTGGATTGTTCAACAGTCGACTGTCGCAAGTTCAGATTATATCCGTTGAGGTTTTTCTCACGGATTCCAATTGGGTTTTTGCCTAAACTGTTTTGTGGATTTGAGAAAGCTATAAATAGAGCTTCTACTGTTCCATTGGAAGGTTACTCATTCATTGCAAAATCTCTCAAGCTTTCATTTCCAAAGATCAAAGCTCTCAAATCCAAAGCCCTAAGTATTTCCAAATCTTGTTCTCTTGCTCTCCAACCTAGAACCAAAGATTGATCTTCTAGGCAATTGGTGCAGTCAAGAGAAAGGGCTTTCTCCTCTCTTCCAAGAGAGTTCTTCAACACACATCACACTTCTCCTTCAAGTTCTACTTCAAGGCATAGGTGATTGTAAGTGTTGCTTTCATATTTCATAACTTTCGTTATTTGAATTGTGCTCTCGGTTGTGAGAGTGGTTTTGCTTGCTCCCTGGCTGTGGGAGTCAAGGACATCGATTGTATTTGATTGCACTTGTAGGGTTGCTACAAGTGGGCTTTAAGGAAACCTCAAGTTAGGGTTCTAAGTTGAGTATCCGGTGGTATCCGGGTGGTAGGGACGTAGGATTATCGGGAACAAGTCGGGAGTTAACTTGGGTAATCCAAACCCTTGAAACATCTCTGTGTTTACGTGTGTTTCACTTTGGGTCGTTTTTCTATTCCGCACTATTTGTTTGATTGCATTTTATTTGGCGTAAATTCCTTTAAATTTGCAAAAACACTATTCAACCCCCTTCTAATGTTTTTCCCATAGACAGGGTCCTTACAATTGGTATCAAAGCAAGGTTTTATCTATGGCATCCAACAACAACAACGTTCCTCCTCCGCCTACGTACAACAATCACGACCGTGATGGAGCATCCACACTTTTCGAAGGTCAATCTACGGTACGTCCTCCACGTTTCAATGGTACTAATTTTGGCTATTGGAAGTGTAGGATGTAGACATTCCTTAGGAGTGATTCTCTTTGGAGAACTCTCCACAAGGAGTACGTCGAGCCTGCCGAAGAGGATTTCGAGAAATGGACGACTTCCGAGAAGTCCGCCGAAGTCAACAACGCTAAAGCAAGGAACGCTCTTCATTGTGCGTTGGACCCGAATGAGTTCAACAAGATATGCACATGTAAGAGTGCATATCAAATTTGAAACCAGCTCATCGTTACCCATGAGGGAACGAATAAGGTAAAGCTTTCAAAGTTATATGTTGCCGTGCAAAACTTCGACTTGTTTCATATGCAGGAAAATGAGAGCATTGCGTCGATGTACGGACGCTTACCGACATCACAAATGAATTGGAAGCCCTTGGCCAAATCTACACCGACACTGGAAAGGTAAGGAAGATCATCATGGGGATGACCTCTAAATGGGAAAGAAGAGCAATCGCCATCGAGGAGGTCAATGAATTGAAGAACTACACCGTGGTGAATCTCATCGGGACTCTTACGACTTACGAAGTAAGACGGGATAACCGAGTGAAGATTCGAGCCATGATGAATCCCTCGGAGGCCAAGAAGAAATCTTTGGCATTCAACGGCAATTCATCATCCTTCGAAAGTGATGAATCCGAGAACGAGATGGATTTGGGTGAAATGGTCCAAATGGCGAAGAAGTTCCAACGCTTCTTTCGCAAAGGTAAATTTCCCTCAAACAAACGTTTTGAGTCTACTAATGCTACTTCCTCTCTTTGTTATAAGTGTAATAAGCCAGGGCACATCAAGAGGGATTGCCCAATGCTAAACAACAAAGAAAAGTGGAAGGCAACAAGAGAGACAAGAAGAAAGGACTCGTAGGTACCTTTGATGACTCAAGTGATGACTCATCAAGCGATTCCAATGATGAGAAGGGTGAGAGCGCCCACATGTGTTTCATGGCACTTGACGACCCACTCTCGGATGAGAGTGATTCCGACACGGATGACACCGAGGTAACAATGGATGAACTTCGCATTGCTAATGAAGAACTATTTGCTAAATACCAATCATTAATGATAAGATACACTAGCTTAAAGAAATCAAATGTTAGCAAGTCATCCATTCCATGCACCTATCAATAATGACACCATTGTTGATACTTTAACTCTTGAGAAAGCAAACTTTGCTTCTCAAAATGTCACATTGAGAGATGAGGTGAACTCCATCAAATCTCAACTAGATCAAACACATCCTAAGGATAATAGTGATCTAGTTACACGTCACACACAATTGGGTTTAGAGAATGATTCTCTTAAAACCCAAGTGCACGAGCTCAAAGCACGGGTGTCCACCTTGGATACCAACATTTCTTCTTTAAAGGAGAAATATGAGCTCATGTCCTCCCGTATTGTGAGATTCAATAAGGGAAAAGGACAATTGGATGATTTGCTTGCAAACCAATTTCCGGCCACACATCGTGTTGGCCTTGGATTTGTAAAAGCGAATGCATCTAATGCTCGTACCTCCTATAATGGTGTGTCACTATAGATTTTGTGAGGCCGTCCTCTGGTGCATCCACAAGTGGTGTCAAAGACACTATGGGTAGCAATCCTACCAAGAATGTCACCACATCACCTTCTCTTCCTTTTGGCAAGAAACCCACTAAGGGTGGAAACCAAAAGCAAGGCCATGCTTATATGTACACTAACACTCATCCACGTAGGAAATATCCTACTTCACAAGTGGATAATCATGACACATTCATGCTCCGCACCCACGGACACGTACACAATCACACATGAGAAATACTCATGTACGTGCTCCTATACACCCGTATGCACATATGTATCATTCTTTCATGTATGCTCATCCTTCACATGTCATGCATGATCAATATGCTTCATATAATATGCATGTTCCCAAGCATACATATCATCGTAGAATGTACAATGCATATCCTCCACCACATCTCTATGCTAGAAATCAAGTTCCTAAGAAGCATGCACCACATAGAAATCCAACACATATGCATGCAACTAGGAATAGGACTCCCAAGATGTAAACTATTTGGGGTCCTAAGAACACTAGTCTAAATGTTAGGAATGCTTATGTTGATTCCTATTTTCAGGATATGATTAGAAATAGTAACTATGTTGGGAAGCGGAAGTCCACTTGGACTTGGCTTCCAAAGGGCTAATCCCATTGGACCCAACAACCATTGGGTACCATAAGCTTATGGTATATTATATAGGTACCCAAGAGAAAGAAGAAGAGCAATAAATGTCTTATTAGCTCTAAAGGGAAAGGATGGATTCTTGATAGCGGTTGCTCCAAACACATGACGTGAGATCTCTCATTGCTCTCCAAAGTGATTAGCATCAAGGATGGTGCAACAGTCACTTTTGGAGGTAATCAAAAGGGAACCATCATTGGAGTAGGTATCATTGGTAATCCTTCCAAACCCTTAATTACTAATGTTTATCTTGTTAGTGGTTTATGTCACAATCTCATTTCCATTAGTCAACTTTGTGACAAAGGTTAAAAGGTTAACTTTGGAGAAGGATTGTGTACTATTGTTGATTGTGATTCAAATGTTTTATTTTCCGGTATTAGGCGTAAAAATATTTATTATTTGAGCTTGTCTAAAACCGTAGAACATTGCTCAGTTGCTAACACAAGTGAACAACTATTATGGCATCGTCGTTTTGGTCATGTTCACTTCAAGCACTTATATAAGTTAGCTAAGCATGATCTAGTCAAAGGTTTTCCTAAGATTGTTTTTAATAAGAAAAACTTTTGCGATTCATGTCAAAGAGGTAAACTAAGTAAATCTTCATTTAAGCTTAAAGAAGGGATTACTTCTAAGAGGCCCCTAGACCTTCTACATCTAGATTTATTTGGGCCAACTAGAACCGCTTCATTAGGTAATGCTCATTATGGACTAGTTGTCGTTGACGACTTTTCTAGATTTACTTGGGTTTCATTCTTAACTAATAAGAATGAAGCTCATGAAGAGTTTACCAAATTTGCAAAGAAGATTCGGAATCTTTTAGGATCCCCCATTATCACCATTCGTAGTGATCATGGAGGAGAATTTGAGAATGAGTCTTTTACTAAGTTTTGTGATGACTCCGGGATAACTAATAACTTTTCCTTTCCTCGTGCACCACCACAAAATGGTGTTGTAGAAAGAAAGAATAGGACTCTTATTGAGTGTGCTCGCACTATGCTCCATGATAGTCATTTAGGACTACAATTTTGGGCAGAAGCGGTGCACACGGCATGTTATGTGCTCAATAGGATCCTAGTGAGACCCCGAACAAACAAAACTTGTTTTGAGTTGTTCTATGATAAAAAGCCTCAAGTGAAATATTTTCGTGTTTTTGGTTCAAAATGTTTTATAAAGAACACCTTTGGTAATTTAGACAAATTCGAGCCAAGATCCGATGAAGGAATTTTTGTTGGATATTCCACACGTAGCAAAGCCTACCGGATATACAACAAAACTTCTTCAACGATTGAGGAATCTCTTCACATATCTTTTTATGAAGATTTTGATTTTCCTCATGTTGATGATGATAATGTAGATATTCTTTGTGATTCTCTTAATAATGTTAAGATTAATGATACTATTGTTGAGACTAACACTTCTAACGAAGTTGTTGAATTTGTTCCTAGTGATCCAGGTACACCCAAAGCTTACCCGACCGTTCGCAACCATCCCAATAACCAAATTATTGGAGATATTGGTGTGGGTGTTTGAACGAGATCTAGAATTGAAGAATTCTCTCATTGCGCATTTGTCTCTACCATTGAGCCAAAGAACATCCAAGAAGCTTGTGAGGATAGCTCTTGGATAGTGGCAATGGAAGAAGAACTAATGCAATTCGAGAGAAACGAAGTTTGGGAACTCGTACCTCTTCCAAGTGGTCACCAAGTCATTGGGACCAAATGGATCTTCAAGAACAAGACGGATGAAAACGAGGTAATCACACGGAACAAAGCAAGGTTAGTAGCTCAAGGCTACCGGCAAGAGGAAGGTATTGATTTCGAAGAATCTTTTACCCCTGTAGCTAGATTAGAAGCTATTAGGTTGCTTTTATCTTTTGCATATAAGAATTTTAAATTATTTCAAATGGATGTCAAAAGTGCATTTTTAAATGGGTTTGTCAATGAAGAAGTCTATGTTTCTCAACCTCCCGGTTTTATTCATGAAAAATTTCTAAACCATGTTTTCAAACTTAAGAAAGCGTTGTATGGGTTGAGACAAGCTCCTAGAGCTTGGTATGATCGACTTAAGACCTTTCTTTTGAATTTAGGTTTTAAAATGGGAGAAGTTGATTCTACACTCTTCATTAAAGATTATGAAAATGACATTCTTTTGATTCAAGTTTATGTAGACGATATTATTTTCAGTTCTACTAACTTTAATCTTTGTCAAGAATTTTCCAAGTCTATGAAGGATGAGTTTGAGATGAGCCACATGGGAGAGCTCACCTACTTCCTTGGATTGCAAATTCGACAAATGGAGAATGGCACTTTCATACATCAGACAAAGTACACAGTGGGAAGCTTATTAAGCGATTCGGGATGGAATCGTCTTCGAGCAAAAGGACTCCCATGTGTACTACTACTCATCTACACAAGGATGAAAGCGAAAAAGATGTAGACGTTCGTCTATATCGAGGTATGATCGGTAGATTACTTTACTTAACCGCTAGTAGGCCCGATATCATGTTTTCCGTATGTCTTTGTGCTAGATATCAAGCTAGACCTAAGGAGTCACACTTGGTTGCGGTTAAACGAATATTTTGTTATCTCAATCAATCTCTAGATTATGGGTTACTTTAACCTAAGTCTAGCATATATGAGTTAATCTCATATAGTGATACCGACTTTACCGGATGCAAGTCCGACATGAAAAGTACTAGTGGCACTTGCCATTTCTTAGGAAATTCCTTAGTTTCTTGGTTTTCTAAGAAACAGAATTTGGTTTCATTGTCCATGACTGAAGCGGAATATATTACCGCGGGTCTTGCATGTACACAAGTTCTTTGGATGAGACACACTCTTAGTGACTATGGTGTCAATTGTGATACTTGCCCTATCATGGTTAATAATCAAAGTGCTATTTGTCTTTCCAAGAATCCGGTACACCACTCCCGTACCAAACACATAGACGTGAGACACCATTTTATAAATGATCATGTATCTAAGAAGGACATCATCTTAGAGTACATTGAAACCCAAAAACAAATTGCTGATATCTTCACTAAACCTCTTAAAGAAGATTCATTTGTGAGGTTGCGTGGAGAATTGGGAATTATGGGTGAATCTGAAATCTAGAAGCTCAAACTTTCATGTTATAACTTCTTTTTGAGCTCATATCTTTTCGTTGTCTTTCTTCATGTGCTTTATTATTTTATGAGATTAAGAAAGGTAATTGTGACTTATTTGATTTCATGAGTTTTTGAGAGTGATTGGAGTGATTCGTGTTTCAATGGATTTAGTGTTTTTATTATGATTTTTACGATGTATTTGTGATTAGAGTATAGGTCCTAGGGTGAGTGTTCTTATTCTCTGGAATTCTATCTCACTGTGCATGTTTGGACCAGGACAGACGACTGTCTTTCCTTCGATAGTCGACTGCCCTACTCTATCTCCTCAGTCTGAGAATTGGTATCTTTCGCTCAGCCAACTGATGACTGATTTACAGTCGACTGTTAGTTTAACAGGCGACTGCATTTTAGTCATCAGGCGACTGTTACTTCTTTCTGAGCTTTATCGTTTATCACCTCTTCCAGTCGACTGACTTTTGTTCATCAGTCGACTGTCGTCTGTTGTGACGGTTCAAGTGATTTGATCCGAGCCTTCGATTCTTTGATCCAATGGCTCAGATTCATTCCCCAAATTTTATATTCGAGAATTCACGATCACTTCCCCACGTCGACTCTCTCTCCTTCGATTTGATCGTTCGTCTTCCTACTCGTTTTCTTCTCCAAAACCGCTCGATTTCGCTTCCAAAACCGTCGATCTGCTTCTCTTCGTCATCATCGATCACGTGCTATCGTTGCCGTCGATCGTCTTCTCCCCGATCGTCGTTGCTTTTCTACTTGGTTTGCTTATCTCTCTCACTTGCCCTTCGTTCGAATTTCTTTGCATTGTTTTCTCCTTTCTCTCATCTCCATGTCTCCCAAACCAAAGGGAAAATAGAAGATTGTTGCTCCTAAACGACCTAGGGCACCCAAGAAACTTATTGCCAAGAAGAAGAAACCTTATAAAGCCCGATCCAAACATGCCGATTCTTCCTCTGCTACTTCTAGCGATGATCAGCCTTTGATCCGTCGTCAGCGCAAGCCCACTGGTGTTCACATCAGAGAGCCTGTTGCTGAGAACCCCCATCTGTCTCCTTCTATGTCAAGTTCTTCTGAAGAGACTCCTGACGTACCCCCCTCTGATCCTCTAATTCCCATTTGCCGAGACGATCTTTGTCTGGAAAAATTTCACTCTCTTCTAGGGATCAACCTTCTTAGGGAGCGATACATTGCTTTCCCCGCCTTTACTGTTGAGAGACTTTCTGACGTTCTTTCTGCCACTCACCTAGCCGACCTTTTTTGCTTCTCTCAGAGCGAGTCCCCCAGAGCATATCCATTTCTGGTGAAGCTCTTCTATGCGAACCGCGTTCGCGGTGAGTATTCGTCTACCGGTATCCTCGATACTGTCGTTCAGGGAACCCACATTTAGATCACTCCCTCTCTCTTAGGGACTATTCTTAGGATTCCCTCTGTTGGTTCCCTTCCCACTGATATCTGCATCTCTGAGATTGACGATCTTGACTAGTCTGTCCTTCGGGATATGTTTCGAGAGGTACCTTTGGCTCCTGATTCGGGTGTTAGATCATCTATGCTCTCTGCGAGAGGTTGGGCTGTTCACCTAGTGGTGAAGTCCAACATCCTGCTGAGATATAGATCGTCTGACCAGCCGTCTAAGGATATCCTGAAGTGTATGTATGCTATTTTCTCTGGCATGCCCGTGAACTGGGCCGGTGTCTTCCTTGATAGGATGGACAGGGTCGAATTCACGACCTCCTCATCTCACATTCCTTATGGTGGTCTTCTGACTCGTGTCTTCCGTCATTTTGGTGTTGACTAGACTCGTTATGAGCCCATGCCCTTTGGTCCTCTCCTCAACGCTTCTGCAAAGTCGAAATCTTCTTCGGCTCTGTAGACTGCCTCGAAGAAGAGGAAGTCTACTTCAGCTCCATCCTCATCCACTGTTGCTCCTGCTGGTCTGCCTTCTACCTCTGCTCCACCATCTCGTGATATTCTTTTGGAGATGGTCTCTGGTATTTACAGATTGCTGTCACTCTCTTTCCTCCATCAGGGAATACCCTTCCCTGAGGATCTGAGACAGTTTGTTCCCCAGCATCATGATCCTCCTCAACCCTCTGATGTCGTTGAGCCTCCTGGTGTAGCTTCTACTCAGGATGTTACTGCTGCTGCTGCTGTTGCTCCTTCTGATCCTCCTCCAGAGGATACTCCTGCTGCTACAGAGCTTGCTTCCTCTTCTACAGCCCCTAGAGACGCTCACTCTTAGATAGATGTTTGAGTGATGTTATTTTGGTGATGATATTTTTTTTGATGTATGATGGATGATGTTGTCAGTGACTTTATATATGTATGGTGATGTACTTCGATGCCGTCATGATGATGTATTTTTTTCTTGATTATGATGTATCTTTTTGGGATGGCCATGTAGATGACCATCTGTTGATGTACTCTTTATATATATATATATATGATGTTGCTGCTTATCTTGTGTCACACTATGTTATACTGTATATCTTATCTGTGTGATGTATGATACGTTGTCTCCATGTATGCTACACTCTCCTTGATGTGCTTTTGAGAAAATATATGGACTTGATATTGGTTAATTCATGCTATCCTTGATGTGATGAATTTGTGGAAATTATTTTCCTTTCGTATATCTAAAATGTTGATATTGGACCTCAATTCCATTACTCACATGTGTATATGGTGTAATTTTATGAATTTTTGATTCGATATATCTTTATACTCCTTGATTGTTGTTAGTTCGTATTTAGCGCTATTATTGTTGTTGTTATTTGCTCCCACCTTTTTGGATAATGCCATAGGGGGCGTAGAAATAAACATACAAGATTCATAATGGATGTGCTACGTATGTTCTAACGCTTGAATCTAAGATTTACGTTGCCTTAAATTCAGGGGGAGTAAGATTACAATGAATATGGATTTTATTTCCTAGATTTCTTGAATTGAATTCATCCATATCTCACTCATTTGCTTCAACTTTTATGAAGATGCTCTAATATTTGTTGATTAACTTGATTGGCATCTATGTAGATGGAGTAAGTTTTCATTACGCACAATTATTTATCTTTTTGTTTATGTTTGTTTGTCATCATCAAAAAGGAGGAGAATGTTGAGTATTGGACTTCTCCCTACTTGGTGTTAATGATGAGCAAACATAAGTACTTGTGACTAATCCCCTATTTTGCAGTTAATCCATTGCCTAAGCTTATTATGAAGATCGTAATGGATGACTCACAAACGTCATTGAAGGCAAAGGACATGAATTGGATGATCGTAGATTGATGATTGAAGCTCCGTAAAGACTTCAAGCTCATACGATGGAAAGCAGAGATTATTCGTCAATGTAATTTTTCTTTTATCTCTTCAAGTATGAAGCTTAGAAGTAGAACTTTGATAGAGCACTCACACACATCTACATTCTGTCATAGGACTTCATTAGACCTATTGTCCTTTGATCCCAATTCAATTCTCTTTTGTTTGTGCTAGGATTGTTTATAACAGCCGACTGCTGAACAGTTTACAGTCGCCTGTCTCAAAAACAGTTGACTGTGTTTTGTTCTACAGTTACCTGTTATGCACAGACTATTAAAATATAGTTTTGGGCATTCTCTGATTATTTCGCACATGCTACTGTTGAACGAGGCACATGCGCCTGTCCTAGTGACAGTCGACTGTGTATTGTAAATCAGTCGCCTGTCTATCCTTGCCCAAACTCTGTTTGATCTGAATTCTACGGCCAGTCGACTTATGCTGTATATATAGTCGACTGTCTATTAGATCCGTAGACTGTCTATGCTGTAACAGTCGCCTGTCTGTAAGTCATTTCTTTGACTCAGCTCTCTGGAAATTTCTCTTGCTTTTGACAGTCGTCTGTTTAAGGTTTTACAGTCGCCTGTTCTGATTAACCGTCGACTGTATTACTTGAATCAGTCGTCTGTCCTGTATCTTGTGAGATTTCCAGTATTTGTCTAACTTACTCTTCTCTCGGCCAGTCACCTGTCGAAGAAATTACAGTCGCCTGTTCTTTTAACAGACGACTGTCTTTGCTTCATCAGTCGACTGTCCATGTGGCAAGTTACCGTTATGAATTCTCACCTACCCTTGCTGACTGTGCAACAGTCGATTGTGGATTGTTCAACAGTCGACTGTCGCGAGTTCAGATTATATCCGTTGAGATTTTTCTCACGGATTCCAATTGGATTTTTGCCTAAACTGTTTTGTGGATTTGAGAAAGCTATAAATAGAGCTTCTACTGTTCCATTGGAAGGTTACTCATTCATTGCAAAATCTCTCAAGCTTTCATTTCCAAAGATCAAAGCTCTCAAATCCAAAGCACTAAGTATTTCCAAATCTTGTTCTCTTGCCTCTAACCTAGAACCAAAGATTGATCTTCTAGGCAATTGGTGCAGTCAAGAGAAAGGGCTTTCTCCTCTCTTCCAAGAGAGTTCTTCAACACACATCACACTTCTCCTTCAAGTTCTACTTCAAGGCATAGGTGATTGTAAGTGTTGCTTTCATATTTCATAACTTTCGTTATTTGAATTGTGCTCTCGGTTGTGAGAGTGGTTTTGCTTGCTCCCTGGTTGTGGGAGTCAAGGACATCGATTGTATTCGATTGCACTTGTAGGGTTGCTACAAGTGGGCTTTAAGGAAACCTCAAGTTAGGGTTCTAACTTGAGTATCTGGTGGTATCCGGGTGGTAGGGACGTAGGATTACCGGGAACAAGTCGGGAGTTGACTTGGGTAATCCGAACCCTTGAAACATCTCTGTGTTTGCGTGTGTTTCACTTTGGGTCGTTTTTCTATTTCGCACTATTTGTTGGATTGCATTTTATTTGGCGTAAATTCCTTTAAATTTGCAAAAACACTATTCAACCCCCTTCTAGTGTTTTCCCCATAGACAGGGTCCTTACAAAGTTTGGCTTAATTTAGTCCAGGATGGACCCCTTGCGTGGAGGAGAAGTATTTCCCTCTGCCATTGTATCTATAGGAGTCTGACTCCTTTTCTCAGCTCTGATCCTTCTTACAGTCTTTTCAATCTCAGGGTCAAATAATAATTCCTTGTCAAGACTCCCAAGGTGAGTGTTCATGCACAACAAGAACTCAGAGAAATACCGTCAGTAGCAGAGTAATAAAAGAATAAAAATTATGGAAAGATAAGAGATGATAAGATTTGCTAACAAATTCTTCAATGGAAAAATAATCCAAGTAACACTGTTACCTTCCCCGGCAACGGCGCCAAAAACTTGGTGCTCCCAAAACTGACACCTAGAACTCACCTAGCAATGGTACGAACTGTAGAGATATGATGCCCTCGAGGCTATTTATCTCTGTGTGAATAGCACAAACGTCCTGTTCGAAATAACAGTAAGCTGTTTGGTAATAATTTATCTAAGTCATATTATAATGTAGTTAACATTAGATATCAACTTAGGTAAAGTCCTGAGACTTTATGCAAGGTCAAACAGGTATCGGGATGAGTATCTCGATCATGCAGAAATGTTTGACCGTCTGTAGCATAAGTCTAAAAGGGTTCGTGGTCGTAGATGTTTCGAGACAAGGATATCGAAACATCGGATAGACCATTGTGTCTTAGTCTTCACCGTTTAGAGATGACGATGATCTCATGATCGTTCCACTTGGCGAAGTCGGAGACGAGACACATGTGCTCATTAGAGAATGAGTTCACTGAACTATCCACAAGAGTTATCATATGGTTATATTGACCAATCTGTCAATGATAACTCTGAGTGATGATAGGCTAGTTGGTCTTTTGACTTGAGGTCACTTTACGAACCTGTGCGTGAACGATGCCACTTAGATCACTGACCTAACTTCGAGGCTAGGCCTGTCGAAAGGTCTTTGATTGGGTGTCACTTGAAATATACGAGGAGAGTAATGACCAAGAGAGGATTCATCTCTCCCGGTCAATAGGAGTTAGTGTCGTAGAGTTAGTTCGGTCTTTAGTAACATCTCTGCGCAGAGTATGTTGGAAGAAGTCCAACATAAGTTGACTAAAGATCGATAGAAACTAACCGGCGTCAAGTTATTGGGGTTGACAGTTTGATCGTACCCTAGACTTGATCTACATGACATAGTTTAGACGAAGAGACTATAACTGCAGAATTCATCACGGAAACAGTCAGGGTGGTCCCGACAATACTCATGTCAATGAGTCAACCACATAATGATGATTCCTGAAGCAGGGACGGCAACCACTGCTCGTGGTCACTGCCGTATAGGGCTTCGAGCCCAACCTGTTGTAAGGGTCAGGCTGTAGGGTTTCACACAGAGTGCGACCTTCGTCTAGTAATAGGTAGAAATTAGTTAGGGAGAATAATTTGCATTTGATGCAAAGGAAGAGAAAATTACATTTTGATGCAAATGATATTTATGCCTAGATAGGGGACTAATGTGCAGTTGATGTAAAAGCGATTAAATGTGTTTTAAATTGTTTAAAACAATATTTAATTATATAAACGCAAGGAAAAGTTCACAGGTAAGACGGGAATGTCCCGGTCTACGCCCAGGTTCGAACGGCGTCCAAATCGGACGCCAAATACCCAACTTACGCCAAAAACGGCCAAATAAATCAGACCGGGTCAGACCAGGCTGACCCAGGCCAGGCCAGGTCTGGCCTAGGCGCCTGGCCAGACTTGGCTGAGCCAGGATGCCAGGCCTAGGTGCCTTGTCACGCCCCGCTTCCCAAAAATATGGAGGCGAGGCGTGAGTAGGTCCACTCAGACTTAAAGCTGTGAAGCTGCAAGTCCGATAAGCGTCAATAAACTTTAAATGGCAGGTCCTTGCAAATGCGATACGAAACAAAGATAATAATAAAGGAAATAAGACAAAAGCAATCTCAGAATATCCATAAAATAAGTTCCAACATCACAGAAAAAGCCACCAGGCTAAAAGAAAAGAGTCTAAAAGGCCCTGTCATGGCCAACAAAAGTACAGCATACAGAAATAAAGTAATGGTGCTACGCACCGACAACTACAGCAACCTAAAGCAAAGCAACTCAGAACAGTCTTTAAGACTGGTCACCGGTGTCCACCAAATCCTCGTCAAACGTAGGCTCCGGCTCAGCGTCAGTAAACACCTCGTCCTCAGCTACGGTCTCTGGCTCAGGGTCTAACATATGACACCCAAAAGAGCAAGGGGCACATGTCAGCAAGTCTACAAGAGACTTGTGCAAGGAAACTGAAGGTAAAAGTACAGCAACCTAGCAGTTCTAGCATGGCAGATATAGCATGAGTGCAACAAGTAAAGTAAAGTATGAGCATGGCATGGCAACTGGCATTTAAATCATGGCATGGATATCAAGTTTTACAAGAGCAATCACAAGGACAAGGACAAGTCTAGTGAGCACGTCGTGCACAGAGATTACGCCTTTTGGCTAGAGTGTCTGCGTGGGCCAACTCTTAAGCTCAAGTGATCGCTTATCCCTACCCCTCCACGTGTATCGGGCATTGGCTTTTGACCAACACAAGTAGCCCGCTTCTGGATCACGAGCCAGGAAGTGTATTTGGCATAGGGTTGTGCCTGCTACGCAAGTGCCTAGCCTGAACAAGGAAGTACAAGTATTGTAGCGTGTGCTACGAATGCAACATTCAAACTTGGATGACATGTAGGATGCAATGCATGGAAGATAATAGTTTAAGTGCGTACAGATAAGGAATTTAAACGCGGCAGGCAACAATGCATGAATGACATGGCAGGGTGACAGATCTAGCTTCGTTGTCAAGCTAGATCTTAAAGTTGCGCCTAGACAGCTATCATTTCACTGTCTAGTCTCTTTTACGCTAAAAAAACAAGGAAGTGGCCTAAAACATGGCCCTAAGCAAAAGTTGGCAAGTTTCACTTGCCTGCAAGTCTGACGTCTGAAAAACACCGTCCAAAAGTCCACAAGTCACAAACAACCTATGTGCACAAGGCCACCAGCCTACAGTCCCATATTATTAATTTTGATTAATGAATTTAAAACACTTTAAAAACATCAATTTTAGTCTTGATTAACATGCAATAGGTTGGGGGTCCTAAGGGTGCAGAACGTTACCTCAACACGACGCGAAAGCTACACTGGCGTCGGGTAGCGACGCCAGGGGTTGGAATATAAGAACGCGCTCCTAGTCCAAATTCCAGATCAGATTCCTTGCTCGAATAGTCTGGGTAGCAACCAGATCAACGAACCAAGATTCCAATGCTAGGACGTGCGACGAAGGGCTACGACGTATCGCAACGTCGTAATCGGCAAATCCACGAAGAGGAGACACCTAGGTGGGACCCACAGTAGTGCTAGGGGCCAATGGGGGACCTACAACACCTCTGGAGAACTTGGGGGGCCCACGGTTGCAAGCGATGTGAAAATTACGAAGTTGCGACGAAGGTCGCTCGGTCAGACCGGGCCGCTGCGAGAGAATCTCTCGGTCAGACCGAGAGATCACAGCGCACGGTTGGTCGGTCGCTGTAGAGATGCAGGTCGTTCTCTCGGTCAGACCGAGAGAAGCTCTCGGTCGTAGCGGGGGTGGTGCGATGCAACGAGGAGGCGGGCGACTGGGTGCGGAGCGGAGCGGCGATGTGGGGCGGGGCCTCAGTCAGACCGAGGGAAAACAAGGGAAAACGTCGGTCTGGCTGGGCGGCTACGGGGGTTGGTTGCGACGAACATTGCAAGTGGAAATTTGAGATGTGGGGGTGGCTAGGGTTTGGTTTCTTGGGAAAATAGGTTATCCTAGGGGGTATTTATATAGTGTAGGTGGGTTTGACTTGGTCTAGGGTTGATTTCTATTAGGATTAGGATTTTAAAAACAATAAAACCCAATCTCTCTCTCTCCTACTCACGCATGGATAGGGTGCGGCCAAGAATGGGCTGAGCCAACTATGGTTGGGTGATAAAATATGTAGGGAAAATATATAGGGGTTAAACTAGAGGACTAGGGTTCAAAGAATTAAAGATAAGCTGTGCTAAAAATGTAAAATAGGTCAAATGAAATCCGAAAATTGTGAAATAAATATTGAGGTGATCGGGACGACGAGAGAAAGGAAACTAAGAAGACGGATCTCAATTTCGACGTCGAGTGACGAAACTAAAAATAGAAACGTCTCACGTCAACAGTGAAAATCACAACGTCTCTTCGAATAAGATCAAATCGTGGGAGAACGACCCGAGAAATGTCGTTCCAAATTAGTGCCACAATTTGATACTCTCAGAGACGTTCACAATGACATATCACACCAAAGTGTTCACAAACAAACAGAGTCTGAAATAAATACGTGCACTGTCAAAAGCACGTGCACGAACAAAGTACGATCGAAAAGCGACCGTTACATCCTCCCCACCTTAGAAATGATTCTGTCCTCGGAATCAACATCAAGCACTGCTCGGAAAGAGGTGCGGGAAGCGCTCTCTCATATCATCCTCACGCTCCCAGGTGGACTCCCCAGGGGAACCATGACGCCACTGCACTCGAACCAAGTCGACGGTCTTATTCCTTAGCTGCTTCTGTCGTCGATCCAAAATCTCAACTGGTTGCTGATCATAAGACAGATCCGGATGAACCGTGATCTCCGAGAAATCCACAGCTTGGGACGGATCACTAACGTATCGACGTAACTGTGATACGTAAAATACGTCGAGAACTCCCTCCAGCGATGGTGGCAACGCCAAGCGATAAGCCACCGCCCCAACTCTCTCCAGGACATCAAACGGCCCAATGTACCTTGGACTCATCTTGCCTCTCTTCCCAAATCGGATAACTCTGCGGTTCGGAGAAATCTTCAGAAAGACATGATCTCCAGGCTAAAACTACAAAGGCCTCCATTTAGCATCTACCCAATGCTTGAAATGGTCCTGCGCAATCCTCAGCTTCTCCCGGATGTTTCTCACAACATCCACGGCCTCCATAATCATCTCCGGTCCTAACAGCTCCCGATCTTCAATGTCATCCCAGCTCAGTGGCGATCGACATTTCTTCCCATATAACACGGTGAAAGGCGCCATACCAATACTCGCCTGGTAGCTGTTATTGTAGGCAAACTCAATATGATGGAGATGATCCTCCCAAGATCCCTTGAAGTCCAACATGCACGCCCTCAGCATGTCTTCCAAAATCTGAATCGTCCTCTCAGACTGGCCATCTGTCTGCGGATGGTACGTCGTGCTGAAACTCAGACTCGTACCCAGAATCTTCTGCAGACTTTGCCAAAACTGAGATATGAATCTCGTGTCTCTGTCCGACATGATACTCACAGGGACTCTGTGAAGTCGTACGATCTCCTGCACGATTCACGTTACATCACTATCTGAACTAGGAAAAGGAAATAAAAACGGAGAGTAAAAGAATTTACCTCCATATATCTCCTCGCTAGCGTCTCAGTAGACTGTCCTACTCGGAAGGGAATAAAGTGCGCGGATTTGGTCAATCGGTCTACGATCACCCAAATCGCGTCATTCTGCTTCAGACTCCGAGGTAGTCCAGTCACGAAATCCATAGTGATGTGTTGCCACTTCCTCTCCAGAATCGGAAGCGGCTATAGCAACCCTGCCGTATGCTGATGCTCCGCCTTTACTTACTGGCAAACCAGACACTTGGCTACGCTCCGAGCCACACTCCTCTTCATACCATGCCACCAATAGTTCAGACGAAGATCCTTGTACATCTTGGTACCACCAGGATGCACAGAATACGGCGAACTGTGTGCCTCCACCAATAATTCCTCTCTGATATCTCCAGCTGGCACACACAACCTGCCTCCATACCTCAACGAACCATCCTCATGAATCAAGAAGTCAGTCCACAGACCGGCTTCCACCTGCTCCCGAATCTTCATCAGCTTAGCATCTCCAGCCTATCCAGCCTTGATCCTATCCACGATCGTCGACTGTATCTGCATACTCATCAACGAAGAAGTCTCTCTAGGAAGAATAATCTCAATACCAGACTCGCAAAAATCCTTCTGCAATCTCCACTGCGAAGTCAACATCATCACCGCTGGAAGTCTACACAGCGCATCTGGAACCACATTCACCTTGCCAGGGTGATACTGCAAATCAATCTCATAATCTGCCATGAGCTCTAACCATCGACGCTGTCGTATGTTGAGCTCCTTCTGAGTAAAAATGTACTTCAAGCTTTTGTGATCAGTGAAGATCTTCACCTTCTCACTCAGCAGGAAGTGCCTCCAAATCTTGAGCGCAAACACGACTGCAGCCAACTCCAAATCGTGTGTCGGGTAATTCTTCTCATGAGCATTAAGCTGACGAGAAGCATACGCAACCACATGCCCATGCTGATGCAACACACAACCAAGACCCTTGCCAGAAGCATCGCAAAAGATCTCGAATCCTCCACTCCGATCAGGCACAGCAAGAACAGGGGCAGTCGTCAATCTCTCCTTCAGAACATCAAAAGCCTTCCCACAATCATCAGACCAAACAAATGGTATATCCTTCCGCGTCAGTCTGGTCATCGGCTCAGCAATCCGAGAAAAGTCCTTAATGAAGCGCCGATAATAACCTGCAAGCCCAAGGAAACTCCGGATCTCAGACGCTGACTGCGGAACAGGCCACTCTCTGATAGCCTTAATCTTCTCGGGATCCACCGAAATTCCATCGCCTGACACCACATGCCCGAGAAAAGCAACTCTATCCAGCCAAAACTCGCACTTGGAATACTTAGCATCAAATGATGCTTCCTCAAAATCTCCAACACTGTCCTCAAGTGCGATGCATTCTCTTCCTCCAACTTTGAATAGATTAGGATGTCGTCAATAAAGATAACGACAAACTTGTCTAGAAAGTCGTAGAAGATCAGATTCATCAGGTTCATAAAAACTACTGGTGCGTTGGTTACACCGAAAGGCATAACCACGAACTCGTAGTGACCATACTTCGTCCTGAATGCTGTCTTCGGGATATCTTCCTTCTTTACTTTGAGCTGATGATAACCACTCCTCAGATCCAACTTAGAGAACACCCTCGAACCTCCAAGCTGATCAAAAATGTCATCTATACGAGGCGATGGATATTTATTCTTGATGGTCACAGCATTAAGCTCCCTGTAGTCCACGCACATGCGACGCGAACTATCCTTCTTCTTCACCAGCAACACCGGTGCTCCCCACGGAGACACACTAGGATTGATGTAACCCTTCTGCAAAAGCTCATCCAGCTGCCTACGTAACTCCTCCAACTCCGCTGGAGCCATACGATATGGCGCCTTCGAAATAGGCTACGCTCCCGGAATAAGATCGATCGAAAACTCGAGAGCTCGATCAGGTGGCAGTCCAGACATCTCCTCGGGAAAGACGTCGTCGAATTCACGCACCACAGCTGGTCTACTCTGCTCCATCTGCATAGCAACAATTTCCACCGGTCTGGCTCGAAATCTGACAGTGCCAAGCAAACTGCTACCTCGACTGAACTCAAACACTGGTGTCCTGGGATCTCAAACACCACCTTCTTCCTCCGACAATCGATCGTAGCATAGAAACTCACAAGCCAATCCATCCCGAGGACGGCATCATAGTTGATGATGTCGTGGACAATAAAATCAGTGTAAAGCTCATGTCCACAGACCACCAAAGGGCAAGAATTGTAACCACGATGCACCGAGATCACGCCATTTCCTGTAACGATGTTCCAACTCTTGGGAAGAGGGGATGTCGTCAAAGAATGCTTCTCCACGAAGCTCCGGGATATAAAGCACATCGATGCACCAGAGTCAAAGAGGACTCGTGCAGGAAATGTGCAAACCAAAATCACACCTAACAAACAATCTAACAATCAAACCCTATTCTAACAAACAATCATATGCAATCAACCAAACGTAAGCTAACAACCAAAACTAACTAAGGAAGGAAACAACTAGACTGAGAGTTACCTGCGATAACCTCATCCATAGCCTCAATCTCCACTGCCGTCATCAAAAAAGCCTGCCTCCTTGGCTGCATTGCCTACTGAAAAGCCTGCCTCTGTAGAACGAGGGCTGCTCCACGTCCAGCAGGTACATGTGCTCTCTGCTGCAACGGCTGTGCTGCAACTGGTTCCTGCCAAGGCTGTTTAGACTTCGGGCACTCCTTCATAGTATGAGTAGGATCTCCACAAACCAGGCACTGCCCCAACATCCTCCTACACTGCTCCTTGACATGCCCGGTCTTGCCACAGAAATGGCAAGTCTTCTGAGTAGGCCCACCTGGCCTCTTGAACTGCACTGGCTGATTAGGCTTGAACCCAGGCCTAACCACTTCTTTGACCTGCTCCATAGGCCTCTTCACAGATCCCGGTGTCTATCCTCTCTTCTGCCTCACAATCAGCTCCTGTCTCCGAGCAGCTACCAGCAATTTCTGATATGACTCCAGATCTGACGAAGACATTAGCTCTACAAGTCTAGGGAAAGGCCCTGCAGAAACCTCTGAGCTTTCTCCTCAGCATCCTCAACCATCTTCGTTGCGAAGCGACTCAGCCTGGTGAACTCCTGATGGTACTGGTCCACCGTCAGATTTCCCTGCTTCAGCTCAATGAAGCACTGCAACATCTCCCTCCTGGCAGCCTTCGGAAAGTACTCCTCATCGAACATGGACTTGAAAGTAGCCCAAGGTATAGGACTCACCAACAGCTCTTCTTCTGCATCCCACCAGTTGTGGGCATTATCCCTGAGCTGCTTCTTCACCAACTCAACCCATCCAGCCGGGTTGATCTTCGACATCTTCAGATTATCCTCAGTACTTTTGATCCACTCCTCAGCTGCCAACGGTCCTTCAGATCCATCAAAGTAAGTCGGGCCCATCTCCCGAAACTGCTTCGCTTTTGGCTTGAAGCGAGGGGCATTCTGGGTATTCTGAAGCATACCCTGCTGCACTTGCATCATCTGATGCATCATCCTCATGATCTCAGCATTGGTGGGCTCTCTATCCGGCACCTCAACACGATTGGGTCCACCACCAGCTCGGGTCTGTCGTCTCCCAGCCATCTAATGACTTAGAAAACGAACAAAAATTAGACTCAAAGCTTATGACTTGGATGTTGTAATTTATTTATTGGACATTCTGTTATTATCATTGTTCCGATAATTCACAGTTGCAAGACGAGACCTGCTTGGGCCACCAACAAAACCTGTCACGCCCCGCTTCCCAAAAATATGGAGGCGAGGCGTGAGTAGGTCCGCTCAGACTTAAAGCTGTGAAGCTACAAGTCCGATAAGCGTCAATAAACTTTAAATGGAAGGTCCTTGCAAATGCGATACGAAACAAAGATAATAATAAAGGAAATGAGACAAAAGCAATCTCAGAATATCCATAAAATAAGTTCCAACATCACAGAAAAAGCCAACAGGCTAAAAGAAAAGAGTCTAAAAGGCCCCAGCATGGCCAACAAAAGTACAACGTACAAAAACAAAGTAATGGTGCTACGCACCGACAACTACATGAACCTAAAGCAAAGCAACTCAGAACAGTCTCTAAGACTGGTCACAGGTGTCCACCAACTCCTCCTCAAACGTAGGCTCCGGCTCAGCGTCAGCAAACACCTCGTCCTCAGCTACGGTCTCTGGCTCAGGGTCTAACATGTGACACCCAAAAGAGCAAGGGGCACATGTCAGCAAGTCTACAAGAGACTTGTGCAAGGAAACTGAAGGTAAAAGTACAGCAACCTAGCAGTTCTAGCATGGCAGATATAGCATGAGTGCAACAAGTAAAGTAAAGTATGAGCATGGCATGGCAACTGGCATTTAAATCATGGCATGGATATCAAGTTTTACAAGAGCAATCACAAGGACAAGGACAAGTCTAGTAAGCACGTCGTGCACAGAGATTACGCCTTTTGGCTAGAGTGTCTGCGCGGGCCAACTCTTAAGCTCAAGTGATCGCTTATCCCTAACCCTCCACGTGTATCGGGCATTGGCTTTTGACCAACACAAGTAGCCCGCTTTTGGATCACGAGCCAGGAAGTGTATTTGGCATAGGGTTGTGCCTGCTACACATGTGCCTAGCCTGAACAAGGAAGTACAAGTATTGTAGCGTGTGATACGAATGCAACATTCAAACTTGGATGACATGTAGGATGCAATGCATGGAAGATAATAGTTTAAGTGCGTACAGATAAGGAATTTAAACGTGGCAGGCAACAATGCATGAATGACATGGCAAGGTGACAAATCTAGCTTCGTTGTCAAGCTAGATCTTAAAGTTGCGCCTAGACAGCTATCATTTCACTTTCTAGTCTATTTTACGCTAAAAACAAGGAAGTGGCCAAAACATGGCCCTAAGCAAAAGTTGGCAAGTTTCACTTGCCTGCAAGTCTGACGTCTGAAAAACATCGTCCAAAAGTCCACAAGTCACAAACAACCTATGTGCACAAGTCCACCAGCCTACAGTCCCATATTATTAATCTTGATTAGTGAATTTAAAACACTTTAAAAACATCAATTTTAGTCTTGATTAACAGGCAATAGGTTGGGGGTCCTAAGGGTGCAGAACGTTACCTCAACACGACGCGAAAGCTACACTGGCGTCGGGTAGCGACGCCAGGGGTTGGAATATAAGAACGCGCTCCTAGTCCAAATTCCAGATCAGATTCCTTGCTCGAATAGTCTGGGTAGCAACCAGATCAACGAACCAAGATTCCAATGCTAGGACGTGCGACGAAGGGCTACGACGTATCACAACGTCGTAATCGGCAAATCCACGAAGAGGAGACACCTAGATGGGACCCACAGTAGTGCTAGGGGCCAATGGGGGACCCATAACACCTCTGGAGAACTTGGGGGGGTACGGTTGCAAGCGATGCAAAAATTGCGAAGTTGCGACGAAGGTTGCTCGGTCAGACTGGGCCGCTGTGAGAGAATTTCTCGATCAGACCGAGAGATCACAGCGCACTGTCGATCGGTCGCTGCGGAGATGCAGGTCGTTCTCTCGGTCAGACCGAGAGAAGCTCTCGGTCGTAGCGGGGGTGGTGCGATGCAACGAGGAGGCGGGCGACTGGGTGCGGAGCGGAGTGGCGATGCGGGGTGGGGCCTCGGTCAGACCGAGGGAAAACAAGGGAAAACGTCGGTCTGGCTGGGCGGCTGCGGGGGTTGGTTGCGACGAATGTTGCAAGTGGAAATTTGCGATGTGGAGGCGGTTAGGGTTTGATTTCTTGGGAAAATAGGTTATCCTAGGGGGTATTTATAAAGTGTAGGTGGGTTTGACTTGGTCTAGGGTTGATTTCTATTAGGATTAGGATTTTAAAAACAATAAAACCCTCTCTCTCTCTCTCTCTCTCTCTCTCTCTCTCTCTCTCTCTCTCTCTCTCTCTCTCTCTCTCTCTCTCTCTCTCTCTCTCTCTCCTACTCACGCATGGATATGGTGCGGCCAAGAATGGGCTGAGCCAAGTAGGGTTGGGTGATAAAATATGTAGGGAAAATATATAGGGGTTAAACTAGAGGAACTAAGGTTCAAAGAATTAAAGATAAGCTATGCTAAAAATGTAAAATAGGTCAAATGAAATCCAAAAATTGTGAAATAAATATTGAGGTGATCGGGACGACGAAAGAAAGGAAACTAAGAAGATGGATCTCAATTTCGACGTCGAGTGACGAAACTAAAAATAGAAACGTCTCACGTCAAAAGTGAAAATCATAACGTCTCTTCGAATAAGATCAAATCGTAGGAGAACGACCCCAGAAATGTCGTTCCAAATTAGTGCCACAATTTGATACTCTCAGAGACGTTTACAACGACATATCACACCAAAGTGTTCATAAACAAACAGAGTCTGAAATAAATACGTGCACGGTCAAAAGCACGTGCATGAACAAAGTACGATCGGAAAGCGACTGTTACACCCTTGGGCATAGGCACAGGCACTGGGCGCCTGGGCCTGGCCCAGGCGGGCCGCCCAGGCGCCCTGGGCGCCTGGCCCAGGCCCGGGCCAGGCGCCCTGGCCTGGGCCAAGAACCCAGGCTGGGCGCACCAGCCTGGGTGCGCCCAGACTAGGCGTCCAGCCTGGTCTGGGCTCACCCAGCTGGTCAGGTGGGTCCCACAAGTGCAGTTTTTCTGCACCTAGGGCAGATTCGTTTGACGGCTCAGTTTTTGTGAAATACTAGCCTTGGGCTGATCTTTGGATGATCAATTCGAGGGTCAAACGAACTCCGATTGACGAACTGTTTTTTCCTATGCATTCACCGTTGAACACCCTTCGAATTGATAGGTTGTATCAATCATGAAGCTCAACGGTTAGGGATTTAAAATTCACGGAAGTTTGCACTTTGTGAAGGGCAAACTAAATTGAATTTGATTAACTCTAAATTAGTCCCACATCGGATTTTGAGGCAAGTGGAGCAGTCAGCCGCCTATATAAATAGGGGTTTGCTCCCTTCCTCAAAAGTCATCCCAAGCCCTAGATCTGAGCGGCTCTCGTAAATGTTGGAGCACACTCGGATCTAGGCTTAAATTAATATTTCTCTATCTCCCTATTTTTCTGCCTTACTCCTGAGGGCTCTAGCAAAGCCACAAAGGAGTTCGGATTCAGATCCGAAATCTTGGTGAAGGTTTCACTCGTGTGAAACTTTCTTCGGCGCGTGGTTAGCTCGACGACACGAGATTGATCGCCTCGGGATGCGGAGCGGTTCGAGGAGCGGTTCGGGGAGTGGTTCAAGGAGCGGCTCGGCATGAGACGGTGAGCGGCTCGGAAGACGGTGCGGAACATCTCGCCTGCCCCAGGGTTGAGATTCCGGGTATGTGTTTTTATTAGCATTAGTTTAATTCAATCGCTGTAGGTGAGATCCTTCTTGGGTCGTGTACCTTAGGGCTAAGTTTATTAGATTAACTTATTCTTCCGCTGCAAATTATTTTTATGTTTATGTTCCGTCCGACTTAGGACGAGAATAGAGGTTTTTGTACCCTAAGGGTCCCAGAAAACCCTTCAGTGGTATCAGAGCCTAGGTTTGCGAAACCATCTAGCACTGCGATTTTATTAAACTTTGAAATGCTTTTAAAATACTTTATAAAATGTTTTAAAGTTATGAGATGATTTAAAATATTTCTAGATGCCCTTTTAAAATGTTTTAAAATTTATGCGATATTTTTAAAGGTGATTTTAAAAGGATTTTTGTTTAAATATTTTATGTGATAAAATTTATAAACATGAAAGTTTTAAAATGGTGTTTTAAATTTATGTGATAATTTTAAAATTGATTTTAAGGCTTTAAAACTTTATGCGATAAGTTTAAAGTTATTTTAGATGTTTAAATATTTTAAGTGATAAAAATTTTAAGCTTGTTTTTTTTAAAATGATGTTTTAAAATTTATGAGATATTTTTTAAAAATGATTTTAAAAGTTTAAAATTGTTTATGCGATAAACTTTAGTCTATTTAATTGTTAAATAGTTGTGCACTATCTTTATGCGTTAAAATTAGTGTAACATTAATTTTATGGCTATGTCATCTTGTCCCTTATTTGATAACACAAGACAACCCTTTATGTTAGCCATTAAGAAATAATTAAAATTTATTAATTGAATTTTGATGCCATGCTATGTTTTAATAAAACATTAACAATGCTTCAAGACCTAATTCCTGATTAGGGTAGTCCTTTTAATGAATTTTAATTCTAATTTTTATAATTAATTCTCATTAAAGGACTTCGCTTCTAGCGTTGTTAATAAAATTTATTAAAATCCTAATAACGATTAGGATAGCACGTGAACCTTATAGTTGATAAGGACTTAATAAAAGTTATTAAACAAATCCTAAAATTTTGAATTTAAAGATTCAACTAGTTGATAGGATTAATTAGTTGTTAATAAAAGTTGTTTAGTCTATGACACACATATAAAAATGACAAGCTTCATTCAATGGACCATGATCCAGTCAATGTGCTTGGCTAAGTTTGCTGGATCACCCTTTAGGGATAGTGATCCTGGCTTAGTCAATTCCCTGGCTGTGTTCCGCTGGACCGCAATGTCGCGAATCATGATTGTATGACACCCTGGACTATATCTAAGTCAAATGCGTTAATGATCTTTTTCAAGATTAGCCGTAGCCCTCCTTGTTTTAGGGGCTGGCAACTATAGGACCCGTGTTACAGTTGTTGAGCTACACTCAAGCTGTGATATGGCAACCTTATAGAAACCAACTCCTTAAATACATAAGATGAAATCTTGACTTGACCCAAATCGACGTTGTCGTGAATACACCGAGCGTCGGCATAAGGAAAGTCAATGATGTAGTTTGGCTAGATGTAGTCTAAGACCTGAACCAAACCATCGTGTCGTGAATACATCGAGCGCCGGAACAAGTCAGGTTAGACGCGAAAATAAAGGTCCGACTAGACGAGACATTATGATTTGGATGAGCACACTCATGATCACAAATGGCTAGGGGTAAAAACCGATAAGAGAGTCATATCTGATATGATCGATGAAGAGTCATCTTCCGATTATAGAGACAAGCAACTTATTGAGCTACACTCAAGGTTATTAGGCTCAGGGTGATTGGATCTCTTACCCATTAATTTTAATTCGATTAAATCATTCGTTATTAAGCTTTGAAACGATCGTAAAAATAGTGGGAGGATATAGATAGATAAAAGCCATTCTACCTATATTTAATATTGAACATATGCTAAACTAAGGCAAGACTATGTTTCCCGAAGGAATCAAATTATAATATTGGAATAAGTTAACTGGTCAAATAGGTTGATTAATTGAATATCAAGTTCAATTCTAATTGATAGAATTAAACTATATTCTCGGTGACATTAAAATGACCTTCTAAAGAACAGACTTAAGAAATATGATTTCATTAAGTTCTGGGTCCAACAAATGAATTCACGCTACATGTCACTCGTCTCTATATGAGGCAGCTTGAACATATAGGAAATTCGAAGTGTGTTTCTCCCTACAACTTATAAAGCTATGCTTAAGGTTGTAGGGACAAACAATTTTGATCCGCAAAGTTCAAGAATTCGATCAAATTGTTTGAGTCGAATATGAGTGCATGAGCGGTGCAAGGCTATGTATCCCAACCGGATCTTGAGACAAGCAACTTCTTGAGCTACACTCAAGATTGCAACTTTCAGGCGTTTGGATACATGAGATGCTTGCATAACTATTTATTTATGTTGGGCTATTTAATATCTAAATGTGATTTAGAAAAGGAAGAAGGCACTCCGGAAAGTCAATTGAGAAAGTTAGTTTAATTTATCATTAGTAAAGGCATAAGGAAGAGGAAATGAAAATGTGACATATTCTGATGTCACGATTTCGTAATTATTGTTATACAAAAGGTTAACACATTTTGACGAATGTCTTCACAATGCTTCTGAAGTAATGAGTAATATGTATAATGATAATATATATATTAAATGTTAATATATAAATACACAAGATAGTAGCAAACTTATATGGCAAAATAGACTAGGCCGTATCGAGAGACTAAGCTTCACAAGTCACATAAAGAGGGGTTTGACCTCTCGTATTATGAAGTCTACGGACACTTGTGAGTCTTATCCTCTTAGATATGATGGCCGAAACCTATCTGTAAGACAGTGGGAGAATGAGTTGTCGAACTCAGTCTCGTACATACTGATGTACCCGAGTCTAGATTAACCAAAATAAGTTATTCGTATATTTTATTAAGACACGTGTTCTTGATGAAACACAAGTCTGATAAAATAAAGAACGAAATGACTAAAGTATTTAAACTAATTCGATTAGATTGAATGGTCAAATACTTAGCTATATTAAATCTTGTGAAATTAAAAGAAAATATGATTTTCTCTCAGGTCAAGTCTGTTAACACATCCGTGTGTTAAAAAGATATGAATCGCACTTAGTTAGACTTGGTGAGATCCATAGCCAATGACTCTAAATTAAGTCCTCCCTCTGGGTTAAATCCCAGATAGTAATGCGTAGGTTTTGATAATGTTTTATGAGGACATTATCAATATTATATTCATAAAAGCAATCATTAAGAAGTTGTATAATTACTCGAATCTCGCGAGACGAATTGTCGAGTTAGACATCATAACTGATGATGACTAAGTCAACTTCCGGGATGAAATTCGGAGTAGTAACTCCGATTTAAAACTTGATGCAATTAGAATAGGTCCATGTGCGTAAATAAATTTTGGAATTTAGTTTACATGCCCAAGGAAAATGTTTCCTCTCTTTCTGCAAGTAAATATTTAAGTTGAAAGATTACGAGCAGAAAGAAAATAGTGAAGTACAATCATGTTAGTCGAGAACGGTTTTCATACTAATTCCTTTAAACGGATTATGTTAAAACCGTCTCGCCAGCAGATGTGTACAGATCTACTCGGACCAAGCTCGATGTAAACGCTCATGTTGACCATGAAAATTTGAGCATTCACTTATAAGTTTGTTTTTCTAAATATGATTTAGACGAACCAACTTATATAAATTAGCCAGAAAGTTTTCAAGGTCAGTGGGAGCGTATAAATTACATGCGAGGCATCAAAGAGATGGAACATATATTTTGACGAAGTGATCAAAGAGTTTGATACTTTATCAGAAATAGATATGAGCCATTTGAAATGACCAATAACTAATTTAAAGATTATTATCGTAAGGTACGATGAACTGGATGAGATCCAAGGAAATAAAATATTATAGATTCCGAAAGACCAAGTGAATTATTTGAATGAGATTCAAATGGTTGGTCTAACATGAACATAGAAACCCCTTAAGTCTATAGTGTAGACGGTTTTAGCAGATCCACTCACGAAGGCTCTACCACATGAAGTCAGGAAAACTTATGTGTAAAAACGGTATAAGATACCGGGATAAATGGGCCTGAGTGCAAGTGGGAGATGTAGAGATATGATGCCCTCGAGGCTATTTATCTCTGTGTGAATAGCACAAACGTCTTGTTCAAAATAACAGTAAGCTGTTTGGTAATAATTTATCTAAGTCATATTATAATGTAGTTAACATCAGATATCAACTTAGGTAAAGTCCTGAGACTTTATGCAAGGTCAAACAGGTATCGAGATGAGTATCTCGATCATGGAGAAATGTTTGACCGTCTGTAGCATAAGTCTAAAAGGGTTCGTAGTCGTAGATGTTTCGAGACAAGGATATCGAAACATCGGATAGACCATTGTGTCTTAGTCTTCACCGTTTAGCGATGACGATGATCTCATGATCGTTCAACTTGGCAAAGTCGGAGACAAGACACAGGTGCTCATTAGAGAATGAGTTCACTGAACGATCCACAAGAGTTAGCATATGGTTACATTGACCAATCTGTCAATGATAACTCTGAGTGATGATAGGCTAGTTGGTCTTTTGACTTGAGGTCATTTTACGAACCTGTGCGTGAACGGTGCCACTTAGATCACTGACCTAACTTCGAGGCTAGGCATGTCAAAAGGTCTTTGATTGGGTGTCACTTGAAACGTACGAGGAGAGTAATGACCAAGAGAGGATTCGTCTCTCCCGGTCAATGGGAGTTAGTGTCATAGAGTTAGTTCGGTCTTTAGTAAAATATCTGCGCAGAGTATGTTGGAAGAAGTCCAACATAAGTTGACTAAAGATCGATAGAAACTAACGTGAGTCAAGTTATTGGGGTTTACAGTTTGACCGTACCCTAGACTTGATCTACACGACATAGTTTAGACGAAGAGACTATAACTACAGAATTCATCACGGAAACAGTCAGGCTGATCCTGACAATACTCATGTCAATGAGTCAACCACATAATGATGATTCCTGAAGCAGGGACGGCAACCACTGCTCATGGTCACTGACGTATAGGGCTTCGAGCCCAACCTGTTGTAAGGGTCAGGCTGTAGGGTCTCACACAGAGTGCGACCTTCGTCTAGTAATATGTAGAAATTAATTAGGGAGAATAATTTGCATTTGATGCAAAGGAAGAGAAAATTGCATTTTGATGCAAATGATATTTATGCCTAGATAGGGGACTAATTTGTATTTGATGCAAAAGAGATTAAATGTGTTTTAATAGTTTAAAACAATATTTAATGATATAAACGCAAGAAAAAGTCCACGTGTAAGACGGGAATGTCCAAGTCTACGCCCAGGTTCGAACGGCGTCCAAATCGGACGCCAAATACCCAACTTACGCCAAAAACAGCCAAATAAATCAGACCGGGTCCGACCAGGCTGACCCAGGTCAGACCAGGTCTGGCCTGGGTGCCTGGCTAGACCTGGCTGACCCAGGACGCCAGGCCCAGGTGCTGGGCGCCTGGGCCTGTGCCCAGGCAGGCCTGCCCAGGCGCCCTGGGCGCCTGGGCGCAGGCCCAGGCGTTGGGTGCCTGGGCTTGGCCCAGGCGTTGGGCGCCTGGGCCTGGCCCAGGCGGGCTGCCCAGGCATCCTGGGCACCTGGCCGCCTGGCTGCCTAGCCTAGGCCCAGGCCAGGCGCCCTGGCCTGGGCCCGGCACCCAGGCTGGGCGCACTAGCCTAGGTGCGCCCAGACCAGGCGTCCAGCCTGGTCTGGGCGCACCCAGCTGGTCAGGTGGGTCCCACTAGTGCAGTTTTTCTGCACCTAGGGTAGATTCGTTTGACGGCTCAGTTTTTGTGAAATACTAGCCTTGGGCTCATCTTTGGATGATTAATTGGAGGGTGAAACGAACTCCGATTGACGAACCATTTTTTTCTATGCGTTCACCGTTGAACACCCTTCGAATTGATAGGTTGTATCAATCATGAAGCTCAACGGTTAGGGAGTTAAAATTCACGGAAGTTTGCACTTTGTGAAGGGCAAACTAAATTGAATTTGATTAACTCTAAATTAGTCCCACATCAGATTTTGAGGGAAGGGGAGCAGTCAGCCACCTATATAAATATGGGTCTGCTCCCCTCCTCAAAAGTCGTCCCAAGCTCTAGATCTGAGTGGCACTTGTAAATGTTGGAGCACGCTCAGATCTAGGCTTAAATTAATATTTCTCGATCTCCCTATATTTCTGCCTTACTCCTGAGGGCTCTAGCAAAGTCACAAAGGGGTTCGGATTCGGATCCGAAATCTTGGCGAAGGTTTCACTCGCGTGAAACTTTCTTCGGTGCATGGTTGGCTCGGCGACACGGGATTGATCGCCTCGGGATGCGGAGTGGTTCGAGGAGTGGTTCGGGGAGCGGTTCAAGGAGCGGCTCGGCGTGAGACGGGGAGCGGCTCGGAAGACAGTGCGGAACATCTCGCCTACCCCAGGGTTGAGATTCCGGGTATGTGTTTTTATTAGCATTAGTTTAATTAAATCGCAGTTGGTTAGATCCTTCTTGGGATGGTCAGATCCATCCCAAGTTGGCATAGATCTTGGCTAAGTGTCTTGTACCTTAGGGCTAAGTTAATTAGATTAACTTATTCTTCCGCTGTAAATTATTTTTATGTCTATGTTTCGTTCAACTTAGGACAGGAATAGAGGTTTTTGTGCCCTAAGGGTCCCAAAAAACCCTTCACGAACACCAAGTGCTAAATGTATCCCAAATGCGAATCCCCGGCACTTTATGCAAGCGTATGGTGTCAAGTAATAGTATAAAAGATATCGATCCCATAGGGAAGGTATGAATGTTATTGTCTTGGGTTATTTTTAAATCTCAGAATATAGGTAGCGGTCGGTTTCAAAAGATTGGTTGTTTAGGATTGTGAACGATTAATAAAGACTAGGGCTTTGGACTCACCACTAGGATCGTCGGACGTCGATGCTTGGTTAGGACTCTTACATTGCATTGGTTTTATAAGGATTGTCGCATCCAATATATGGAATTCATGGTTCTAAGCACCAAGAATCTAACGTATCGCATTAACCCGTTGGCGCATACGACACGTGCATTAAGAATCGACAATATTCACGACACTCTCGTGGACGGAATGATCTCAGCTCATGCCACTCTCGTGGGTTAGAGCATCGATGTATTTTAGTGGCTCTCATTGACGCAATGACGGTAGCCGTCAATTAGTAATATAGTTCGTCAGTAGATCCCATCAAGACACGACCTGGGCATGGTCACGAGTCCCAATTAAATCCACTAACTCCCTAATTAAGCCTATATGATACTCCTTAAGCCAATCGATTCCACCGATCGTGGGCACGATCTTAGTACGAGTTCTCCTACAAACTTTGCAAGATCAACCAAAATACTTCCCTTTTATTCCAACACAACCTAAAAATCCTACCTTTGCCTCTCAATCCTAAAATCCATGGGCTAATCCATTAGTCCTAGATAGAACTACTCACGCATCATAGAAATAACAACGAAATATTCAATAGATGCAAGAGAATTCATTACGGCAATGGAAAACATCAAAAAGCAATAGAAAGTGTAGAGAATCGTTACCAACGCATCGAGAAGCAATATCAATCCAAAGAGTATTAAGAAGACAAGATTCCTTGTGCAAAACAGCAGTAAAAATCCAAGTTTTGCTTCAGACAAAATAGCGACGACGCAAATTCTAAAAAACCTAATTAAAAATAAACTAAGAGTTTCTCTAAAGTTCCTCCCTGAAAATAAACTAAAACGTCCTTAAATACATAGGGGGAAGATCCCAAAAATCTCAGAAAATCTGGGCACTTGGGCCCACAAACTAGGCTGGTCACGTCGGCTACTCGACTGAGTTGAGGAGCTTGCTCGGTCGAGTCAGCTACAGGCTCCCCTTGCTGCTACTTCTACGTCTGACAGATACGGGCTACTCGGTCAAGTATCCCCCTACTCGGTCGAGCTACAGTAGATCTGAAATTCCTCCAAAACGTCGCTCTGTATCTTTTCGACTCGGGTCGAGCAGGTAGGCTGCTCAGTCGAGTTGCTTTGCTGCTCGGTCGAGCTGGGATGAGAAAAGCTCGAAACCTTCATCTGTTAAGTGCGACTCGGGTCGAGTCGGATGTCTGCTCGGTCGAGTAGGTTAGAGCTGTTTCCTGTGTGATTTCAGCGTGTCAGCTCGACCGAGTAGCTGATGCTACTCGGTCGAGTCACCTGGGAAACTGATCTCAACTTTGCCATTTTCTCATTCTCTTCTCCTCCTCTCCTCCAATCTTCTTCCATTCCTCAACGAACTCCCAAGGAGCCTTGCCAATGATGTCTCTGACGTGCCGGATGTGTCCATGTCCCAAAATAGCTCTGATTTCCTCCAAAATTCCCGAATATCCAAAAAGCTATACAAAACTTGAATATGGCGATAGAAGCACGATAATATACGAAAATATGGAGTTTAGAGGCAGAAATGGCATGAAATGATGCTGTAAAAACATGTAAAATTGTGACACATCACCTAACCCCGGACCTTTTGGACCTAGCACCAGCACCACTTTGAGGTGGTTTTTCTCACCCGACACAGACCTAGCTTCAGGTGTCACGGCACCAGTCCAGCAGATTGACCCACGCCAGCCCCAGCCCCGGGACCATATTGATCCATCTGGTGCTTCCACATCAGCTGGCCATGTAGTTACCCCAGCCCTCCGCCAGTATAGGAGATCTCGACCCCAGGTCGAGGGTACCATCAGTGCTCCTCCTCCATCACCCCCATCATATTCCAATACTAAGCACCTAGCTCGCTTGGAGGGGGAGGTTAGGACTTTTCGAGAATCCATTGTCAGTACCCTGACTGAGATCAGAGATACCCTCTCTGATTTTAGGACTTCATTTGACGGCCCGACTCTTGCTGTCGTGACTCTCTAGTCCTAGTTTGACCAGGTCTATCAGTATCATTATAGTCAGGGCCATTATCTTGCTGCTGTACTGTATCTCCTGCCTGTTCGTATCACACCCCATCCATCCCAGCCCCCTTAGACTGCTCTGACCCCAGCTTCTACTTCCATGCCCACCCCTCTTGTAGATATACCCTCCACCTCACTACACATTTACATCTCATCCCAGCCGTCTTTGGTGCCCGAGGACACCACCTTCATCACACCCAGCATCATCACTACACCCCCACCTTCACCAAATCCTTATCCTGAGATTGGGCACATCTCTACCCCTCAACCATCACCCCACCCAAACCCGTGATTCCACACACTTCTCCACCACCCATCACAGAGTCCATTCCCGTTCCATCCCCTTCACATACCCCCTCACCTCCTCCCACATCCCCACCACACGACGGCACCATCATACTTCTCTCCTCATCATCAGAGGACGATTGGACCACCCCATCTCCACCTGCACCTCCACCAATAAAATCTGAGCTTGTCCACACCACTCCATTCCCACCACACGTTGACACGGAAGCTGAGCACTTAGTTGATCTCATTGTTCCATCCACTCCACCCACTCCACCCACCCAGCCACCACCTGATGGTGGCTCAGCTTGATTGGAGCATTGGCACTCCCTCATCATTTAGCTCATGCATCACACACTTGCATTATTTTTGGGCACGTTTTTGTATAGCTTAGGGAAGATGCACCTGGGTCTCCTTCCCCTTATTTTATTTGTCCTCACTCCATTTTCTATGTTATCTTTGTGTCAAGGACAATGCTTGGTTTAGCTTGGGGGAGGAGCTCTTTCATGCTAACTTTCTATGTTCCCCTCTTATTTTTCTATTTTTATCGTTATTTTCGTTTTTATTTCATTTTTTATTTCTTATTTTTCCATCTTTCTTTCTTTTTCATATGCATAATGTTTAAATTCAATATATGCATTCAAAGGCCAAAAAAATGAAAAAAAAAATCAAAAACTCCAAAAATATTCGCATTCGCATCATGCATCTTGCACCTTCATGCATACATTTGTATATAGTTGCATTCGCCTCGAGAATTTTCGAAAACGAGTTTTTATATACGCTGAATCCTGAATTGAAATTCGTTTTCCGAACTTTAATGCTTGATTTCCATGATGTCGATTTGAATATGTGAATAGTTCGTAACTTTTGCTTAAATCCCTTGTAATACCCTAGCTTTGGACATCCTCACAACCCCTAAGATAGGAGTACTTGAAACCGACCTAGATTGACACCTAGGAACCCACACTAAGCATGGACCGTAGAGCCGATAGTTGTGTATAATGGTTTATAATCTCTCGAGACTTGGATAACCAAACTTCACCTAGTACTAAGGATTGAATCTGCCTAGTTTACTCCATGCTTTCCAAAAAAAATCAAACAATTGTGAATAGAAATAAAATAATATGCACCGTTTCCCCGGCGAAATTGAGTAACCGGATCCACACGATAGTAACCGTCGGGGCATCGCGTAAAAAGGCCTAGCTTGGGGGAGTGCATATGAATAAGGATTTCATTTGGGTTGAGTTAGTAGGTCCGAGGGGTTTTTCTTGGCCTGGTTCCATGAGGTCGTCTGATCTGGGAGTCATCGACCCAATGCTCCTTACACAACCCAATTGTAAATCCAAAAAAAAGAAATAAAAGAGAGAAAAAGAATTTGTATATAAAAATTTTGTATATACATGTACATATATGAAATCATGAATAAACTTGGCAAATTATTGAATCAAGGAACCGTGTCGTGTTATGAGCGCCACTTCCTCGATCGACCAATATTTCATTATCCCATACTTATCCCCTCTTAGACCATCGTATAGCTTAGGTTCCTACACTCTCAATCTAAGGTCGGGTTAGAGGAAATGTCTTAGAATGTGAGTATAGACATCGTCTAGTGTATTGCTTGGTGATTTGAGTAGGGATGACGTCCTTGGAACATATTCTCGTCGACGAAAATATTTCCGAGAATTTAAGTTTCTCGAAATCGAGTTTTCATTTCACTCACGTATATATTCTCGATTTTTGAAAATTCTCGAAGTTTCATCGCATCATTTGCATGTTGACTGCATTCCTCCATTCTACACTCTCTCTTGTCTTCCTTGAGGACAAAGAAGAGTTTAGCTTGGGGGATTTTGATGAGTGTTTATTGTATATAGTTTTCCCCTCTTTTTCATGCACGTTTTACATCGTTTTATTCTCCATTTCTCCTTGTTATCATTGTTTTATCTCCTCTTTTGCTTTTGTGGTCCCTCATGTGCTTTGCAGGAAATATGTGCCGATTAGGGACTATATGGCGAGATTCTAGTGCAAAGAGGCGACAGGAGCGAAGCTGGGGGGGTCAATTAGTGCAAAAGAAGAAGTTTTGTGAATATCTGAGACCCACGCAGCCACATCAGAACGTATCACACGGTCGCGTTAAACTGCATTGGAGAAGACATTTATGCGGCCGCTTCAAAGACAACCAAATGACCGTGTTAAAGAAGATAAAGATTGAAGATCAGAAGCTTATGCAGCCCGTGCGGACGAAGATGACATGGCCGCGATATTTCGAAGACTAAAGCAGATCGACGCAGCCACGAAAAAGCCAACACGGCCGCGTAGCCGTTTTCGACAAGTCCGCATCGATGAAGCCCAATTTCCCATTTTGCACAAGGGATCGACACGACTGCATCGTTTCTGACGCAGTCGTATCAGACCCATTTTCTGAGGCAGCTATGGCGAAATCTGGGGGCTATTTTGGTCTTTTGGACCCGCGTATATAAGCGCCCCTTCTTCCTCCTACGAGAGGAATCATTTTTTCAGACATTTTTCTGTTATTTTTTAGATTTGGGGAAGTGTTCTAAACTCTACTCCCTTGTTATTTTCATTGTTCTTATTGCTTATTAGTGTAATAGTTTAACTTTTCTTAATAGAAACTTTCTCTCTTTGTTATTATTGCCTTGTTTTGCCATCTACTGCTAATCTAATCTGAATTTATGGCTTTAGATGCTTACTTAATGGGTGTTGAGTAGTTTCCTTCTACGGCAATGGGATGAACCCCATTGGATTAGTGCTTTGGGTTGAACTAATTAATTAATTTAATTGCTAAGCTAATTGAGATTAGGGGTATATTGGGATGATTATTATCATCGTAGATTCGACTCCTCCCTTCGGGATGATCAGATTGGCCACCGACCAAAAGTCAGAACCAATCCGGGGATCCGATCCCTACGACGACCCATACTATCGGTGTGGCAGACGAGAGTTGGGCAATGATTAGAGCTCTCCCAATGTAGGTCTAATCCCTGAACTCCATTGTGGGTGAGAGGAAGGTTGGGGATATTCGTCGAGCATAATGCGTCCAACGTACATCGATGCATCGAAGACCACTGACATCAGTGTAGGTTGGGTTGGCCTATCATTGCATCGCGACAGCAGGGGGTAGGACATGAAATAAGGGAATAACCTATTATGCATCATGACAGTGGGGGATAGGCGAATGCGCTTAGGTCACACGACCTCTCCAGAGTCCTAATGAACCCAGCAACCGGTTGATTACTAGTCTAGCCCTAACCTTAGTCCAATGGTAGGGATTCCCCATGCCCTAGAGTTTTTATCCATTGATCCACACTTTTCCTATTTTCACCGACCAATCACCAATTTTATTGCGTAGCTCTCACTCGAAGATTCACAAACTGATACTTACTGATCGCATCCTCGTGTTCGACCCGTTGGCGACTACACATAACACGTGCACTGTGGTTTTATTAGCATCGTCCCTTGGGAGACGATCACATGTCTACGCATGATTTTCCTACTCATGAGGCGGTGCTGAAGGCGTCAGGGATGCATGAGACCTATATGAGGAGTGTGGGGAAGACTTTAGTGGTTACATATAGACATCCAGTGGGACATAAAAAGAAGTTTCACAGGTCTGTGCAGACAGTCCAGTTTAGGAGGCCAGCAGCCCCACCGTCTTCGTAGCAATCAGTGTCTTGTCAGCATTGCGGCAAGCTTGGGCATGAGAAGAAGGACTACATAACTTTGCTCAGGAGATGCTTTACATGTGGAGAGTCTGGGTATATTAGCAAGTGTTGTCCATGTCAAGGCAGCTTGTTGAGTATTGGTGTTTCATACCAATGTTATTTTGATGATGATCACAACATTATATTGTTGCTAATGACTCTCTTGTTTTAGTCTCTTAGTTTCATTTCAAGAATAGCATTTTTGGAGTCTAAACACTTGGTGCAAGAATGGACATCAAGTGGAGAAGGGCCAAAGCTTGGACTCAAGGGGTGCCAAAGCTTGGAGATGATGGGGAGCATCAAGGCATCAATATTGAAGCCATAAACTCGAAGGAAAGCACTGTAATCTATGTAATTTCATTTATTGCTCTCTCTCTTTCTTGAGTCTAGGTTTAATGTAATGCCTTGATAGATGGTCTACTCATTCATGCATATGCATATAACCATCTTAGTGAGCCTTAAGATTATCATAGAATCCAACCCAATAGGCTCATCTTGACCAAAGACTTATTTGGAGTCTCTGGCTCTCTAACAGTCGCATGATAAAGGTTTTACAGTCGACTGGGTGATTTCCAGTCGCATGTCGAGTCTTCTTCAGTCAACTGTGGTGCACTGCTCAAGTTATTCTTTGATTGACTCATACTTGAGCTTTTGGAACAGTCGACTATCGGTCAATTTACAGTCGCCTTTCATCCAACAGTCGCATGTGATTTGTTCATTAGTCGACTGTGTGCAACTCGCATTGTCTGGGCTTCATCCTAGTTTGCTAGTCAGTCGACTGGTTCCATATTTACAGTCCCCTGTCCATTTGACAGTAGCATGTATACTGGCCATCAGTCGCCTGTCTGCAAACAGTGCGAAAGAGTGCAACTCTCTGTTTTATTCCATCCCCTGCAGCAGTAGATTGCGAAAGGATTTATAGGAGACTGTCCTATTTACAGTCGACTGTATCAACTTAATCATTCGACTGTGGAGGCTCAGAATATATCCGTTGGGAATTATTTAGCCGTTGGACAGTCGACTGTCATTTGTTCATCAGTCGACTGTCAGTGACGTTTTTGCCCAAAATCTAGCTGTTGCAGCTTTTTGTTTTTAGCTGTTTTCTTGGCATTTAAGAGTTCATATATGGTTCCTATATATATGAGAGGGCTGAGTTCATTAGAACTTCTTGATGCTATTGAAAATCCTTAGAGATTATATATGCCACTCTCAAACTCTCTCTTTTCCCTCTTAGAGCTTTAAATCTCCTTCATGCATTGAAGTCAAGCTCAAGGGAAATCATCCAAGTGCTTTCAAGCAAACCTCAACACTTGGAGATCCTCTTCCATGCCTTGCATTCATTTATGAGCAAGTACATCTCAAGGCATTGGTAAGAGTATTTGTTTTACTTGGTGTTTATTTGTAACCCTAATTCTCTTTATGGGAATTAGTCACTCTCTTTGTGGGAATATTTCTCTTAGTTGGATTAGGGTATTCTCTTAGTGAGAATAAATCTCTTGTGGGAGTAACTCTCTTTGTGGGAGTTTGGTGTCCTAGTGTAGGACTAACCCTAATTCTCTGAGTGGGAGTTAGTAATTCTCTAGGTGGGAGTTTGACCCTTGAGTAGGGTAGGTTGGGTCCTTGTGTAGAACAAAATCCTCTTGGTGAGGTATCTCCTTGTGAGATTGTATTCACTTCTCTTTGTGGATATATAGTTAATATTTGGTGTCGCTGTATGTATCCAAGTTTTGCGGAACCAGTGTATATTCTTGTGTTTACATTTGATTTGATTGTGGTGATTAATTCCTCTTGCATTTATTATTCCGCATTTGCAAGTTTAATTTTAATTGCACAATTTATTGCCATTACACTATTCACCCCCCTCTAGTGTGTTGTTAGTATTGCAAGGATAAGGCGATCCTTATAATTGGTATCAAAGCTAGGTTTTAGCATACTGCAACGATGGAATTCAACGCTACATCCGCGTCTCTTGAAGAAAGTCATTCTACCGTTCGACCCTCGCTCTTCAACGGAACCAACTACCATAGTTGGAAGATCAGGATGATGATCTACTTGGAGGGTCAAGACCTATGGGACATCACAGAGGTGCCATTTGAGAAGCCCACTACACCTGCAGCTTCAAGGACAAAGGCGGAGAAGGACTCGATCAAATTCAATGCGGGGGCTATGAATGCATTCCATTAAGCCCTCACTGTAAATTAGTTCAACCGCATCTCCATGTACAAAACGGCCAACGAAATTTGGTATACTATGGAGATATGTCATGAAGGAACTTCTAAGTTAAAGAAATCTAAACAAACTGTGTTTAGATCTAAATATGAAATGTTTAAGATGCAGGAAGGAGAAAGCATTTCAGAGATGTTCACAAGGTTCACAGATATCGTGAATGCGTTGGAGGGACTTGGGAAGATGATTTCCCAAGAGGATCGTGTAGAGAGGATCCTTGACTCTCTCACATCTCATTGGGAGTCAAAGGCCAACGGAATTTTGAAGTCATATGACATGTCCAAATACACTGTTGAGGAGTGCATTGGAAATCTCATGGCGTATGAAGTGAAGCTTCAACACAAAAAGGAGATTCAACCATCCAAAACCGAGAAGCCGGAGAAGCAAAAGGGGGTTGCATTCCATGCCAAGGAGGAGCCAATCAAGTAGAGGAAGAAATTCCATCGAGAAGCTCCTAGTGAAGAAGATGAGCAAGAAGAGGCTAGTGGAGAAGAAATTGAGGATCTTGCCGAGCAATTCAAGGCATTCCTCAAGGAAAAGCAATGTAAATCTTTGTCAAAGTTTGCCTCCAATTATAACAAGGTTCCTACTTGTTACACTTGTAGTGGTAAAGGTCATCTATCAACCGAATGCCCTTCCAAATCCAACAAAGAGACTTACACGGGTAAAGGGAAGAAGCATTGGAAAGGGGAGTCCAAGTTCAAAAACCACAAGAAGGGGCTTGTTGGAACATTTGATTATTCAAGTGAAGATACATCAAGTGAAGAAGAAGAGGATGACAAGGAGAAAGCTCACGCATGCTTTGCAGCAATTGATGTTTCTTCACCAATCCCCTCTAGCTCGAATGAAGAAGAGTTAGAAGCATGGCTCAACTTTTATGAGGAATTGTGCCTCATGGCAATCGGAGAGGAGTCATAGTCAAGCTCTAGCGAGGAAGAAGACGATGATGAGATTGAGGAAAAGATCTCCTAGGAGGAGCTTGAATATCGTTTCGATATAGTCTCCGAAGAAGCTAGTAAGTGCATCAACTCTTATAATAAATTAAAAGCAAATTATAAAGTTGCTAAGAGCAGATTGCATGAACTAGAATTTGTTAGTGTAAACAATAATGATATGCATATTTGTGACACTAGTGAGAGAGACTCACTTCTCTCTCAAGTTAAGGAATTGAGCATGTCTAATGATAATTTAGTAACTCAAAACCTGAGCTTAGAAACTCGCATTCAACAACTTACGTCGAAATGTGAAGAGGAATCTCGTAAGCTCAAAAGCTTTGTTTATTCTAGGGATTCACTTCACGGTTTGCTTGAAAAACAACATCCGACAAACCATAGAGGATGCTTGGGATATATTCAAAAAGTGGTACCCAAACCCACCTCTAATTCCTCTTATGGTACAAATACAAGAAATATTGCTAAAGCACCTAAGAAGAATCACCATGCTTTCTTGTATAACAATAACACCAACAAGAAGCATGTAAATCACAAGGTGGTGAGGAATAATGAAAACTCTTCATTTTTTGCTAAGAAGAAAAATCCTCACTTCATGCATGCTAAGGAAATATTTTCTACACCTATGCATACCACATCCACTCCTCATGCAAAGGCAAAACCCTTGCCTAGGAATTCCTTGAGTTTATGGATTCCCACTAAGGTTAGTGTGCAAGAGAGTGATAGTTACATCAACTCTCTAGTTAGGGATGTGATCACCTCATGTGATTACATTAGGAAATCAAACTCCTCTAGGGTTTGGTTCCTTAAACATCCCTAACGTTTAGGATCCTCACACATATGCATATTGCATGAGTATTGGGCTTAACTGTTTATTTTAGCATACCCATTGTTTGTGTGTGTTTCATGTTTTTGAAAATGTTTTCAAATTTTTTTCATGAAAATAGGGACCTTGGGGAGTACATTGGCATACATGCATTTGTTAATCCATATATATGTCAATGGAGGAGTTAATATGTTGTATGTTTAAAATATTTTAAAACATATTTTAACTCTCATTTCGGGTTGTTCTTGGGATCATTGTTTCAATTGGTGTCATTTTCCAATTGGTTATGATGGTTTAAACCTCAACCCACTGATATTGCCCATATGTTTCATGTTATATCTTCTTTTGGCAATGCCATTGTGTATCAATGAAGCTTGATTCTTTCCATATCTATTGCTTTGATACACTTTAGGCCCATGGCTCAAATTTATGATTATCAATTGGTAAAGAGGATTATCTTCCAAGATTCTTTTTCTACAATTGGTATTACCTTAATTGTTAGAGATTGTTTATCTCCTACTTTACAATTGCTATTAGATCCTAGAAGTCAAAAATTTGACCATTTCTATGATCTAGGGGGGAGCATGGGATAGTGATTGATACCCACTATATTTTTACAATTTGGTATCATACATTTCTTTACTCTTGCATATTGTCACATCTTTAATTAAGATGACAAGGGGGATACTTTTGATGTCCACCTTTATTACGATGTCAAGGGGGAGAGATATATGCATTATGTAAATCTTGTATTTCATACATATGCATATGGGAGAGAGATATATCTATGGAGAGAGATATGTGGGATTGTATACACCATTCATATATGCATTTTCTATTACAATTGGTTTATCTAATCCATACCTATTATATGTCACCTTTGTTTCTCATTACGTCATTTAGTATAATGAGTATTTTCTATTGTGTATCTCAGTTTACAATTGGTGCATATAAGTAGAAGGAGTCATTAGCATTGTGCTTTATTTCTTTATGTTTTAAATAATGTGTGTCATCATCAAAAAGGGAGAGATTGTTGAGTATTGGTGTTTCATACCAATGTTATTTTGATGATGATCACAACATTATGTTGTTGCTAGTGACTCTCTTGTTTTAGTCTCTTAGTTTCATTTCAAGAATATCATTTTTGGAGACTAAACACTTGGTGCAAGAATGGACATCAACTGGAGAAGAGCCAAAGCTTGGAATCAAGGGGTGCCAAAGCTTGGAGATGATGGGGAGCATCAAGGCATCAAGATTGAAGCCATAGACTCTAAGGAAAGCACTGTAATCCATGTAATTTCATTTATTGCTTTCTCTCTTTCTTGAGTCTAGGTTTAATGTAATGCCTTGATAGATGGTCTACTCATTCATGCATATGCATTTAACCATCTTAGTGAGCCTTAGGATTATCATAGAATCCAACCCAATAGGCTCATCTTGATCAAAGACTCATTTGGAGTCTCTGGCTCTCCCACAGTCGCCTGATGATGGTTTTACAGTCGACTGGGTGATTTCCAGTCGCCTGTCGAGCCTTCTACAGTCGACTGTGATGCACTGCTCAAGTCATCCTTTGATTGACTCATACTTGAGCTTTTTGAAAAGCCGACTGTCGGTCAGTTTACAGTCGTCTGTCATCCAACAGTCGCCTGTGATTTGTTCATCAGTAGACTGTATGTAACTCTAATTGTCTGGGCTTCATCCCAGTTTGCTAGTCAGTCCACTGGTTCAGTATTTACAGTCGCATGTCCATTTGACAGTCACATGTATACTAGCCATCAGTCGCTTGTCTGCAAACAGTGCGAAAGAGTGCAGCTCTCTGTTTTATTTCATCCCCTGCAGCAGTCGCCTGCTGAAGTATTTACGGGCGACTGTCTTATTTACAGTCAACTGTATCGACTTCATCAATCGACTATCGAGGCTCAGATTATAGCCGTTGGGAATTATTTTGCCGTTGGACAGTCGACTGTCATTTATTCATCAATCGACTGTCGGTGACGTTTTTGCCCAAAATCTAGCCGTTGCAGCTTTTTGTTTTTAGCTGTTTTCTTGGCATTTGAGAGTTCATATTGGGTTCATATAAGGGCTGAGTTCATTAGAACTTCTTGATGCTATTGAAAATCCTTAGAGATTATATAAGCCACTCTCAAACTCTCTCTTTTCCCTCTTAGAGCTCTAAATCTCCTTCATGCATTGACGTCAATCTCAAGAGAAATCATCCAAGTGCTTTCAAGAAAATCTAAACACTTAGAGATCATCTTCCATGCCCCGCATTCATTTATGAGTAACTACATCTCAAGGCATAGGTAAGAGTATTTGTTTTACTTGGTGTTTCTTTGTAACACTAATTCTCTTTGTGAGAATTAGTCACTCTCTTTGTGGGAGTATTTCTCTTAGTATGAATAGGATATTCTCTTAGTCAGCATAACTCTCTTTGTGAGAGTAACTCTCTTTGTGGGAGTTTAGTGTCCTAGTGTTGGACTAACCCTAATTCTCTGAATGGGAGTTAGTAATTCTCTAGGTGGGAGTTTGACCCTTGTGTAGGGTTGGTTGGGTCCTTGTGTAGGACAAAATCCTCTTGGTGAGGTATCTCATTGTGAGATTGTATTCACTTCTCTTTGTAGGATATATAGTGAATATTTGATGTGGCTAGACGTACCCAAGTTTTGGGGAACCAGTGTATATTCTTGTGTTTGCGTTTGATTTGATTGTGGTGATTAATTCCTCTTGTATTTATTATTCCGCATTTGTAAGTTTAATTTTAATTGCACAATTTATTGCCATACACTATTCAGCCCCCCTAGTGTGTTGTTGTTAGTATTGCAAGGGTAAGGCGATCCTTACACAGCTCTCCAGTGTCTCAGCACCTGTGGCTGCGAGACATGTACAACAGACTCTTCCACATGTTCCACAGAGATTTCCACTCTCTGTGTCATCAAGATCGAGTCATCCAGCTCCTTGAGGATGTCCTTTGACTAGTCAGCAACGTATTCCTTAGAGGACAATCCCAAATCCCCCAAGGCGTCAGGCCTTTATGATGTCTGCTGTAGAGGTGGAGAACGTCGATCATGTTATCACTGGTATATCTCCGACCGTACCTTGAGTAGTGCATATTATATATGTATACTAGTCATGACTCGTGCCCTCGGGCACAGTTCATTTAAAATCTTTGTTTCCCCAAAAATTATTTCCCCTCCATAATTTTGGGACATATAATATTTCACTTCACAATTTAAACGAACAAAAATTTAGCGATCGCGGGCGCCTTCGGAATAATTTCATTGAATAATTGAATAATTGGTCTGCTAGGGAACTGAAACCCCAAGAGTTGCAAACAACAATTGAATAATTTCATTGAAGAATACACATATGGAAGTCTGAATATGGTTTTAAATCACAGCTATAATACAAAAATACAAACTTCCACAGATTCCGTTTGGTTAAAACAAAATTTGAAAGGAAACAAAGATGATCAGCTTAATATATATAACAACCTCAAGATTGAAGTGGTAGTAATAGAAGGAAAAATCTTCACTTGAGGGTCTGGGCCTTCTTCCTGCCAAGAACATGACAATTCGCGGGAAGAGCGACTTCTTCATCCGTTGTTTTAGTTCGGGCGTCACGGGATCGGCGTAAAGATCTGGGCACGACATGGAGGCGATGCGAGACTGGACGCCGGGTAGCATTATCGGTTCACCCCTATCGTCAGAGTACTCGGAAGTGTTCTCCGAAGGGTTCTTCTCGAGATGGGGAGCTGTGGCGTCGATGTCCCTCCTCTGCTGCTCGGTCTCGGCCCTCCACTCCCTCAGCTCCTACTCTGTTGTTAGCTTTCCTTCGATCTCCTTGTCTGCCATCTCTATCGCCAGCCGCATAGCCTCTTTCTTCTCTTCCAACAGCTTGCACGCTTCCTCCAGTTTCTTGTCCTTGTCTGCCATCGCCTTGTCCGCCATCTCCACCGCCAGCCGAAGGCGCCCACGCCAAATTTGTTGTTTCGCACCGAAGGCGTCTGTGCCGAATTTGTTGTTCCGTGTCCAAGGCGTCTGTGCCGAATTTGTTGCTCTGCGTCGAAGGCGTCCGTGCCTCTAAATATTTTTCCCGCAGCGCCCGGTTCATTTATGATTTCCACCCACGAAATCTTTGATCCTAAAAAAATTATTTTCACAGCCAAAATTTAAAAAATAACAAATTAGCGTAAAAATATATAGCAACACTGGTGCATTCAGCATGGGCGCTCGGTGCGAAATAACAATTTCGACGTGGGCGCCTTCGAAACGGAAAAACAAATTTGGAACTGAAGAACAAATTAGCGTAGAACAACAAATTTGGTGCGGAACAACAAATTAGCGTAAAAACTTTTAGCGGGCGCCTTCAGCGCGGAACAAAAAATTAGCGTAAAAAAATTTTGCGGTACGTGCACTTCGGTGTGGAACAACAAATTTGAGTCGGAACAACAAATTAGCATGGAACAACAAATTCGGCGTAGAACAACGAATAAGCTTTAAAAATTTTAACGGGCGCCTTCGGTGCCCCCGACGATTCTCACACACAAACCCACACTTCCATCTCAGTTTCGGTTGTGTGCAGTTTCCGCCTCATGTGTGTGGGTTTTTCTTTGATCCAGGTGCACTATGTGCACGGGTAATTTCTATTGCATGATTAAACACCGTATCTGATGTCCATGTCACGTACTCATGCCTGATTTGTATGAAAAGATCAAACATCGAGACTTTTTGAATTTTTAAATATTCATACCTACATACAACATTTCGTATTTGATATTCATATAAATGATAAACATTGAAGTAAGAGATTAATGTACAAAAGGTGGCACCTGATCTAATGGATCAGGTGCCAAGACACAAAAAAATGGAAAGTACAAGCCCGACGGGCTTGTACTTTCTATGGAGCCCGCCTTTTTGTGTCTTGCACTAGATCCATTAGATCATGTGCCACTTAATCTACATGATTTTCTTGAAGTAATTGTATCATTCGTTACTTTTGTTGAAAGGACGGATTAATTGACTAAAATGAAAATTATTAAAGTTATTCCATTGCTAATGTTTTTTTCGTTTAAGCCATGTGAGGTATGTGTCGTATTTTTTATTGATTTAGCCGTGATAATGATCTATCATTCAATTAGAAGCACGTAACCCAAAGCTTTTCTAAATTGTTGCAAGCAACCCAAAGCTTCTTCTCAACCTTTCATTTCCAAAGATCAAATCTCAGACACTCTTTATCTTGTCCTAGTCCGCCCTAGAATTCAAAAAGTTTGTCTTATGCTACAATTAATAGGTTTGAAGAGTCTTGTAAATTTCTTACACCCAAGCTTTTGAGCCAGGTTCGCATTAGAGAGGCAAGATTTGTAACTGATTCCTGTGATTTTGGGAGTGAGGTTGCTTGAATCATCAGAGACTGCAAGCTCCGGTATCGGGATCGATCATGATTTAGTATCAAAATGGGTCAGGTTCATGTCATCCAAATCTCATCCGAATCAAGCATGGGTTTCAGGTTTTTGTCCCGAATTAAATCCATATGGGATTCGGGTATATCCTCAAACAGATTGGGTCAGGTCAGGTTATCCGTACCGATACTCCACCTGACCAGTTTGACACCCCTAAGTGTGCGTGTGTTCTTTCTTTGTTATACCCGTAAAATTTTACCTTCTTTGATGGAACATGTGTTTCTGATGTCTGAAATGAGACATGAAAAGCTTTAATGTCTTGTATTTTTCAATCACATTTTCAGCATAGATATAAAGTAAATGCATTTGTTTCTGCTATTTTTAGCAGAACACATTAATAGTGTGGAAGGCGCGTGGTCAACTCGGTCGAAGGGGGGACGCGCGGGACCCCCGAGTTGTCGTGGCTGTCGCTTGAGACGGAGATGACCGGTGGGGTCGACCGACGGCGCGTTCGCTCGAGCGGAAAGGCGCGGCTCCATTCTTTGGCGGGTCGAGGGGTAGCCTCGGTGAGATATCAACCTCCGGGATCGGTTGAAGGCAGAGTCGCTCGCTGCGGGACGCGCGGATCCTTGCGTCGGCTCGGCGAGGGGTAGCCTCGGCAGAGCGACGTCCTCGTGGTGGAGGAGACGAACGAGCTCGGGGACGAGGGCGCTCGGCTCCGGTTGGAAGGACGCTAAGGGGTAGCCTAGGCGTCGCTGGATCTCCTGGACCTGAATAGACGAGAGAGCTCGTCAGGGGGGTCGGACCTTGGTTCCGACCAATTCCCCTCCGATGCCTAAGTCAGAACGGATCTGTGTAAGGGCTCGGTGGGATCGTGTATGGCTCGCGGAGAGACCGATACCCGATCCTCGGGCCGAGTTATGGAGGAGAAATATTGAGGTGGAAGAAGGAGTAAAAGTGTTTGTATGCGATACCATTGTTCTTGATCACCCCCTGGTGATGATGCCTCCCCCCTCTTCATATAGGCGAATCCCCTAGTAATGGGCCATGATGAGACATCATGGCCGATATTGATGAGGTCGTGCTAATGGGGAATGGTGACCCCAATAATTGCCATGCTTTATGGAGGGATAAATGCCATGAAGGTGGAGTGATGACATTGAAATTGGCCGCCATCATTGGTGAATCATGGCCATGAAATCGGTTGCCATATTTGGCGAAGGCTCCCTCGATTTGGGCCCCGATTTCCTCCACTACAGAAGCGGGTAATCTCTTGGGCCTTCGTCGTGGGTGGAGAAACGCGACCCGCCCGTAAGATCCTTGGGCCGGAGCCCGAGGCCGTAGTTTGGCTGGTTGACTGGTCGTGGTTGACTTGGCTCCTCCGGACCCGGTCAAAATAGTCGTATCAATTGCCCCCATCTTCTGAGCTCTACCATTGTTGAGGTGGAGGTCGGGAGATGTAGTATAATGGGGAAGAATTTGCTCTTTCTGTAGAATTTGGTCTGTCCTGCGGAGTTGGCTAGTGACGATAGATCGTCGGTTCGAGATTCGTTCGGTGGCGAGGGGAGTTGCCCCGTGGCTTACGGCCGACGAAGGAGATCCGTTCGGTGGCGAGGGGAGTTGCCCCGCGGCTTACGGCCGACGAAGGAGATCCGTTCGGTGGCGAGGGGAGTTGCCCCTCGGCTTACGGCCGACGAAGGAGATCCGTTCGGTGGCGAGGGGAGTTGCCCCTCGGCTTACGGCCGACGAAGGAGATCCGTTCGGTGGCGAGGGGAGTTGCCCCTCGGCTTACGGCCGATGAAGGAGATCCGTTCGGTGGCGAGGGGGTTGCCCCTCGGCTTACGGCTGACGAAGGAGATCCGTTCGGTGGCGAGGGGAGTTGCCCCTCGGCTTACGGGCGACGAAGGAGATCCGTTCGGTGGCGAGGGGAGTTGCCCCTCGGCTTACGGCCGACGAAGGAGATCCGTTCGGTGGCGAGGGGAGTTGCCCCTCGGCTTACGGCCGACGAAGGAGATCCGTTCGGTGGCGAGGGGAGTTGCCCCTCGGCTTACGGCCGACGAAGGAGTGCTCGGCCTGCTGGGGGGTTGCCCCCAGCCCTTTGACCGATCTGTTTGTTCGGTTGCGAAGGGAGCTGCCCCTCGACTTATGGCCGACGAAAAGGGTGAAGTCCTTGTGAAGCCTTTCGAAGATTCCATGGTGGCGCTCTGCCACTGCTTCGTCCAGCTCGGTGGATGCAGGAGTTGTTCGACAAGCGGGGACCCAGCAGCACGGTCGAAGGAGCAATCTGGGTGCTTGAACTTGGACGGGGGTGCTTCGGCCAGATCGGCTTGGCCATGGTCGGAGGAGCGGTCTGGATGCTCGGCTGGTTCAACAGCTCCGTCGCAGTGGGGATAACTTTGTAAGCTCGACAAGGTGGCTTGGTGTTGAGACTCCGATACTTGGCGAGGTGGTCGGACTCGTCTGGTCGGCCTTCTCCTGGGTTGTTTAAACTGGTGTGGTCAGCCTCCTCTTGGATGGGTCGGCCTCATCCAGACACAGCTCCAGTTCCATTTCCAACTTCAGCTCCAACTCCGGCTCCGGCTCCATCTTTTGTCTGGATCCTTGCTCCTGCTCCAGCTCCTGCTCTCGCTCCGGTTCCCGCTTTTGTCTGTTTGGCAGTACGACCAAGGCCGCTCGGCAGGGGTGGCACAGTGATGGGAGCTCAGCCCATATGTTTGGCGATGGCAGCACGGTGTTGGTACGATGGACGTCGAGACAATGGCCAGAGAGGGTGGTAGGGCCATCGATGAAGGCCGAGTCGGGGCTAAGCCCGACGCTTGCGAGGGTCATCGGTGATGTCTCTTGTCTGAACTCGATCGAGATCTCATTCTCCTTGGCGACCTTGCCAGGCCACTCATAGCCCCGCGTCTTCCTGGCCCGTCCCCGGATCTAGACGCACTCCTTGCGCCTCTCCCTCAAGTTGGCCGAGGCCGCAATGCCGGTCGCCGTGTGATCCGGCGTTGTCGCGACCATGGCAGCCTTATCTACAAGCTTTTTGTGAGACATTTGTTGAAACCGGAGGATGTGGCTTTTTATCACCATCTCGCAAGAAGTTTAAGAGAGGAGAATTGTTAGGGAAGCTCTTGTAGTTGTCTGATAGCACACAATTAATTAGCAAGGGGGAAGAGGACAGTTTGACCTTTTTGCTGGGTCGGCTTCGGACTCGGACTGGTCTGGTCCGCCTCCTCTGGGGTCGGCCTCGGCATCGGCCTGAACTGGTCGGCCTCCTCAGGGGTCGGCCTTGGCCTGGACTGGTCGGCCTCCTCTGGGGTCGGCCTCGGCCTCAGCCTGCACTGGTCGGCCTCGGCCTCGGCCTGGACTGGTCGGCCTCCTCTGAGGTCGGCCTCGGCCTCGGCCTGAACTGGTCAGCCTCGGCCTCGGCCTGGACTGGTTGGCCTCCTCTGAGGTCAGCCTCGGCCTCGGCCTGAACTGGTCAGCCTCGGCCTCGGCCTGAACTGGTCGGCCTCCTCTGGGGTCGGCCTCGGCCTCGGCCTGAACTGGTCGGCCTCGGCCTCGGCCTGAACTGGTCGGCCTCCTCTGGGGTCGGCCTCGGTCTCGGCCTGAACTGGTCAGCCTCTGCCTCGGCCTGGACTGGTCAGCCTCCTTTTGGCGATGAGACGGTCACGAACATTAGGATGCATGACAGCTCGCCGGCAGATCTTCGTTTGCAAGGGGGCATGGGTTCTTCCCGCTGTCGAGTTCGGGGTCAGATCCGGTGGCGATAACGAGAATCAACTCGAGCGAGGTAAAGGGCAAGGGTCTGATCCCGAGCGATACGTCGAACATTGCTCCTCTTCCGACCTTGATCCTACCGATGCCGAGCTTGAGTCGGTGAAGACCCTTCTGGCGATCCCTGCAGAGGACCGGAGAATCGATGTTCTCTTTGACGATCTTAGCTTACGGAAGCTTTGGATCGATAGACGGGAGTTTTAGGTCGACAACTCAGCCAGCAGTGCGTCTCAGATAGAAGCTTCCGTCTTAACAAGGTGCCCTCCAAGCAGCCCTGGTCACCAAATCTAACAACATCAGTATGCCAAACAACATCACATACCGTAGAATAGCCTTTGGTCAAAAGAACATGGCGTGATCGCGTCGATGATTCCTGCTATTGCCACTATTCTGTCGCTTGGCCTTTGAAGGCGACTGTGACACCGAGATCGGGCAATAGATCTTGATGTCGCTTCGGGTTGATCGGGTCATCATGTCGAGGAAGAGCCATTCGGCGCGTCAGCCACGTCTCTATTGAAGACATCGGCCTGACATCCGAGTTAGGCGAAACTGGGTTCGACCACATGAAGGCCGATGCGAATAAGCTATAGGTCAGGTGGGCTCCATTGGGCGAGCTCCGAGAGGAGGACTCGATCTGAGGAGTGCTCGGCTGATCGGACACCACCGTCAACTGATCAAGACCCAGTCTGAAGCGAGCTGGGCCGATCATACGTCTCCGGCTCTGATGTCTCCGGCTAGGGTCACCGTCAGCAGGAATTCTTTCCTGGATGTCGTGTCCCCACCATTTCGGCCATGAGGTCGTGCTTCAGCCCGGAGCAACGAAGCAAGCTGAGCCGGAGCGAAGGAAGGGGAGGATGAAGTTGGTGATGCCGATCTCCATAGTGACACCGACGGGGAAGAAGCTTGGCCCGACGCCGAGGTTGGAATCGTGCACCTGGTGAAGTTCTGTGCGTGCTGGGGGCATAGAATGCCAGTTTGGCAAGTCATAGTGATTTCGTTTGAGCCTGTTTTGTCAAGGATGACGACGTTTGCAAGGGAGTCACCACCGTGTTGTTGAAACTTAGACCAAGGAGGCTCTGTTCACCGAACATCATTCAGATACTCGGTCTCGATCTCAGAGAAATCAGCTTCGAGCCTGGAGGCTTGGACTATGGAAGATCAGCTTCAACCTTGAATGCTCAAGTTCGGATCGACACCCGGTTGCTACAGAGCCACATCAAACCTCAGGGGTCGAGCTTTGTCGGATTCAACACCACATCGGTCGAACGCAAGTTCAGAGGGTTGGGGTTCGTCGACTCGAGGATGGCCGGAGAAGTCGTCTTTGACCCGGAGGATGGTTGTAGGCGTACTCTTCGACAACAAGGGGGTCGCATGCCCCTAGGTTGATGCTCATTCCCTTTTGGTCGATCGGAGGGTCGATTTTCTCAACGATGAGTTTCGCCTGACTCACCCCGCTCAGGTGAAGGGATTCAATTTGAGGGGAGAGGAGAGTGCCAGCAAGATGATCATCCCCCCCACCCAATTGAATGTCCCTTTCAAATCAATTGAATGTTAGATTCAATTCGGGCTGGCATTTGGCAGCAAATTCATGGCACTTCAAACCAATTGAATGTCAGATTCAATTTAGCATGACATTTGGTAGCAGCTTCACGGCATTCTAAGCCGAAATTCTATGGAATATAAGCAAGATCCGAGGTCTCCGGAGCTAATCGTGGATCTGGGGTTTTCTTCACCGCCGCAATTAGCTTGGCGTGATTGCGCCTTAATTTCAAGATGACATGGCAGGCACAACACGGGATCCTCACGTTGTTGAGGCGGGTCACCTCGCCGTGGACGTTGACGAGGTGGAGGCATGACCCTCACGGCTTCGAGTAGCAGTTGACGGAGAGCCTCTCCAACATGACTGCCGAGCTGTAGGCCTGTTCACTTTAGTAAACATAAATTGGAAGAGAGGCCGATCAAACACTGTCGTATTTGTCGATGATACGTTAGCTTAATCAAATATAATAATCCTTCTTAAAAATAGAGAAAGAGATGGTAGAACGAGCCAACGTTCGTGTGTATATTGACGTAGGTGCTGACTCGTTCCCACAGACGGCGCCAAATGTTTCTGCTATTTTTAGCAGAACACATTAATAGTGTGGAAGGCGCGTGGTCAACTCGGTCGAAGGGGGGACGCGCGGGACCCCCGAGTTGTCGTGGCTGTCGCTTGAGACGGAGATGACCGGTGGGGTCGACCGACGGCGCGTTCGCTCGAGCGAAAAGGCGCGGCTCCGTTCTTTGGCGGGCCGAGGGGTAGCCTCGGTGAGATATCAACCTCCGGGATCGGTTGAAGGCAGAGTCGCTCGCTGCGGGACGCGCGGATCCTTGCGTCGGCTCGGCGAGGGGTAGCCTCGGCAGAGCGACGTCCTCGTGGTGGAGGAGACGAACGAGCTCGGGGACGATGGCGCTCGGCTCCGGTTGGAAGGACGCTAAGGGGTAGCCTAGTCGTCGCTGGATCTCCTGGACCTGAATAGACGAGAGAGCTCGTCAGGGGGGTCGGACCTTGGTTCCGACCAATTCCCCTCCGATGCCTAAGTCAGAACGGATCTGTGTAAGGGCTCGGTGGGATCGTGTATGGCTCGCGGAGAGACCGATACCCGATCCTCGGGCCGAGTTATGGAGGAGAAATATTGAGGTGGAAGAAGGAGTAAAAGTGTTTGTATGCGATACCATTGTTCTTGATCACCCCCCCTGGTGATGATGCCTCCCCCCTCTTCATATAGACGAATCCCCTAGTAATGGGCCATGATGAGACATCATGGCCGATATTGATGAGGTCGTGCTAATGGGGAATGGTGACCCCAATAATTGCCATGCTTTATGGAGGGATAAATGCCATGAAGGTGGAGTGATGACATTGAAATTGGCCGCCATCATTGGTGAATCATGGCCATGAAATCGGTTGCCATATTTGGCGAAGGCTCCCTCGATTTGGGCCCCGATTTCCTCCACTACAGAAGCGGGTAATCTCTTGGGCCTTCGTCGTGGGTGGAGAAACGCGACCCGCCCGTAAGATCATTGGGCCGGAGCCCGAGGCCATAGTTTGGCTGGTTGATTGATCATGGTTGACTTGGCTCCTCCGGACCCGGTCAAAATAGTCGTATCAGCATTCATCAAGTTCCTAATTCAGTGTACACATGAACTATATCAATGAGAACCAAGGCATGCCGAATGCTTCAATTCAGGACCGTTGGCAAAGGAGAGTTCATAACAGAATAATGAGCTGAAGGAGAATTCATAAATCTAACATGCAAACAGAACTTGGCAATGCCTTCTCACTTTCATGAACCAAACCTTGAGAAGGCCATACCGACGGCCTTCCCAAAGTTGCATCCTTTTGGCTCATACGAAACATAACACGCATTGTCTCGTAAATGATGATCATGTAAACTTCGTAAATGAACAAAATCACATTGTGAACAAAATCACATCACAATGTGATGAATCAGATTGCGCATGTCGTCAAATTGCAAGAAATAATAGATGGCGAGGCATGCACATTCCATCTCATGCCCAAACAATCACATACCAACAGTCTCAAAGTACAAGGTGTGGTGACTCCACCTCATTCTAAAAGCAAATTAAGTAACACCTATAATTACTTATAGTAAATGATCACTTAGTAATATAAAATAATATGCAGTTAAATGGACCACACATCTGGTCTAATCGTAGCAAGATGCTCCTTCTTTGGTCTTAAGGAGTTTCTTGATGAGTACGTTTAGCTTTTAACAACATTAATTCATAAGGACCTTGTGTATGGTTTAAGGGCAATTTTTGGATAATGAAAGAATGTACCACATATTTAAAGTCCCAACAATATGGATGTTGAAATATAAAATGACTGTCCACATTATAATATGGGATATTCCCCAAATACTTTCATTTCCCAAAAGTTCCATTTCCCTATAAACATTTATTACCTTAGAAATGTTTTTTCCTCCAAAACTTTCCACAAAATCTCATCTCAACCATTCATTCCTCAAGATTAAATCCAAGCCGTCTTTCTATCAACCTGTTTGTCCTAGTCAGATTGTCCTAGTCAGCTTGTCCTAGTCAGCCATAGAATTCAAAAACAGTTGTGTTTTAATCTATTATACATTTGACAACGTTTTTTGAATTCTAGGGCTGACTAGAACAAGATAAAGAGTGGCTGAGATTTGATCTTGGTAAATAGAAGGTTGAGATGAACCTTTGATACCATGAATGTGTGCTTTGAAATTTGATCTAGGTTTGAATTTGGTCCAATTTTGAAATGAAGATAGCTTTGAAAACATGAATGTTTGCTTTGAAATTTGGTTTAATTTTGAAATGAAGTGAGCTTTGAAACCATGAATGTGAGTTTTGAAATTTGGTCCAGTTTTGAAATTTGGTCCAACTTTGAAAGCAGTCAGTGAACAAGTTTCGTGCCGAATGAGCCCGCGAAATTTTTTACGCTAATTTGTTGTTCTGCGTCGAAGGCGCCTGCTATTTTTTTTGATGTTCCGCGCCGAAGGCGCTCGCGTCAATTTTTTTGTTCTACACGAATTTTTTGTTCCGCGCCTAAGGCGCTCGTGCTGCTAAATATTTTTACGATAATTTATTGTTCTTTTAAATTTTAATAATTTTTTGGAAGCAAAGATTTCGCAGGGAAAATCTTAAATGAACAGTGCCCTCGGGCACGGGTTTATTAACGCTAATTTGTTGTTCTACGTCGAATGCATCTGTACCGAATTTGTTGTTCCGCACCGAATTTGTTGTTCCGTGTCGAATGCACCTGCGTCGAATTTGTTGTTCCACGTCGAAGGCACCAGTGCTGCTAAATATTTTTACGCTAATTTGTTGTACTTTTAAATTTTAATAATTTTTTGGGATTAAAGGTTTCGCTGAAAAAAATCTTAAATGAACCATGCCCACGGGCACGGGTTATGACTAGTATATAGATAAGAGATTAATGAGGAAAAGGTGCCACCTGATCCCTTGGATCAGGTGGTCCTATGTGGCGCTTCCACATTCGTCCAAGTTGGCACCTTGACATGGGCTCTTTTGTAGAAAATCTGTGGGTTTGTTTGCAAAAAAAACCAACTCCTTTTTCCACGAAGCCCCCGCATTGGAATTTTAGGCAGACATCCCGTCAAGTCTCTCAGCAAATTCCTCCCTCTCTCCAAGCTTCACGAAAAAATACTCCGCTCCTCTGATTAGAAAAAGGAATTGAAGTCGTACTCCGCTCCTCCATCCCGACTGAGATGTCGCTGCCCTTCGATCGTCGATGCCCTTCGATCTCGCCAGTTGCCGACCCCCGTGGCAGGTTGGAAGCACGATTCCGCTCCATCGACCTCATCTAGGGCTAAACCCTAGATTGGAAGCTGCCGTACTGAGCCCTTCCTCTCATGTAACAATCGTGCCATTCCTTCGCTCCGATCCCCTCCTCCGACTGAGCTACCACCCTCTGATCTCGCCAACCCTAGGTGAGATTTTTTGAAGATGGTTAATTTGTTGGTTAATTTGCTTTAGATGATGATTATGAATTTCAATTGACTTAGAATATGCTGTTGGTAGGTTTTTTTGGTTAATTTTGTAGGGTTTTATGCTTATTAGAATATGATGATCTCGCCAATTCAAAGGCAATTTCAGACTATTTGGTTACTCTTGTAGGATTTGTTGTCTGCTGTTGTTTCTAAACGTTTCAGATTCAGATTTTTTCTAGAATGATCATCTTCTTCATATTATGAAACTCAAATAGAATTATTTTCACTGTAAATGTGGAAGCTTTGTTGGATAATATTGACCTGTTTGAGGAGAATTGTTGGATAATATTGACCTATGGCTACATGAACTGATGGTCTTTTCCAATTTCATTGTATGGTGATTAATACTACAGAGCTACTTATCTATTGTGATTGCAGTACCATAGGATAGCTTTTAATTGCATCATTTTTTTAATTTGTTTCTTTATTTTTTCAATCTCTCTTAGGGATTTTTGACATTGAAGATGCATCCAACTAATCCTTGCACCCATCCTCAATACCATCCACCATTGCCACAAATTCAGTTACAACCACAACCATTGCCACAAAATCGGTTACCACAACAACCATTGCCACAAAATCAGTTACCACTACAACCATTGCAACATAATCACTTATTATCACTACCATTGCCTCAAAATCACTTACCCCTCTCACCCCATTTACACTCACATATGTCTCCACAGTTGTTTCCGACACATCATTTGCTTCAACAACAATTTCAACAAATACAGATTCACCATCAGCATTAGCTGCAATAATTGCATCTTCAATATCAGATGCAGGTGCAGGAACAGCTACAATAGTTGTCCCAACAACAGTTGTCCCGACAAGAACCCATACCGCCACAACCACCATTGAAAGATGCTTATCAACCAGAAGGTTCAAAGGTGATTTTATAGATTTAAAAAATTCATATATGTTTTGTGTATATAATTGTTCAATGATTAAATAGTATTGTTTCACAAATTACAAAAAGCAAGTGATGTCGGATGGGCTTAGCGGAGATGACAAGTTAATTTCAGATATAATGGTAGATTGATCTCAAGCAAGCGTAGTAACTGATGAAGCTCTATATAAGGGAAAGGAGTTTCCCACAGAGGAGGACACTTACAATTTTTACAACTCATATGCACAAAAGATGGGTTTTTGGAATCCGCAAAGAATCCATTGAGTTCTTAAGGAGGATTTCAGAGAAAGCTCTTGCTCGGACGTTTGTGTGTAACAAAGCGGGAAAGAAAAGAGCACATAAGCGAGAAGGAGTCAAGCACATTAATTTTCGATGTCCAGACACTAGAGTTGAATGTCCCGCCAAAATGAAGATCCGATTGACATCTTCAAATACTTGGATGGTCTCAAAGTTTATCGCTAAGCATATGAACAATCAACTATCAAGCCCCCGATAAGTTGGTGCATCATTATTCTCATATACAGAAACACCGATCAAAGAATTGTACGAATTTGATAGAGAATTTAAGCCGAGAAGGGATAGCGCCTAGAATAATTGCACGAGTACTAAATGTTGGATGTGGTAGTGAAGATGGAGAACGGATCACGCCACAACAATGCAATGAACATATAAGAAAAATGAGAAGGAACAAAATTGGCAATGAATGCATAGAGATCATAAGGAAATTTCAAAGTAAGCAGGATACGGATCTGGATTTCTACTTTGCCATGGAAGTTGGTGAATTAGGTACATTGAGGAGCGTGTTTTGGGCAGATGGAAGAGCAAGGGAAGCTTATTTGAATTTTGGGGATGTTTTAGTATTTGACACTACATATAGAATAAATCATTTAAGCTTACCCTTTGCTCCTTTCACTGGAGTGAACCATCATAGACAGTCCACTCTATTTGGGTGTGCATTACTTGCAGACGAGCAGACAGATACGTTCATTTGGTTGTTCACCCATTGGTTTAAGTGCATGCATGGAATTATGCCAAAATCCATTATTACTAATCAAGATGCGCAAATGAGAGAAGCTATCAAGCAAGTTTTCCCTAGCACTCGTCATCGCTTTTGTTCATGGCATATTAGCAAGCATATAGCTGAACAGCAAATTCCGATGACTACTCAATATGGAGAAGAGATTGTTGCACATTTCAGTAGGTGGCATCGAGCAAGCACTATAGAGAAATGTGAGGAGCGTTGGGAAGATTTAAAAGAAAAGTTCAGTATAGACGAGACAGCTGATGATTGGCTACCAAGAATGTGGAGACTGCGGACATATTGGGTGGGTGCTTATTTGAAAGACACATTTTGGGCGGGAATGACAACTAGTCAATGGAGTGAGAATATCAATGCCTTCTTTGATGGTTATGTCAATGCAAAGACAAAGCTCGTAGACTTTATGACACAATATGATAAAGCACTTGCCGATCGTCGTGCATCCGAATCCTTTGAAGATTTCATGACTTTAAACACCCTCCCTCAAATATGTTTTGGACATCGGATTGAAAAGGAAGCGAGAAAAACATACACGAGGGTGATCTTGAAGGTATTTCACAGGGAACTTTCAGCTGGCTTGTCTCTTTATCATGAAGAAGTGGAAACAGATGGGATAAAGACAATTTATCTTGTTGGTGATGAGGAAGATGAAAAGCATAAGTGGAAAGAAGTGATTTTTTTATCGAGTGGAAGATACAAAGCTTACATGCACTTGTGCATTGTTTGAAACAGAAGGAGTTCTATGCAAGCATATTTTGAATATCATACATCATAATCAGATGAAAACAATTACAGATAGATATCTCTTGCACCGATGGAAAATTGAGGCGAGATATAGAGATATTTCCTTCGTTAATGCTATGAATTTGAGGGCTAATGCAGCTAATAAGGAGGAAGGTATTATTATAATGAACTGGGCACTCCGTGCTAAGTTCAATAGGGCACTGGACATGGTATCGGATTCAGATACCCATCTTTGCAAGATGGAAACTATGCTAGAAAATTTTATACTGGAAGCTGAGAAAGAAATAAGGCCCAAAGAGATGCCCAGTCAAAGTGCTCAAAATGAAAGCCATGTATGTTCTAATGTTCCTGCACTTGTAGTATTAACAGATGGGGAGGTGATAATAGTTCGTGCTCCCGAGTGCCCCGTTAAAACAAAGGGGCGGCCAAAAAAATTCAAGCCGAATGAAATCTGGGCTTGAAATATCGCAAGAGAAGAAGGTAGCAAAGCAAAGAAAATGCGAAAATTGTTAGCATCTTGGTCACTATAAGACAAATTGTCCTTTGTTGGTAAGTTCATTTTATTGACTATTCTTAAATACGGTCTATGTTGAAATCAGTATTTTGAATTGTATACTCATTCCAATTCTTATGATTTATGGACAGAAGAAGCAGTAACAAGAGTGAGTTGTCAAAGTATTCTTATTCTTTGGTATTCAGTTTACTCTTTTGTGCTGAACTCTGATGTGCTGATTAACTCTCTGGATACTGAAAAATGTTTTCTTTTCAATCTAGTTCCTGCAGTTCAAGTATGGTAGTTTGCTACATGAACTTATCTTAAGAGAAGTATGGTATTCTTTGGTATCACCATGTATGTTTTCCTTTCAAACTGGTATCTGTGAAGCATTTTCACAGTAGCTAATAGTTTGATATGATAGGTAAATTCTATTACTATTTCACTTGTGTACAACATCTATGCCACTAATATACATCAGGGCTTTGTCTGGAAAATGGGGAAAGTTGGTAGCTGGAAAGACGACTCCTATAGTATGCTTTAGCTTTGACTGTGAAAATGTGTTTGGTTTTGATACTGACACACTGATACATCTTGGTGTCAGCAGATTTTTCAAATCATGATGTTTGTGTGTTATTAATTATCTTTGAAGAATAGCAATTTATTGGGATCAGACCATCACTATTTTTAAATATTTTGGTTAAGAATATTGTCAGTGTGATATGTCACAGCAAAAAGGATAAACCTAGAAACAAAACAGCAAGGGGGAAAAAGTCTCCTAAACTGATCGAGGATTGTTTCCATATATCAAAATTGTTTCCCTTCATAACTGTTTCCATCATATATATAAACCTAGAAACAATGCCATCATAATTGTTTCCATATATCAAAATGGCCACACTAGAAAACCATGTTGCATTCATATATCAGATAAAGGATAGAGCCAGTAGCCTCATAAAGGGAGAAGCATTTTCACGTATGTTCAAGTATTTTCAAGTATTTTCATCAATTTCTATGATGTAATCAAATCAGTTCTTGGGGAAAATTTCTTCCCCCCCCCCCCCCCCCTATTAACCTAATAATTTCTACATTGCATATATTGGAGACCTCTATTATATCTGTGAAGCTTTCTAAATTAGTTACTATTTGATTAAGCAAGTTATGTGGATTTTTTGAATTTAAATTTTAGGATGATATTGACTTGAACATGGCAGAGAGCACATGTGGATTTGTATAACATAATGATGAATGGTAGTTGTAAAGATTTTGTACATGCATCAATTAGATATGTTGATGTATCTATATTATTAAAGGTGATATATAAGCTTCGGATGCCCCCTGTATATAAAAATTATGACCGACTGTCATCGTTCCCTGAATTATTTCTCGGTTTGTTCTCATCATGTATGCTTTTCCTTCTATCGCCTTCATTCTACTCTCATATATATACCAAGTGTAATTGAATCTATCTTTTGGTGTGTAGAATGTGAAAGCGGTTTTGATGCTGCATTCGAGGTTGTGCTTCAGCCACCAAAGCAAAAGAAGAAGAAGAAGAAGAAGAAGAAGAAGAAGAAGAAGGCACAGAAGAGCTGCTCCATTTTGTGATTGTGCAATAGCATAAGAGTTCATGACCCCCCCCCCCCCCCCCCCCCCCCCACCAGCCATATTTGTTGCACTACTCTCTTTCTAATTTTGTAACAAATTCTTGGTGTATATTTTTGTAACAAATAGTTGTTGCACTTCTCTCTTGTCATGTTTGCTTGTTCTTGCTTTCATTTGCTCATAACAAATACTTGTTTGCAGTCTGTGTTATTTGGGATGTGTTGATCTGTGTTGAGTAGTATCTGTGTTGATCTGTCTTTTGTTTGTAATGTTCCTTATACCCTGCTATTGCTCTAAAATATATGAAGCCATTTATCTATTGTTAGATGCCCCCATGCATTGCTCTAAAATAAACTTATATGATATGATGAAGATATTGTTAGATCTCTCCTTTTTGGTAAGTTTCTGACTTCCACCATGGGGATGTTTATGGATGGTTTATTGAAAAACAAATGTATCGAGTGTGTGGCTGTTTATGCACAACAAAGCAAGTTAACAATATTTTCATGCAAAGATAATGGATCTTCTGGATAACAACCACCCTATAGATAACACATATTGCTTGCATGTTGATCGAGCCGGAATCAACTCCGAAACGATGTCGTTTACCGCAAGCGCACGGTATAGTGGCAAGCAGGTATCGAACACGGAGAAGCGGTGCTATACTACCATCTACTCCTAGGTTGAGTTAGACTTGCGGGTTTATTGGTGGATGTGGAGTATGGAGTGTCGTAATGATGGTGGATGCGAAAGTCGTGTCACTCGATGTCGCAAACCAAGGGTGTTGGTAGCAACGATCTATGAACTTCGTGTTTGATGATAAAAAATGTGTGTGAACGTTTTAACGTGTGTGTTAAATGTTTCAGGAATGACAAATGTGTGATTAATTCACAGAGAGACTTGATCAATGTGCAAAGGAGAAATAGCCAGCTAAGGAGAGATGAGATCAAAGGAGATTCACATTAGAATACCTATGGAGGGGTGACCTAGAGCAGCCGAAACAAAGAGAGCTAAGAATCAAAAGTTCAAGTTGGCAGCCGAAATTCTCTCTCCCATCAATTTCCCAAAGTGCCGCATCTCTCAAAATACCCCTCTCTGAAAACCCTAGAGGAGCCACATCTTCAACCTAAAAAAAACCTAGGGCCGCATTATTTGATTGTTTGTGAGGGACATGCACATCCTTCCCATTAAAAAATGATCTTCTTTTGATTCGTTCCTAGCCAATCTCCAAGTGCCTCACCCCTGTTAACATAATCCCAAAGCCTTTTGTCAATTCCCAGGGGCAGGCCGACATTTACAAAAGGGAGCCGCATGTTTCAAAAAAAAGAAGAATTGTTTTTTTTTTTTGCAAAACCCTTCTCAGCCGCGTGATAAAAAAAATCCCTTCACCAAAAACCAACAGAGCCGAACTTCTCCTATCAAAAAAAATTCCACAGCAGCCGCAAAAAATCAAGGGCCACATTTTTTTTTCTCAATCTCTCAACAGCCGCATCTTTTGAGTTCGAACCAAGGGTATTTTGCAGAGAGCCAATCACCAGGAGCCCAGCCGCAAGCTTCCTAATCTCCTTTTGTTTGAGGCAACAAAGAATAAGGCTGCTGCAATCTCGTTTGCAAACTTCCAGAGCAACTGTTTTCTCCAAGAGCAAAGGTGTCGCAAGTTGTAATCTTTGGTGAGGTACGTCAAGTTTCAACCTTTGGTGGAAGGTGCAAGTTTCATGGAGAGGGGAGCAGAACTATTGAGGGGACATCAGAGACTACGACATGTCAGATTGCTTCTGACCACGCGCTGAACGACAGAGACACCGACGCCATCACAACTGAGCGATTCTAAACTCTAAACTTTATTTTATTTGTGATTGTGGTGTTGTGATCTTTGTAGAACTATTTTATTATTTGTTTGGGGACTTGGCTAGTTGGGACTAGCTTTACTAGTATTGTTATTGTTTGGGCACTTTGGTGAGTGCAGGTACTGAGGGCCAAGTGAGTGTAGGGTTGGTGCTCTAGCTACAGGTTGTACCAGTTAACTTTAACAATCTAGTATTGCTTTTGGGGTTGGAGTAGGTCGTGGGTACGACCGAACCAGGGTAAAATCTGCTGTGTATCTGTGGTTGATTATTGTTTACCCTGCCTGTGATTATAACCGCGTGTTATTTCTCGTGGGTTGCACGAGAATTTTTCTAAGACTATTCACCCCCCTCTAGGCTTAGATCCAGATCCAACGAGTGGTATCAAAGCCAGTTTAGAGGATCTAGCCTAGTTGATCATGTCTATGAATATGTCTGATTCTGCTTTTGCTGAGGGTCAGTCTATTTCTCGTCCCCCTAAGTTTAACGATGTTGATTTTGCATATTGGAAAACTAGGATGAGGATTTATTTAACTGCTGTTGATTATGATGTATGGAGCATTGTTGAAAAAGGCTATAAACCTCCCACCATTAATGTTGCTAATAATGAAATGTTAAAACCAGAAGATAAGTGGGATGACTTTGATAAGAAGCGTTTTTCATTGAATAATAAAGCTATGAATGCATTGATTTGTGCTTTAGATAAAGCTGAGTTTAACTGTATATCTCAATGTCAAACTGCGTAGGAAATTTGGCATACTCTGGAGGTGACTCATGAGGGTACATCACAGGTTAAGGAGTCCAGACGTGCGCTGCTCAGCACTGAATATGAAAGCTTCCGCATGCTTCCATCAGAGTCAATTAAAGAGATGTTTGCGAGGTTCACAGACATCGTGTACAAATCTACCTCTCTTGAAAAGCCGTACTCGAGTCTAGAGAAAATCAGAAAGATCTTAAGAGCATTGCCTATCACCTTCCGTCCCAAAATCACAGCTATTCAGGAAGCAAGGGATTTATCGCAAATGAAAGTGGAGGATCTGATAGGGAACCTGATGTCCCACGAGCTGGAGCTGCAGAGCATTGAATTGAGAGAGAAAGATGAAATGAAGACTTCAAAGGCAATAGCCCTTCAGGCTAAAGAGGATGAAGATGGAGATGAGGAGGAGGCCTTTTTGGTGAGAAGCTTCAAGAAATATATCAGAACTGGCAACAGGAGATCAGAGATGCTGAAAAGGTTTAATCGCTCTAAATTTAATTCTAATAATAAATCTTTTGAGCAGACTACTACTGATCCAGTTATATGCTTTAAATGCAAAAAGCAGGGACACTTTATGAAGCAATGCCCTCAAGGAAAGAACAACGCTGCGGAGCAAAAGGGGAAATCTTTGATGCTCACATTGGATATGGACAGCGAGGATGAATCTCAAGAGGAAGTTGCACACTCCTCTCTTTGCCTGATGGGACAACTAGATGAGGTAAAATCTTTAACTAAAGCTCAACTTGTGACTACTTTTAAAGAAATGCAAAATGAAATTGAAATGTTGGAATCAACTGTTGAGTTACTTGAATCCCATGTAGAGAAATTTAAAAATGCTAATTTTGAATTGCAACAAGACAATTATAATATGTCATTAAAAGTTGATGAAATTAAAGAGAAGCTTGTTGCATGTGATTCTACTATTAGCTCTTTGAAAAAGGGAAAATCTTGTATACCTACTGAAACTGAGTGTCTGAACTGCTCTACTTTGCTTAACGATATTAGCATGTTTAAACTAAATATGATTAAACTAGAAGTTGAAAATGAATCGCTAAATGATAAGATTTGCATGCTAATAAATGAAAATAAAGAGCTAGAAAAGAAGATGGCTAATCTGAAAAAGAGTGAGGAAGAGAACAAGAAGGCCTTCATTAGTAAATGTACCATGCTTGTTAATGAGAACATGTTTTTAAAGTCTAAAATATCTGATCTTGAATTGTCTATTAAAAAATTTGGTGTTGGAAAGCATTCATTAGACATTATTCTAGGTTATCAGATACAAGGAAATAACAGGCATGGTTTGGGATATGGAAATAAAATTGATGAGAGGCCTAAAATTAATAGAAAGAATAAAAAAGAAACTGGTGTAGGAAGAAGCATGTTTGCTAAATGTTATACATGTGGTGGTGTTGGTCATGCTTATTATAATTGCAAGTATAGGAATACCAACATCAAATTTAAGCAAATTTGGGTTCCAAAAAATAAAGTGACTAACACTAGTGGACCTATTTGGATTCCTAGGTCACACATATCATGCTCATCTTATGTGTAGGTACATGGCACGGTTAAGGGACAAAAGTGTGAGTGGTACTTAGACTCTGGCTGCTCAAGACACATGACATGTGAAAGAGAAAGGTTCCTTAGCCTTGCAAAGCATGAAGAAGAAAGTGTTACTTTAGGGGACAATGGAAAATGCAAGGTAATTGGTAAAGGTATTGTAGGTAACGACACCTTTCAGCTTACAGATGTCCTATTGGTTGAAAAGTTGAAGTATAACCTCATTTCTATCAGTCATCTGTGCGACAAAGGTATGAAAGTTGAATTTGATGCAAAATTTTGTAAAATCATTGATAGCTCTACAGGCGACATTATTATTACTGCAAATAGAAAGAATAATGTGTATACTCTTATGATTGAAGAACTAACTATTTCTAAATGCTTGCTTGTAGGTGAAGAAGAGGCCACACTATGGCATAGACGATTAGCACATGCAAGCATGTGATTGATAAAGAAGCTAGAAAACAAAAATTTGGTAAGAGGACTACCGCATCAGACATATGAGAATGGTAAGTTGTGCGTGGCATGCACAAAAGGTAAGCAAACTAGATCTACTTTCTCCAGCATTAATGAAGTTGCCACCACACGCATATTGGAATTGGTGCACATGGATTTATTTGGTCCCACAGACATTGCTAGCCTAGGAGGTAAAAAGTATTGTTTAGTATTGGTTGATGATTTCTCTAGACATACATGGGTTTACTTCCTAGCCAACAAATCAGACTCATTTAATAATTTTCAAAACTTTTACATACAAGTTTCTAATGAGAAAAATTCTTCCATTATAAAAATTAGAAGTGATCATGGAGGTGAGTTTGAAAATGCTATGTTTGAAAATTTTTGTATTAAAAAAGGAATCTTACATGAATTCTCTTCTCCTAGAACACCTCAACAAAATGGGGTGATCGAAAGAAAGAATCGTACACTAAAAGAGATGGCTATGAGTATGCTTAATGAATATAGTGTGCCTATGTCTTTTTGGGCTGAGGCCATTAATACGGCATGCCATATATGCAATAGAGTTATGCTTCGACCTTTATTAAATAAAACCTCTTATGAACTATGGCATGGAAATACTCCGAATATTTCTTACTTTAGAGTTTTTGGATGCAGGTGCTATATATTAAATACAGGAGATCAACGTGGCACATTCGAATCCAAATCAGATGAAGGAGTGTTCATGGGCTATTCAGCGAGGAGCAGAGCATACATGATATATAATAAACGCACTCTCACTATTATTGAATCCATACATGTTAAATTTGATGAATCTGATATACTTCCTTTGGTTTGCAGGAATAACGAAGAAGAGGAAAATGAAGAACAACAATGCTTTCCAAGGAATATGAGGAGCAATCTGAAAGACAAGAGGAAACTGAAACTGGCACGGGAGAAATACAAGAAGTAGCAGTTACTAGAGGAGTGCTGAGGTTCAATCCAAACCACCCATCAGACTTGATTATAGGTGAACCTACGGCAGGTATACGCACTCGTTCCTCTTTTATTGATAAAACTTAGAACGAGATTTCATGCTTTCTTGTGTGCTTGAATTTTTTTTTGTGCTAGTAGTTGCATTGTTATGTGTGCATGATTTTTTTATTTGTGTGATTGCATCTCATGTTTGCTTTAGTACCTCATGCAAAAACAACAAAAACAACAAAAAAATGAAAAAATGGTGCTTAATTGTGTATCTGTCTCTTTGATTCATTAAAAAGGGATTCATGAATGATTTTCATATTTATGTAGAAATTGCTGTATTATTTCCTCTGCTACTTGCGCATGTTCATCTTTCTAAATATTCATGGCATAGTCAATGTTAGAAAATAACTTGATTTTTACACCTCCTATTTCACTCCCACATGTATTATTATTGTTGCACATTTGGAGATATCGTTTATGAAATTGGAAATGTGAATGTAGGAGGAAAACTTAACTGAAAATCTAAGGGATATGATATACCTTGCCATGGATAAAAATTGAGCATTAAAATATTGATACAACAAGTATAAAAATGAAAAAGAAGGTTAATTGCTCCGTATGAAAAATGGATACAATCCTTGGCAACGGTATTACCCACGAGTATCCAACATAAGCTTTATGGGTAAACTTTAGCGTTGGTGTATTTACTCGTCAAGCAATGCCACATCCACATCTAAGAGTCCTTATAGGCTATGTTTTGGAGTGTGGTACATTGAACTCATTCTTAATGAGGTGGGGAAAATCAATCCTAGGTAATAGAATGTTACATGGAAAATGTGGATTGGTTTTGGTTGAATTTCTTAAATGATTCTTCCTATGTGCTTCAATTTTAATCAGCACACGTACACCTTGGTGTTGAAGTCTTAGTTGTTTAATTTCATTGGATTTTGACTTCATTATTCTATGATTGTATGCATGCAATTGTTGGTGATGGTTAATAATACTCTCTTTTTGCATGATATATGATTTTAACTTCGTGATGTGACTTTTGATGATAACAAAGGGGGAGAAAAATTTGGAAAGATTTGGGTATTTACTTAGTGTGCTTGGTATTTGGTATTGGTACTTGTAATGCTCACAAATATATGATTGTTTGATTAAGGGGGAGCATTGATGAATATTGGGGAAGCACAAAAGTAAGGGGAGCATGCTTATTGATATACTTTATACATCATTAGTCGCACATCATTTCATCTCATTGCATGTCACCCACTATTGCCACACTATCACACACACTATTTGGAATTTCATTGCTCAAATCTTATACTTAGTTTGTCATCATCAAAAGGGGGAGATTGTTGGTAGCAACGATCTATGAACTTCGTGTTTGATGATAACAAACGTGTGTGAACGTTTTAACGTGTGTGTTAAATGTTTTAGGAATGACAAATGTGTGATTAATTCACAGAGAGACTTGATCAAGGTGCAAAGGAGAAATAGCCAGCTAAGGAGAGATGAAATCAAAGGAGATTCACATTAGAATACCTATGGAGGGGTGACCTAGAGTAGCCGAAACAAAGAGAGCTAAGAATCAAAAGTTCAAGTTGGCAGCCGAAATTCTCTCTCCCATCAATTTCCCAAAGTGCCGCATCTCTCAAAATACCCCTCTCTGAAAACCCTAGAGGAGCTGCATCTTCAACCTAAAAAAAACCTAAGGCCGCGTTATTTGATTGTTTGTGAGTGACATGCACATCCTTCCCATTAAAAAAATGATCTTCTTTTGATTCGTTCATAGCCAATCTCCAAGTGCCTCACCCCTGTTAACATAATCCCAAAGCCTTTTGTCAATTCCCAGGGGCAGGCCGACATTTACAAAAGGGAGCCGCATGTTTCAAAAAAAAGAAGAATTGTTTTTTTGCAAAACCCTTCTCAGCCGCATGATAAAAAAATCCCTTCATCAAAAACCAATAGAGCCGAACTTCTCCTATCAAAAAAAATTCCACAGCAGCCGCAAAAATCAAGGGCCACATTTTTTTCCTCAATCTCTCAACAGCCGCATCTTTTGAGTTCAAACCAACGGTATTTTGCAGAGAGCCAATCACCAGGAGCCCAGCCTCAAGCTTCCTAATCTCCTTTTGTTTGAGGCAACAAAGAATAAGGCTGCTGCAATCTCGTTTGCAAACTTCCAGAGCAACTGTTTTCTCTAAGAGCAAAGGTACCGCAAGTTGTAATCTTTGGTGAGGTACGTCAAGTTTCAACCTTTGGTGGAAGGTGCAAGTTTCATGGAGAGGGGAGCAGAATTATTGAGGGGATATCAGAGACTACTACATGTCAGATTGCTTCTGACCACGCGCTGAACGACAGAGACACCGACGCCATCACAACTGAGCGATTCTAAACTCTAAACTTTATTTTATTTGTGATTGTGGTGTTGTGATCTTTGTAGAACTATTTTATTATTTGTTTGGGGACTTGGCTAGTTGGGACTAGCCAAGAGAGAGCATTACTAGTATTGTTATTGTTTGGGCACTTTGGTGAGTGCAGGTACTGAAGGCCAGGTGAGTGTAGGGTTGGTGCTCTAGCTACAGGTTGTACCAGTTAACTTTAACAATCTAGTATTGCTTTTGGGGCTGGAGTATGTCGTGGGTGCAACCGAACCAGGGTAAAATCTACTGTGTATCTGTGGTTGATTATTGTTTACCCTGCCTGTGATTATAATTGCGTGTGATTTCGTGTGGGTTGCACGAGAATTTTTCTAAGCCTATTCACCCCCCCCCCCCCCCCCCCTCTAGGCTTAGATCCAGATCCAACAAAGGGGTCCACACAAAGAAAGAAAGAAAAGACTTGGGCTTTAGGATTCACCACTAGGACCATCGGACGTCGACGCTAAGCTATGACTCTTACGTTGTATTGGTTCAATTGGCGATTTGTAGCATCTAGAAAGTGAATTCATGCGTCTGGGCATCATGAATCTAACGTATCGCATTAACCTCGCTCTCGTGATAGGCGCATACGACACGTGCATTAAGGATCAACAAAGTTCTCACCACTCTCGTGGTTCGAACTCTCTCAACTCGTAGCACTCTCGTGGGTTAGAGCTTCGAGGTATTTTGGTGGCTCTTATTGACGCAATGGCTGTAGCCGTCAATTAGTTATATAGTTCATCGGTGGATCCCATCAAGGCAAGAGCCGGGCATGGTCACGCACCTCGGTTGAATCTACTAACTCCCTAATTAAATCCATAGGATACTCCTTAAGCTAATCGATTCCACCGACCGTGGGCACGATCTCAGTACGAGTTATCCTAGGCATTTTGCTAGATCAACCAAAATACAACCCCATTTATAACCAACGCACCATAAAAATCCCAACTTTGCATCTAAATCCTAATATCCATGGGCTAATCCCTTAGCCCTAGATAGAACTACACGTGCATCATAGGAAAAACAATAGAAGATTCAATAATAGCAAGAGAATTCATCCTAGCATGCATCAACGAGATATTCAATCAATAATCACAAAGAAATAACACCAATAGAATTAAAGAGACAAAAATACTTATCTTGATACAAAGGAGGGGCCTAGGGCATAGCCAAACTCCCCAAAAGATCGTCTCCAAAAAAGCCTAAAAAGATCTAAAAAACTCTCTTCTAAAAAGTATACAAAAATCTCCCCCAAAAATCCCTACAGAACTCTCTACAAGAACCCCCCTGGCGGCTGCCAAAAAATCAAACCCAAAAACCCTCGCCAAACAAAATCACGATCTGGACGCACGCGTGGGCCCACAGCGACTTGGTCCAAGCAGGAAGCTGCTCGATCGAGCTGTCAAAAAGTCAGATACGTCGTCCACATGTTTGCTTGGGCCGAGTGATGCATGCTCGGTCGAGTAGTCCGGCTGAGCCCTCCTGCTCGGTCGAGTTGCATAGGGAATTCGAGCTTCTCCAAAAATGTCGTTCTGCCAACCCAGACAGAATAGATTTCGCTCGGTCCAAGTATACAGCTGCTCGGTCGAGCACTCAACTGCTCGGTCGAGCAGCCAAACGTTCATCCGAAAAGGAGGGAGCTCAAAAATCACATTTCAGCACCTGCTCGGTCGAGCAGTCAGCTGCTCGGTCGAGCAGTCAGCTGCTCGGTCAAGCAGTCAGCTGTTCAGCCATATAGGAAGTTAAAAACGTATTTAAGCATGATTTTTCATCCTACTCGATCGAGCAGAATGCTCTGCTCGGTCGAGCAGATGCCAAACAGCTTCCAGCAGAATTTCAGCACTACATCTTCATCTTGCAAAAATTATCCAGTGCTTATCTGACCTCCGATTGGCGCGTTCTTGGTGGCGTTGGAACTTTATTGAAGTCTATTATCTAGGAAAAATATCAGAAAAATAGTGAAAAATCCCAGGTGATAGAAGATTTAGAAATAGTCATGGATGTCCTATTTTTAGCCCTTCGGGTCGCTCGATTCCTTCGCCGCATCATAGCTCGATCACGCGACCTTATCTCTTGCCCCTTCCTTGCTCCAGTATTCTTCGTTGGCACCTCGAGCATGTCATCATGAGTCTCATTGGTGCTCTCACGTCGCCGATCGTCTTATTGACTCCAAATTGCTCTAATATCGCTCCAAATCCCTGAAATGGAATAAACGCTCCTAAAGTCATATTGTTCCAAATAATAGCACAAAAGCGTATAAAATAGGGGTTTGGAGAGTGAAATGTGTCATGAAGATATGCGATAAAACATGTAAAATAGAAGCATATCAAAATCTCCCAAGCTTATCTCTTACTCGTCCTCGAGGAAGACGAATACGAAGCTCACCGGGAGGTAAAAATAAGAAAACAAAAAGGAATACGAAGAAAAGAGGGTCGCTAGATTATTCTCTCATTAACATTCACCATATATCACAATGACTCAGAAAGTAAATCACACACTACCACAGAGATTTCATGTCTTATATAAACAAAGTACTTGAGAGTTAAGAATGAACGAAAGGGGTCTCTCTAGTATTCATACATTTAGTTTATATCAACATCCTATGTTTCATAGCATCGAATATGCATAATATTGGCGACACACTTTTCAATCAGAAGATATAACTGAAGCGTGGAAATTCACACAAAGCATGCAATATAGAATAGAATAAAAATCAAGATATACACATCCTCATATCAAATCATAAGAAATCCCCGTAACTAAATTGTTTCGTTAAGTTTTAGCATTATCAAACTTTTCCGTTCGTGCACGACTCCACTCTAATGTCATGCTCACTCATGTGGTCAAAAGATTTCCCCCAAGCTTGAATTGAGGCGTCGCATCCAAAGAAGTATTTGTGGATTTGGAATTTTGTTTTGGTTTTCCCAATAGTATATGTATTGCTCCAAGTAATGAAAATTGAGCTCTTCTTTGAATTTTGAGCTTTGTTTCCTTTTTTTTCTTTTGGGATTTTTGTAGGAGCAATAGTATTTGTATTTTTGGTTTTTGGCCCCTTTTTGGCTTTTTGGACTTTTAGGAGCAAGCTTGTCTTTTGTAGGGAAATTTTGGGAATGGATGCGGCAGAAATAGCTTTGGGGAGTGAAATCAAGTGACATGTAGAGAATATAAGGTATATGTGGAGAAGGAATAGATATAACGCTCGGTTTACTCAAAAGTGTGCACAAACAGTTCTGTAAAATAATACATCAACTAAACTCATATAATAGTACGGGTATCCTTAATCATATTAATGAGTAGTGAAGTCAAGCAGTAATATTTTCAATTATATCAAGCATGCAATAAGAATGCGAATGAGAGATGAAAGCAGTGCTTCAGATATTCTAGTGATGCGTGAATCTTGGTGTGTTTCCGATGAAAGCATATGAAATACTACTCTACATATTCAGTTTCAATAAGCTTCATGCATTCGCACTAGAGGGATCATCAAAAGAATATTTTGAAGTACTTATAAGGATTAGGATTATGAAATTCTCTAAGTAGCATGGATGAAAAATAAGCATTGTGAGAAAGGTGAAAGCATAAGATAAAACATCACGTGGAAAATCTCTAGCAAGAGAAGGAGAAGAAAATAGAGAAATAAAAATAGAAGAAATAAATAAAAGAAAAACAAGCACGCAATGTGATGCATGAACACACATAAAAGGAAAATAAGATGGAAAAAATAAAAAGATGATGCAAAAATTTGAAAAAATTCCTAAAAATCCTAAAATAAAGAAAAAATGCAACTAAATGGCATGAAAATGCACTCCCCCAAGCTTAAACTTCGCATTGTCCTCATTGTGATCATAAGAAGAAGAAAGTGAGGAACAACGATAAATATGAGGTGGGTGAATGAAAAATGATGAAATGAATGACATGAAATCCTAATGCAACTACATGCACATGCAATGATGCATGAGAGCACTTTCCCCCAAGCTTATACCAAAGAATCCTATTCAAATGACTTGATCAAAAAGGTCACGGCTTCGCTAAGCGGGATCAAGTCAAACGAAAAAGAAAGTGAGTATTCACTTGAAAGAAATGCTCGATGATGGTTAGCAAAATGGCAGGACATATCAAAATATGAAGAGGGCAATTAATAAAAATAATGGGCTCGGTGTGTAAAAGATTTTTGTGGCCGTCATAAGAGGTGTTATTTATTCAAGCAAATCTACACTGTCCTCTCGATGTCGAGAGGATTCGTATTTATTGAAAGCATAAAATATACACTACTAGATTGATATCACCTATAGCAAAAGGCGGATCCAGAATCTTTACCGGTGCAGGTAGCTGCTCTATCTGCACTTTTCGTGGCTTCGCCAGGTGTGTATCTCCACGGGCTCCATCAGATTCCAGCAATGCGGCTCCAAGCATCTCTCCAAGGACTCCACCTGTACCCTGCAAGAGACGAGCTGCATCAATCTGATGTGGAAAATTCTTCCCCAAAATAAAATTATTCCAAAGAAGGTCATCAAAAGAAATATTCAAGATAAAGATCGGTTGACGACACTTCCCTGAAAATGTATCTCCGCTTTCATGCACCACGACATGCAACTCTATGTCGTTCGTCTCAGGCTTTTCAGGCAACTCTGGCGTATGAATGTGGATCTCATCAGGCCACTCCTTATCATCGTTAGACTCATCCCATCGCACCTCCTGATCGTATTCAATAGAATCCATTGGTGCTAACTCCTTTCTCTCCTCCTCGTATACGTCCCATCGTACCTCTTGATCATATTTATATGTATCCTGCAGATGGCAGATGAGTCATCAAAATCTGAATCATAAAAAACATCATATACATGAGGGGAATCAAAAGCAAAGGGCAAGGGAGTAAAAGATTCTCCCTGAATGGGATCAATAAGCTCTGTAGGATAGTCATCGGCGTCGGTGGAAGAATGAGGTGGCTGCAGAAGCTCTAGGACCGTTGTCTCCTCACAGGTTGAAGCATCAAGGTCCTCAGCCTGCCGCGCAAGAATCTTATCCGGGTGCGCATAAAAATATGTGGTCCATATAATCTCAGCCATCTCTGCCATAACACGTAATCAACAAAGACAAATACCTGGAGAAAAATATCAGTGGCACAAGAAGATAGAAATAATGATAAAGCAGGTGGCGAGGAAAAATTTATCTCTCTCTGTTTTTTTTGTGTTTGTTTTTTTTGTTTTTTTAACGCAATCTAATCAACCTAATTGTGGTAAATAGATAATATGGCGGAACGCCTCCCCGGCAACGGCTCCATAAACTTGATCGAGCCGGAATCAACTCCGAAACGATGTCGTTTACCACAAGTGCACAGTGTAGTGGCAAGCGGTATCGAACACGATGAAGTGGTGATATACTACCTATCTACTCCTAGGTTGAGTTAGACTTGCGGGTTTATTGGTGGATGTGGAGTATGGAGTGTCGTAATGATGGTGGATGCGAAAGTCGTGTCACTTGATGTCGCAAACCAAGGGGTCCACACAAAGAAAGAAAGAAAAGACTAGGGCTTTAGGATTCACCACTAGGACCATCGGACGTCGATGCTAGGCTAGGACTCTTACGTTGCATTGGTTCAATTGGGGATTTGTAGCATCTAGAAAGTGAATTCATGCGTCAGGGCATCATGAATCTAACATATCGCATTAACCTTGCTCTCGTGATAGGCGTATCACGTGAATTAAGGATCTACAAAGTTCTCACCACTCTCGTGGTTCGAACGCTCTCAACTCGTACCACTCTCGTGGGTTAGAGCTTTGAGGTATTTTGGTGGCTCTTATTGACGCAATGGCTGTAGCCGTCAATTAGTGATATAGTTCGTCGGTGGATCCCATCAAGGCACGAGCCGGGCATGGTCACGTACCTCGGTTGAATCCACTAACTCCCTAATTAAATCCATAGGATACTCCTTAAGCTAATCGATTCCATCGACCGTGGGCACGATCTCAGTACGAGTTCTCCAAGGGATTTTGCTAGATCAATCAAAATACAACCTCATTTATAACCAATGCACCATAAAAATCCCAACTTTGCATCTAAATCCTAATATCCATGGGCTAATCCCTTAGCCCTAGATAGAACTACACATGCATCATAGAAAAAACAATAGAAGGTTCAATAATAGCAAGAGAATTCATCCTAGCATGCATCAACGAGATATTCAATCAATAATCACAAAGAAATAACACCAATAGAATTAAAGAGACAAAAATACTTATCTTGATACAAAGGAGGGGCCTAGGGCATAGCCAAACTCCCCAAAAGATCGTCTCCAAAAAAGCCTAAAAAGATCTAAAAAACTCTCTTCTAAAAGGTATACAAAAATCTCCCCCAAAAATCCCTACAGAACTCTCTACAGAACCCCCCCTGGCGGCTGCCAAAAAATCAAACCCAAAAACCCTCGCCAAACAAAATCGCGATCTGGACGCACGCGTGGGCCCACGGTGACTCGGTCCGAGCAGGAAGCTGCTCGGTCGAGCCGTCAAAAAGTCAGATACGTCGTCCACATGTTTGCCCGGCTGCTCGATCGAGCAGCCCTCCTGCTCGGTCGAGTTACACAGGGAATTCGAGCTTCTCCAAAAATGTTATTCTGCCAACCCGGACAGAATAGATTCTGCTCGGTCCGAGTATACAGCTGCTTGGTCGAGTACTCAACTGCTCGGTCGAGCAGCCAAACGTTCAGCCGAAAAGGAGGGAGCTCAAAAATCACATTTCAGCACCTGCTCGGTCGAGCAGTCAGCTGCTCGGTCGAGCAGTCAGCTGCTCGGTCGAGCAGTCAGCTGCTCGGTCGATCAGTCAGCTGCTCGGTCGATCAGTCAGCTGTTCAGCCATATATGAGGTTAAAATGCATTTCAGCATGATTTTTCATCCTGCTCGGTCGAGTAGAATGCTCTGCTCGGTCGAGCAGGTGCCAAACAGCTTCCAGCAGAATTTCAGCACTGCAGCTTCTTCTTGCATAAATTCTCCAGGGCTCATCCGACCTCCGATTGGCGCGTTCTTGGTGGCATTGGAACCGTATTGAAGTCTAATATCTGGAAACAATATCATAAAAATAGTTAAAAATCCCATGTGATAGCAAATTTATAAATAGTGCACGGCTATCCTGTTTTCAGCACTTCGGGTCGCTCGATTCCTTCACCGCATCATAGCTCGATCGCGCGACCTTCTCTCTTGCCCCTTCCTTGCTCTAGTATTCTTCGTTGGCACCTTGAGCATGTCATCATGAGTCTCATTGGTGCTCTCACGTCGCCAATCGTCTTATTGACTCCAAATTGCTCCAATATCGCTCCAAATCCCTGAAATGGAAAAAAACGCTCCGAAAGTCATATTGTTCCAAATAATAGCACAAAAGCGTATAAAATAGGGGTTGGAGAGTGAAATGTGTCATGAAGATATGCGATAAAACATGTAAAATAGAAGCATATCACATGTAGAATTCTGGATAAGCAAGTTAGCAGCTTTGAATTCGCGTTGCTTGCATATGAAGAGAAACAACCACCCTATAGATAACATATATTGCATATGAAGGAAAAATACATGACTAGTCTCTGTGTCCATTGTACAAAACCAAGGGGGTCATGTAGTACTCATATTGGAATTGATGGATTGTAAGGAAGTGTTTTTCCTACACATCTTACATGATTATATTATGTTGCTATAACTCACCCTATAGATAACACTGTTCCTTGAGTGTTGAAGATGAAACACCGGATGATACAATATAATCGTTGCCGCAAGTGCGATGCCATCAGAATAGAAGTGTTGTTCAGCAAACATTACACATGGACATAACATTTTTTAAATATCATTCAACAGCCATGCATACAGATAATACAGATACAGAACTCAATATCTCTACTGGCCCCTAATACACATCACTATAAATGCACTTAAAAACATCCTAAAATCAATCCTATTGCCATTCCAACTGCAACGCCCGACCAGAAATCATTCTTTACATCTAATTTCGCCTTCGCTTCTCGTTGTTCTACTTCTCCCTCCACCAAGCGAACTAGCCTCCGATGATATTGGTCATGGCTATCAGATGCAAATCATGCTTCCACATTTTGTTCTGCCTCACTTCCCCACATGAAGAAATCACACCCAAGTGGGAAGTTTGGGCAATTGAAGTATGGACGACCGAGATTGTTTTCGGAGTTTTATATTCTCTCATATAAAACTAACGAGCAATAACACCTTGGTCCTTGCCTTCGACTGCCTGGATGGGTCTTCAACGTACTTCCTCGTCTAGATGACACCATCTTGCAATCAAAATAAAAAAAATTAGAATAAAAAGTATTGGAAACCTTAAAAATTAATCACAAAAATTAGACAAGAAATTACAAGGTTACTTTGAATCATGCTTTAAATTAATCTTGTTTTAAATTAAAATAAACATTCAATGATTTAAAAGTTTTGTTTTCTCATTAATCTTGTTTTCTCATTAACCACCAGAGTAAAGATTCTCATTAACCTTCATTGAAGCACAACACAAATTGAAGCAAATTAAACTACAAATCAAACAAATTTCTGCTTAAACAACAAATTTAAAACACATTCTATTGATTTTAAATAATATTTAATATCCATCTCACCAAAGTTTCCATGCACTTGGTTCCCTCGCACAACTTATCAACGACCATAATAGATCAACCTTTTAATATGCATCAGTTTGATTTTAAACAACTCAGCATGTTGGATGAAATTCCCCTTTACAATCTCCTTTCCAATCAAAATTGACAAGGGACCTAGCAAACGTGTAAGACCACTGCACCACTAAAGTTGAGGGTCACCTGATCCTCGTTGCAAGGGTGGTCCGATCGGATGAGGGATTGAAGGGCGGGGGATGAAGGGCTTCCAACTGGCGGCGGGGTTTAGGCCTTGATTGAGCGAGTGGGGCCGACAGATGCGAGATGGGGTTCGGTAATGATCTGTGAGGAGGGGTTCGGTAGCTTCCAATATTGGAGGGGTCGGAGGGATGCGGCAACTTCCAAGCTCGGGGATTTCCTGCCAACCCTAGATGGGTTCTGAGTTCCTTTTTCTTTTTCTTTTTTTGGTGTGTGAGTTCCCGTGAAGCTGTGATAGAGGGGGAATCGACTGAAGCTGGAGAGAAGACGGGGTGTCAGGCAGCAGTTACAATGTGGGGGGCTTTGTGGAAAAAGGAGTTGGTTTTTTTGCAAATAAACCCACAGACTTTCTACAAAAGAGCCCATGTGAAGGTGCCAACTTGGACGAATGGGGAAGCGCCACATATGACCACCTGATCCAAGGGATCAGGTGGCACCTTTTCCCCATTCATCTCTATAGATAATACTAATAAAAATTTGAAAATAGAGAGAAGCACTAGGCTTGAAATCATATCTCTTTTGTCGATTCCAGTCCCCATTCATCCTATATAATTCAACGCCCACTTCCCTCAGACCATTCATCTTTTCTCTCCACTCGACTTGTTCTTGCCCTCTTTTTTGCTGCTTCTATGATCAGCTTAGATCAAGGTCTATAATGGGCGATACCTCATCTGCCTCCTCTAATGGGAGTAATGGGGAGAGCAGGAGGAAGAGCTGCTGGTACGAAGAGGAGATTGAGCAGAACTTGAGATGGTGCTTTGCTCTCAATAGGTGCTTGCTTTGTTCTTGATTCTTGCCTAGAGAGATTCAATTTTTGTGGGGGTATTTTGAAAACTATAACTAAAAACAAAACCTGTTGTCAATAACTTTATTTTTATTTTTCAATAACTGCAGCATACTGCACACTGGAGCTACTCAGTACCAGGATATTGCACTGCTAGATACAAAACCCTTTGGAAAGGTCTTTATACTAAATGCATGCATGATCATCGAGTTGCTCCAACTCCATGTCCATGCTAGCAACTAGTGCCAACAACACCCGAATGGATGTGTGTCACACCACCGGTGAGAATATCTCGTTGTAGTCCTCTCCTTTCCGTTGTGCAAATCCCTTGGCCACCAGTCTTGTCTTGTACCTGACATCATTGCCATCTTGGGTTAAGCTTTCTTTTACCTTGTAAATCCAATGACATCCAATGGCATGCTTCTCGATCTGTAATGGCACCAACTCCCAAGTGTCATTGTGGTGAAGGGACTCCATCTCCTCGTCCATAGCTCCTTGCCACTGAGCGGCATCACCTGAGTCTATGGATCCACCATATGTCGTCGGCTCCTCATGCTCCAGGTTGAGTGCATATGATGCCATGTCATCGAAAGAATATCCCGCATAGTCCCATGCTCCAAATCTCTCGGGTGCCTTCTTCACCCTATTAGATTTTCACGTTCGTTCATCACCTGCAAAAGTGTCAACGCATACCTAAGATGAACCAGGTGTCTGCTCATGGTCCTCAACATGGACCTCATCATCTCTCTCAACTGGGACGTCAACCATCAACTCTAATGACGTGTCTCCTTTTGAATGAGAATGCTTCGCCTTGAGCATTGCATCCTCATCAAAAGTGACATGTCGGCTCACAATCGCTTTCTGACCCTCACTTCTTTGCTCTTGGATCCAACTTGTCGCCCCTCTCGTGCACATACGCCGGGCAACCCACAATGCATAGCTGTAGCCATATCTAAAAAAGATACACTTATTTGCTCTTGGATCCAACTTGTCGCCCCTCTCATGCACATACGCCGGGCAACCCATAATGTGCAAGTAAGAATAGTCTCCAGTTTCACCACTCCACATCTCTTCGGGAATCTTGTAACCAATAGCCACTGATGGAACTATGTTCACGATATGCATAGCAGTGGTAAGAATCTCTCCCCAAAATTCCTTACACAAATTGGCTGAATGCCTCAAGCATCGCACTCGCTCTAACAATGTCTGATTCATCTGCTACAACACACCATTCGACTACGGATCTCCAGGTGTGCTAAAATGATGGTGGATTCCATGGAATATGCAGACATTCCTAAATTCCCTTGAGGTATACTCACCTCCATTGTCAGACCTTAGCACCTTCATATGCTTTTTGGTTTGCTTCTCTACCAAGATCTTCCACTCTCTAAATATCTCAAACGTCTGGTCCTTTGACATCATCAAATACATCCAGAATTTGCGAGAGTAGTCATCTATGAACAAGACAAAGAATCTAGCTCCTCCTCTTGATGGCTCTGGACACGGTCCCTGCACATATGTGTGTACATAGTCAAGTGGTCCCCTGCTAGTGTGCTTTCCCGTGTTGAACTGCACCTTTGTCTTCTTTTCGTACACACAGGATTCGTAGAATCCTACACTCTCATTTGTAGCATCAATCAACTTTTTCCTTCGAAGTACATCGAGGGTCTTGTCACATGGATGACCCAAGCGATAATGCCACAACTTGGCTGAATCTTCGAAACTTGAGCTAGTAGCACCGACATCTGCATCTCCTTCCACTGTGGTACCTTGAAGGGCATATAAGTTTCCCACTTTCCTTCCCTTCATGACAACCATGGCTCCTTTCAAAACTCTCAATTGGTCTTTCTCAAAGACCGACTTGCATCCAGCATTGTCCAAAATGCCTATAGAGATTAGGCTCTTCCGCAGATCTGGGACATTCCTCACATCAGCAAGTGTTCTCACTATGCCATCATGCATTTTGATTCGGACGGTTTCAATACCGGCAGTCTTGCACACTGCATTGTTCCCCATGTGAATTGAGCCTCCATCTTCCTTGGGACTGTATGTAGCGAACCAACTTCTATGCGGAGTCATATGGTACGAGCACCCGCTATCCATAAGCCAAGTAATGTTTGCATCTCCTACAATCCATGCTGCAAACATTTTCGGATCTCTACCTTCATCATGGATATGCATACCATCAATCCCAATGATGCTGAACCGGACTCTTTATCAGCCTCCTTGCCTTTCTTCCTATTCTTGTTAGGACACCGGTTCGCAAAATGGCCCTTCTGCTGGCAATTGTAACATGTGATCTTCGCAAATCTATCCTGTGAATGTCTCGACTTGGAGCGGTCATTGTGCTTCTTGTGACCTCGTCTCCTTTCCTGTCGACCTCTCACATGTAGTGCATCCTCACGGTTACTCACATGATCTCTATCTTGAACCTTGCCACATATTTGCTCGGTGTGGAGCACCGCCTTCACCTCTTCCATGGTAAGAGTCGTTTGGTTATAAATCAACGACCGAACAAACTGGTTAAACTCCTCAGGCAATGAACACAACATGATAACCGTCTGTTGCTTATCTTCAATCTTCACGTCCATACCCCACAACTCTAGCACTATCCGGTTCAATTCATCTATGTGATCCTTCACAGCTGATCCAGACTTCTTCTTGAGAGTATACAACTGCTGAAGCAAATAGAGACTGTCGTGAATGAATTCTTCATGTACAGTCCCTCAAGATTCTCCAGATGTCAGACGACGTTGCTTCATCCAAAACTTCTCTCAGGACATTATCTGCCAACGACAACTGAATTGCATTGTTTCCTTCCTCTCCATCTCCATCCTAGCATATTCTTTCACCTCCTTATCGATAATCTCCTCATCGAATACGATGTGGTAACACCATGTCTGCATCAGAACATTCTTCACCTTCGTCTGCCAGATTCGAAAGTCATTCTGGCCAGTAAACTTCTCAATGTTCAATGTTGCTAATGAAACCATCTTCACCACTAACTTCCTTCACAAAAGAACCAAGCTTTGATACCACTTGTTGGAATCAATGATACCAAATGGAGATTCTTGCAGAAATAGCCAATCCTACAAGCTGATCAGGAATCTATGACTAGCAAAATTGAACCTCAAATAACCCAACAAAATCCCTACGAACTTGTAAATAGAAGCAGCAAACGAATAATAGCAACAAAATCAAATCGCAGACACACAAGAGTTTTACCCTGGTTTGGTTGCGCACAACCTGCGTCCAGCAATTCTGAGATGATTCCATTATCAGATAGATCCACAATTGGGTTACAATATATCTTCCGCTCATGTGAGTAATAACTTGGCTAAAAGCACAAGTCCTCACAATCTCAGTCAAGGAAGAAGAAATCAAAAGGAGAAATGAAGAGAATCGCTCAACTTCACAAACAATCTCCTAACCCTAATCTCTCGACGACGATCTCCAATGGCGACGGTTACTCCTCTCCAAAAGTTCCAGATCTGAAAATAGGCATTGCCCTAATCTAATGAAGCATTAGGATTAAATAAGACCCCCCAAAACAATGAGGAAATGATCTAGGCCGTCGACTGAAAATTGTCAGCCATGCGCCACTCGGTCGAGCAGGCTCACCGTTCGATAGAGCGGTCTTCTAGTTGCTGCTACCGCTGGGGGGGAGGAGAGTGCACTCGATCGAGCGACATCACAGCTCGACCGAGCTGACGTTCCCTGTAGAGCTCTCAAAACAGCCCAACTCTCTGTAATTCAGAGCGCACTGTAGCTCGATCGAGTATACTGTCACTCGACCAAGCAGATGGTAGCTCGGTCGAGCAGTAGAGTACTCGATCGAGTATGATACCAATGCTGCTTTCTGCCTGCTCTGTATCTGCTCCGCACCTGTAGCTCGGTCGAGCGACTGGGACAGCTCGATCAAGTGACCTGGGAAAGTGTTGTATGAGGCTTGAATCACAAATTTTAACATCTCTTCCTCCTCCAACAACCCACGAGCTGATCTTGAGCGTGCTCTCTCTCGACTCAGGCCGGCTGGATTCCGAGGGGTCGGCATAATAAGGTCTACTTCCGAGGTGTCGAAGCCATCCATACTCTGGTCGAAGGTATGGATCCCAAATTGGCGTAATAAGACGATGACCGAGGCTTGGATCCGTGCTCTGGTCGAAGCCATCCACTAGAGCTCCACTCAAACTATTATCTATTTAGCTGGCAGAGCTTCGCAGGTCTCTCCCCCCCACTTGGATTTCTTTATTCGTCCTATGTTTCCAAATTATCTCGAATAATCATCTTAATACTAATAAGCGATTGGATGGCTGATGTCTGTTCCTAGAGCTTCGAACACGATTCTTGAAGTTATTGTTCTCTATTCCAAGATCTTCATGACTCAATTGCTTGGCAAGGTAACTGACCCATCTGTCCCAAATTGATTTTTTTCATCGTAGTTTTTTGTTGGTCATTTCAACGACCACCTGGTCAGCGTGTTCAATCGATTGAGATCTCAATGAACGACTACTGCAAACCTTTGTGTGTTGTTTGTCTGTGAAGTTTTATAACATGTGGGCATGCTGTACTTAGAGGTTTGCAGACTGTAGGTGCATTCCTCTATTACGTTCTATTGTTTATTTTGAGTATCGTTTTGATACAGCATGGAGACAAATTTTTCTTCTCAATTTTTGAAGTTCAGAAAAATCTAATCTGATTGAATTTTTAAACTGCCTTTAAGACTGACTTTTGTAGGCTACTTTGCACATGCATCAGAGAGTAGCTGTTCCAGGGAATTTTGGATATGCACATTTGCATTAAATTGGTTATGTTCATATTAATAAGATATATATTTTTTCCTTCTGAAATGGTGCCTGGTATCTACTTTAGGTCCAAAAATATCACTTGATAATTGATATTTGTTGTAGCATTCATTCATTAGCCATGTACTTGATAACCACAAACTTTAGTGCTTATTACCGCATTGTCTCATTATCCAATTGATGCCTAATACCTTATTGATCGGAAGTATGAAAACATCTTCATCTACATCGTTTAAGGTTTTTCATGTGTTAAATGTGCAAACTCAAATGCGGTAGGCCACTATTTTATGATAAGTTGTCAACCCTGCTATGGAGACCAACTCAATTTCAAGAAAACTTCATGAATGAATTGAGCTTCATAGCATGCAACGAACCTAGAGGCACCCTCGGTTGAGTGAGTCAAGCATGATGATTTATAGGGGTAAAAAGATTCGAAGAGGGCACATAAGGTTTTCCATGATTAAATTTGTGCGGGATGTGTTGATGATGCCTACTATTTTAGATGAATTGTGGGAAATTTTGGATCATAGTAATTGTAGTTCTATTTTACAAGCTGCCAATACTTTGCAGTCTTTAATGCTATAATCAGTGTTTATTTGCTTGCTCAATTTCAAAATTATTCACTTCTACAATACATTTGAAACCCTTCTACCATGTGACATGGGAACTGATATTTATGATTTGATTGTGTTGTTGATAGTGACTCACATAAATGCCAAATATATCTATATTACATTTGAGGGATCTTTTTTAGAAACCCATAGGATTTCATCAAGTTGATCCATTTGGCCGTCGAATAGTATACGATCAATGCTATGTTTGTCTTTCAAGTAGAAGCCTTTTTGTTTAATTTGGAGTGGAAAAGCTTATTTCCTGATGTTTTGATCGAGTTCAAAGCTCACGTGTGATTACTATCTTGATGAATGTTCATAAATTATTAGGATCAATATAGTTGTTTTTAAGATGCTTATTATGTAATTTTTAGGCACATGTTGGGAATATTTGTACCTGTAAATTCAATTTTATAATGTTTAGATTGGCTTTGATTATATTTTAGTCCTATTAGTTTCTGTAGTAAATTATTTTTTTATTCACTTTGCTGTTTAGAAAAATGGTAAACCTTTTCAAGATCAAGGGCCATACGAAAGAAGATGCTGCAAACGCCAATGTGAGGGTACCTGGAAAGAAGCAAAGAATAGGGGAATTGCATCTTCCTAACGGTTTTAAATATTCTTTCGAAATTTTCTTCTTTCTTCGGTTATTTTCTTAGCAAATTAGTATATTAATCTTAAGCTATGAGTTTTACCCACTTATATTTAGGTCACTATTAAAGGCATTAAATGGGAAAAATACAATTAGCATAATTGTGTATCACCTTCTGACTATTGTGTTGGGGTACAATTCATGCATTTCTTTTCATATTTGTTTGTTTACTTGAGTTTGTTTTAGTGGATTGATTGTGTTGCTATACTTATGGATATTCTAAACTTTATGAAGCATCTATAGTAGGGCTAGCTAAAATTGATTGTGATTGACATCGTGAAATTACTAAGTTATGTTTCATCTTCTTTGTACGCTAGCATTTTGGCCGATGACTTTCATGTCGATGGGCTTAACTTCTTATGTAGGATGTTGGATGGTTGGTCTGATCTGGTTTTTCTAACCCTTACTCCCCCCTTGATTTCAACGCACTCGATTCTGTCTGGATCGACACCACCAAGGTAATTTACGATGCCATATTATTAGCAAAACCCTCGCTTTCTTAAGTTTTTAAAACTAATTTTTTGTACGTTTTTATGATTGTAGCTTCTCTTAGTTGTGAATTGCAGGTAAAGTGCATGCTTCTTGATCCTTACAATCAAACGGATCACCTCGAATGCAAATTGAGGCTGGATGGCAGTCTCTTTGTGATCACCAAAATGGATCCTTGATATATAACATGTAGGATTTTTAGACTCATCAAGATTATTGATTTTCTTAGTACATTTGTAATAGTTGAACTTAGGTGCATCCTAGTAGATTTTTTGACATTACTTCTATTTTGACAACATAGTATATATACACACACACCTTGCTTTTCTGTAAAAATTACAAGAGATTGGGTTCATTTGAGCTGGAAAGCTTTGGATTCGAGCAAGATTTCCCACCAAAGCTGGGAATTTTTTTATTTCAATGAGGCCAAATGTTTGAACTTCAACATCTTGAAGCAATTTCTCTCATTTGGAACATTTTGGTTGCTGTTTCTAGATAAAAAGATCTGATTACCTCCTCCTTAGTACATTTGTTAAAGTTGAATTTAGGTTGCATCATAGTAGAATTTCTTGACATTACTTCTATTTTGACATCATAGTATATATATACACACTTTGCTTTTCTGGAAAAATATATAGAAAACTTAAGAACTGAAAACTTAAGAACTGAAATTTAAGAATTGAAACTACTAGATATACTATGATGCCAGTATATATAAATATTTAAGAACTTAGCATCATAGTATGATGCCAGTATATCTAGATATTTAGTTATAATTTGATGCCAGTATATCTAGACTTTAGACTAATCTCCAATGTAGAAAACTTAAGAACTGAAATGAAAGTTTGCGATCAATTCAATACAACCTTAAAAATTAAATTTATAAATAATGACTTGTATTTTCGGATACACTGAAACTGAGTTCTATTTATGTATATCTTCATTTTTATTATACCGATGTGTTAATCTCATTAATATACTTGCATTAAGTTAGTCTATTTAAATCTTGTTATTATTATTTTAAAGATTTCAAATCCAAATGTTTTCAAATTTAAATGTTTTCAAATTCAAAAGTTTAACATCCAAAATTCAAACCCTTTCAAAAGCTTTCCTTTCTGACCCTAATAAAATCTAGACTAAATTAGTATTATTATCTCTCATTAAACCCATTAATCCCCCTAATTATTAGTATGATTCAAACCTTCCTTATTAGCTTAGCTTTAATTTCCCTATTAATATTTAAAATTCAAACGTTCCTTAAATCATTGCTATTAATTTTTCCTAATCAAAAACATTAAAACAAAATCAATTAGTATTAATTTCCCTAATAAATATTATTTTAAAACAAATCTTTTAAATTTCAAACTCTTTCTATTATTAAACCTATCCTATTATTTTTCAAACCCTTTCCTATTTTATTCCCTTACTCTAACCCAACCCAAGCAACTCATGCACGCAACACACACACAACCCCTATACTCTCCACAAACCCAAAGCACAACCCAGCCTATTACAAAATAAAACCCTAAGGAAACCTAGCAACCATCCTATTCTAAAAACCCCAAGCCCTACAAACCCTAAGGCCGCAAGATACACACTTTTCCTACTTCTAAAACTCTACAGCCCCTCCCCTTCCTATACAAACCTAGCAGCACTTTCCCTACAAAAACTCGAAGAGAATAAAGCCCAGGTTCTCTACTCCCTCTCTCTCTAAACACTAAAACCCTAGCCCAGAATCGCACAACACCCTCAGCTACACACAACCCCCTTATCTATCAAAAACACACAACCCCTCATTCTCATCCATGTGCGTCGCCTACGCGCATCCCCGACACCGCCACAGCAATACCACGAAGCCATCCACATCCTATTCCTTCTCTCCCCCTCTCACACCTCCGGCACCGCCTGCGGATCTTCTGACCACCCCCTCAAACTCGCAACCAAACTTCCTCCGACGTCGACCTCCCACATCAACCCCGACTGCTACCTCCCTCTCCTCTCTTCCTTCCCGACTGCAAGCCCCGTCCGTCCGCAACCCAGAATCCAACCTCCCTTCGCCAGTAACACCACCAAGCCACCGACCCTCCCTCCACTCGAAAACCACACGATGCCACTCCAAACCCTCCCTTCGATCATCTCCCTGATCACCACTTCAGCCTCCTCTCTCGCCCTACGCCAGCTCCTCCTTCCACGACTCGTCGTCGTCGTCGCCGACCACCAACAATCCCAGAGCCCGATCTGCAACACCCTCAGCTTTCCCTTCCATCGCTTCCAACCCTACCTCCCTCAACCCTGCAACAACCTACTTCCTCCCGCCTCCCACCAGCGACCCACGGCTACAACTTCCCCGCCCCTTTCCTCAACACACCTCCAGCAACCCTACCAGCCTGAAACCCCAAACCCTCTATCTTTCGGTCACCGCCAACAAGCTTCTATCTCTCCCCGAGATCTGACCTCATGACCGGACCTCCCCTTCCCCGACTTCGCCGTGGGCTCCATCTGTAATTACACGGAAACCTAGCATGCAAACTGTGAGTGTAATTTATTTTCATATGAACAGTAAATCACATGTAGGAACAGTGTTACAAGTTATATAAATGGTATATTATATAATTATTAGTACAAATATATCAGATAATATGAACTTCAACTTTTATATTACATATCCTATACTGTTTCATAACATACAAGTTACATGAGTTAAGATTACATATATTTGTTATATAAATTATAATAAAACTTATGTTATAAAGTTAATATATATTATCTTAGTTAGTTAATTATACATACATTAGTTTATATATGTTAATATATAATTTAGTGAACATTAACTATATGTTATGTTATTATTTGGATGGTTTAACACCTTTAAATTAATATCTCGAATCTAATGACGCAGATACATCCGCGTTTTTCCCACAACCTCGTCGACAACAAAATCACCAAAAACAGGCAAGCATGCAATTTAATACTTGTTTTTATTTAAATGTTACTCCTTTAAACTTGAACTGTGATATCTTGTACACAAAATTGCCATATGACACATTGACACTAAAACCCCTTAAACGCACCTTTGTGAATTGCTAAACTTGAATCGTGTGCATGTGTGTGGACACCATTAAGAAAAACGAATATACCTTGTTACAACCTGAAATGTACATACAATGAAGTGAACAACTTGGATAATCATAGAACATGATAGCCGGTTTTGGCTAAATCATAGATATTGCATGTTGTTGGCTCATAGATGTTACATGTCATTTGCTCATAGATGTTACCTGTCGTTGGCTCATAGTTGGCTACTATCGTCAGTCACATGTGACTAGTCTGGCTCGTGTTTCAGTATGGTCACATATGAAGTCTGGCTCGTGTTCCATTATATGGCGGTTTAGCATTCTGGCTCGTGGTCCAGAAAGTACATGTGGGTTGGGTTGGGTTCCCGACCACTAGCCGGTAGTAAAAGGGTCGCCTTCGGGGGCACATGAAGGTGATTCACTTTCTAGCTGTCTAAAGACGCGAACCTTAGTCACGGACTTGCACACACAATTAAACAACTTGAAAAACGATGTTACCTTATAGAACTGTTGTTGCTTTATTTTAAAATTGAACTACCATGTTTCCATTCATAATAGAACTGACATGCTAGTGTAAATATTTATAATAGCTTTAACTGCCATATATAATCTTTTGCATATCTTGCCAAAGGTCCCATCTTAACCATAACTTGCCAAGGACCCTTGCTGACATACATTCCATGTTGTTTAAATATATGTCAGGTCACTAGACAGGATAGATGAAGGACGAGCTGATTGAGGAGACTGACCCGCTAATCCTGGAGTTCTCCCCACTGCGGACTATTTGCTGGGATTCACTTGTTGCGGCTTAAATTTCATTTTACGTCATTTTGTAGGGTTATACCCAATTGTAGAACTCTGTTGTGTTGGCCATGCTTGGGGCCTTAATATTTTTGAGTATTTCTTATTTGGATGTTGGCTTAAATTTTATAGTTATCTCTGTTGTTCTGAATGCATTGCAACTTCTTGCATATGGTTTATATTCACAGACGCTTATTGGGTCTGAGCTTCACAGCTCCAACCCATGTGGACCCGCTCACGTCCTCGCTCCCAAATATAATGGGAAGCGGGGTGTGACAGGTTTTAGTGGTGGCCCATGCAGGTCATGCATTATGCAAAACTCATAACAATGGAAATACTAACAATAGCCAAAACATCTGGATTTAACTTATACACAAAAATTTACCCGAGATTCTTGTCTCAGTATGGTAGAGGGACCCAACATCAGAATTGTAGGAAGATTTAATTAGACATTGATTCTTGTTAGTTAGACCCACTTGCTAAGATTTAGTTATTATCATCTTAGGTGTTATCTTAGTGGCCTCCCTCCCGGCTCTGAATTTATTTGATTCCGGAGCTTCTTTGTGTATTATATCCCAGAAGTTCGTAGTCAAGCACTCGGTTCCTACCTACCCACTTCCCAAGAGATGAAATATCACAACCGGAAGTGGCATAGTGAGTGTTGCCTTGGGATGCAAATCATGTCCTTTAGTGATTTGCGGACATGAGCTCTATGCAGACTTCATGGTCTTGGACACCCCCAATGTTGATGATATTCTTAGCATGGACTGGTTAGGGACTTTCTATGCTACGTCAACTGTCACAAGAAGAAAGTAGTATTTGAAATTATCGACCATCCGGTGTTCGAATTCATCAGTGGTAGTCGTTCACTCGGACCTATCAGATTGCGAGCCCAGCCGAACGAAGCGATCTTCGCATCTATGCAAGTCGAACCGGACAAGCCTGTAGTGGTTCGAGACTTCGAAGATGTATTTTCGGAGGACATTTCTGGATTGCCACCTGCCAGAGCTTTGGAGTTCAGTATCGACCTGATGCCGAATACTCAGCCAATCTCGAAAACTGCTTACTGTATAGCTCCAACAGAACTTGAGGAGCTACGGAAGCAGTTGGATGATCTGTTGCAGAAAAGATTCATCCATCCCAGCGTGCCTCCCTGGGGGTGCGCCTGTTCTGTTGGTCAAGAAGAAGGATGGAACGAGAAGAATGTGCATGGATTATCGGGAGCTAAACAATGTCACAGTGAAGAATAAGTACCCGTTACCTCGCATCGATGACATCTTCGATCAACTTGGTGGATCACGAGTTTTCTCGAAGTTGGATCTCATGAGTGGATACCATCAGGTGAAGGTCAAGAACAAAGATATCTACAAGACGGCCTTTCGGATCAAGTATGGACACTGCGAATTCGTTGTCATGCCATTCGGTGTGACCAACGCTCCTGCAGTATTCATGAATCTCGTGAATCTTATATTTTACGAGTTTCTGGATAAATTCGTAGTGATATTTATTGATGAAATTTGGTCTATTTAAAGAGCGAGAAGGAGCATACCGAGCATCTGTGGATTATTTGGAGACGCTTCACCGTCATCAGTTGTACGCTAAGTACATCAAGTGCAAATTTTGGCTGGACCGTATCGCATTCCTTTGACATGTGGTATCGGGTGATGGTATCTCTGTCAACCCAGAGAAAGCTGCTTCAGTCAGAGATTGGCCTACCCCTCGGTCGGCATCAGATATCAGGAGTTTCTTAGGATTGGCGGGTTACTACCATCGATTCATTCAGGATTTCTCGAGGATAGCAGAGCCCATAACTCGACTGATGAGGAAGGACGTCAAGTTTATTTGGTCAGACTCTTATGAGCAGGCATTTGGGACTTTGAAAGAAAGGCTGACATCTGCACCGGTTCTGGCTATTCCAGATAGGACTGAAGGATTCGAGATCTTTTGTGATGCCTCGGGCAAAGGTCTTGGATGTGTTGTACATCAACATGGTCATGTGGTCGCATATGCATCACGACAGTTGAAGGTTCACGAGGAGAATTATTCGACTAGCGACTTGGAGCTAGTCGCTGTCATATTTGCCCTAAAGTTTTGGGAGACATTTCTTACTAAGTGAGCAAGTAAAGACCTTCAGTGATCACAAAAGTTTGAGATATATTTTCACTCAGAAGGAGTTGAATATAAGGTAGAACCATGCTTATGGTATATGTAGATATATTTATATTAATTGAGATGTTTGTAGTGTATATACATATAGTGTGTATGGGCGTGTGCTCATGTGTGGACATGTATGTGCTTAGTTATATGTATCTATATTCATAGTATGAATATGTGTATCGTATGTGTAGTAGTAAGTTATAATATTGTATTGTACTACTTGCCCTATGGAATGATATAAGTGCGTGTGTTTAAATGTATGCTAGGAGGTATACATGATTGTATGTTGTAAATAAGTGTGTGTGTGTGTGTGTGTGTGTGTGTGTGTGTGTGTGTGTGTGTGTGTGTGTGTGTGTGTGTAACAATATACTAGCCTTATGTAAATTACTATGGTTGTGTATACTAGTGTGAACATATAGTTTGCATGTCTATGTCTTGTATAGATACGAGATAGGTGTAATAGTGTGAGTATGGATATGTGTGTAAGGTGTAGGCACGTAATAGAATTTGAATGTGTGTGACTATTTAATATATGTATGAGTGTATGCGTGTGGGTGAACACTGTGTTTATTATAGTGTATGTATGTCTGGAGTAGAGGGATCTTAGTGCCTAAGTCTGCTCACCCCTAAGTTGGCCCTACTCAAGGAAGTAAGAGGATGGACTTGATCTTAAGGTGGGTAGATTGTAGTGGCCTAGTGCCATATTAGGAGGATATGTCTATTTTGTGCATGGTGTAGTGTATTGTGTGCATATACGAGTGTAGTGATATGTATTATATGGTGTGTGTAGCGTATTACGTAATGTGTAAAGTGATTGTGCCATTGTGGTATTATTTGACTGAATGTGATTGTGCTTATGTATTAGTATGGAGTGATATGTTTATACGACGCGTAAAACAATATGATTGGGGATTCTGATTGTATAAATATGGTAGTGTAGTAGTAATAATGTGAGTGTAATTTGGTATTATGAAAAAGTGGATATGTATGTATATAAATGTAAGTTTGATGTTTCGCATTACCATATTTAATTAGCGATGTATGTGTGAGTGTTAAATATTATTATAAGTATGATTATTAACTAGTGTTAGTAGTAGTAATACTATTGTTATTAGTAGTATTAATTGAATGTTCATGTATGATGATATGATTGTTGTTAACTATGGGTGATGTGTGAGCATAGCCGAGAGAGTGTGGCGTGTGTATATTGGAAGAGGAAATGCGCGGACACTATCCTTACTTATTCCTCGTATCTTGGTTGATAGGAATTCCGAGGACGGAATTTTTCAAAAGATGGGTAGAATGTAATGACCTGTATTTTCGGATACACTGAAACTGGTTTCTATTTATGTATGTCTTCATTATTATACTGATGTGTTAATCTCATTAATAGACTTGCATTAAGTTAGTCTATTTAAATCTTGTTATTATTATTTTTATGATTTCAAATCCAAATGTTTTCAAATTCAAATGTTTTCAAATTCAAATTTTAACATCCAAAATTCAAACCCTTTCAAAAACTTTCCTTTCTGACCCTAATAAAAACTAGAATAAATTGGTATTATTCTCTCCCATTAAACCCATTAATCCCCCTAATTATTAGTATGATTCAAACCTTCCTTGTTAGCTTAGCTTTAATTTTCCTATTAATATTTAAAATTCAAACGTTCCTTAAATCATTGCTATTAATTTTTCTTAATCAAAAACATTAAAACAAAATCAATTAATATTAATTTCCCTAATAAATATTATTTTAAAACAAATCTTTTAAATTTCAAACTCTTTCTATTTTTAAACCTATCCTGTTCTTTTTCAAACTCTTTCCTATTTTGTTCTCTTACCCTAACCCAACCCAAGCAACTCACGCACGCAACACACACACAACCCCCATTCTCTCCCCAAACCCAAAGCACAACCCAGCCTATTACAAAATAAAACCCTAAGGAAACCTAGCAGCCACCCTATTCTAAAAACCCCAAGCCCTACAAACCCTAAGGCCGCAAGATACACAGTTTCCCTACTTCTAAAACTCTACAGCCCCTCCCCTTCCTATACAAACCTAGCAGCACTTTCCCTACAAAAACTCGAAGAGAATAAAGGCCATGTTCTCTACTCCCTCTCTCTCTAAACACTAAAACCCGAGCCCGGAATCTCACAACACCCTCAGCCGCACACAACCCCCTTATCTATCAAAAACACACGACCCCTCATTCTCTTCCCCGTGCACCGCCTACGTGCGTCCCCAGCGCCGCCGCGGCAACACCACAAAGCCAGCCACATCATCTTCCTTCTCTCCCTCTCTCACACCTCCGGCGTCGCCTGCGGATCTTTCGACCACCCCCTCAAACTCGCCGTCAAACTTCCTCCGGCGTCGACGTCCCACATCAACCCCAATTGCTTCCTCCTCTCTTCCCCGCCGACTGCAAGCCTCGTCCATCCACAACCATCACCCGACCTCCCTCTACCTATAACACCACCAAGCCACCGACCCTCCCTCCACTCGACAACCATATGCCGCCACTCCAAACCCTCCCTCCGATCATCTCTCTGATCACCACTTCAGCCTCCTCTCTCGCCCTACGCCAGCTCCTCCTTCCACGACTCGTCATCGTCGTCGCTGACCACCACCAACCCCAGAGCCCGATCCGCAACACCCTCAGATTTCCCTTCCGTCACTTCCAACCCTACCTCCCTCAACCCTGCAACCACCTACTTCCTCCCGCCTCCCACCAGCGACCCACGGCCACAACATCCCCGCCCCTTTCCTCAACACACCTCCGGCAATGCTACCAGTCTGAAACCCCAAACCCTCTATCTTTCGGTCGCCGCCGACAGCTTCCATCTCTCCCCGAGATCCGACCTCACGACCGGAGCTCCCCTTCCCCGACTTCGCCGTGGGCTCCATCTGCAATCACACGGAAACCTAGCATGCAAACTGTGAGTGTAATTTATTTTCATATGAACAGTAAATCACATGTAGGAACATTGTTACAAGTTATATAAATGGTATATTATATAATTACTAGCAAATAACCCGTGCACACATGCACGTGGACTGAAAAAATGGTCGGAAATGGGGGAAAAATAAAAAGTGTGGGTGTGTGTGTGGAGGGGTCAGGGGCAAAAATGTAAAAACCGGAGTTGTATGTGCAAAATTCCCCCACCTCCTCTCTTATCCCTCAAATCTCATCTCTTATCTAAATTCTCTTGTCCAAATTCTCTTATCTAAATTCTCTTGTCCAAATTCTCTTATCCAAATTCTCTTGTCTTAATTATCTTATCCAATTTCTCTTGATAACATCCCTCTTTTATATAATAGATTATCCAATTTCTCTTGTCCAAATTCTCTTATCCAAATTCTCTTGTCCAAATTCTCTTATCCAATTTCTTTTGATAACATCCCTCTTTTATATAATAGATTATCCAAATTCTCTTGTCGGAGGGGGGGAGGGGGGAGAATAAAAAGTGTGGGTGCGTGTGGGGGAGGGTCCAGGGGCAAAAATGTAAAAACCGGGGTTGTATGTGTAAAATTCCCCACCTCCTCTCTTATCCCTCAAAATCTCATCTCTTATCCAATTTCTCTCGTCCAAATTCTCTTATCCAATTTCTCTAGATAACATCCCTATTTTATAGAATAGATTAGTACAAATATATCAGATAATATGAACTTCAACTTTTATGTTACATGTCCTATACTGTTTCATAACATACAAGTTACATGAGTTAAGGTTACATATATTTGTTATATAAGTTATAATAAAACGTATGTTATAATGTTAATATATATTATCTTAGTTAGTTAATTATACATACATTAGTTTATATATGTTAATATATAATTTAGTGAACATTAACTATATGTTATGTTATTATTTGGATGGTTTAACACCTTTAAATTAATATCTCGAATCTAATGATGCAGATACATCCGCGTTTTTCCCACAACTCGTCGACAACAAAATCACCAGAAACAGGCAAGCGTGCAATTTAATACTTGTTTTTATTTAAATGTTACTCCTTTAAACTTGAACTGTGATATCTTGTACACAAAATTGCCATATGACACATTGACACTAAAACCCCTTAAACACACCTTTGTGAATTGCTAAACTTGAATCGTGTGTGTGTGTGTGTGTGTGTGTGTGTGTGTGTGTGTGTGTGTGTGTGTGTGTGTGTGGACACCATTAAGAAAAACGAATATACCTTGTTACGACCTGAAATGTACATACAATGAAGTGAACAACTTGGATAATCATAGAACATGATAGCCGGTTTTGGCTAAATCATTGATATTGCATGTCGTTGGCTCATAGATGTTACATGCCATTGGCTCATAGATGTTACATGTCGTTGGCTCATAGTTGGCTACTATCGTCAGTCACATGTGACTAGTCTGGCTCGTGTTTCAGTATGGTCACATGTGACTAGTCTGGCTCATGTTCCATTATATGGTGGTTTAGCATTCTGGCTCGTGGTCCAGAAAGTACACGTGGATGGGGTTGGGTTCCCGGGCACTAGCCGGTAGTAAAAGGGTCGCCTTCGGGGGCAGTTGAAGGTGGATTCACTTACTAGCCTTCTAAAGACGGGAATCTTAGTCACGGACTTGCACACATAATTAAACAACTTGAAAAATGATGTTACCTTATAGAACATCTGTTGCTTTATTTTAAAATTGAACTGCCATGTTTCCATTCATAATAAAACTGCCATGCTAGTGTAAATCGTTATAATCACTTTAACTGCCATATATAATCTTTTGCATATCTTGCCAAGGGTCACATCTTAACCATAACTTGCCAAGGACCCTTGCTGACATACATTACATGTTGTTTGAATGTATGTCAGGTCACTAGACAGGATAGATGAAGGACGAGTTGATTGAGGAGACTGACCCGCTAATCTTGGAGTTCTCCCCGCTGTGGACTATTTGCTGGGATTCACTTGTTGCGGCTTAAATTTCATTTTACGTCATTTTGTGGGGTTATACCTAATTGTAGAACTCTGTTGTGTTGGCCATGCTTGGGGCCTTAATATATTTATGTATTTCTTATCTGGATGTTGGCTTAAATTTTATAGTTATCTCTGTTGTTCTGAATGCATTGCAAGTTCTTGCATATGGTTTATATTCACAGACGCTTATTGGGTCTGAGCTGTACCGCTCCAACCCATGCGGACCCGCTCGCGTCCTCGCTCCCAAATATAATGGAAAACGGGACGTGACATTATATAAATCCCTAGCTATAATTGAACTGAAACATCTAAAAATCACACCTTTTTAAAGCAATGATAATCTCGCCGAAAAAGATCAACAAATCTGAAAAATTCTACATTGAACCAGATTTAGTCTACAAATCACACCTTTTTGTTATGTTCCATTTGATTCACAGTCAATTTTTTAGTGTTCAAGAGGATGTTTCTCCTCTTTTACTTCTTTTTGCTGGATATAGGATGGCTAAAATCCATTGCCAAGTTAACAATTTTGCTCAAGGACGTGCTCAGTGCAGAAGATGATATTAAATCCTCACTTATATATTTTCATCTTCCCCCCTTTTGATGTCTTAGTCATTATTGGGAAATATGCAACATATAATGCTAAAGCATGAAACAGCTCGAAAATGCATGAGTTTCTAGAATAATCGTATCCCATTATGGTGCATGGTAGCTTGATTGCTCATCGGCTCCAATATTAGTACTTGAAGATGTTACTAGTTGCTCGGTTACTTTCAGTTTCGGTTTTGTTTCCTCGCCATTAAACTATTGTTATGGCATAATGTTGCTGATATATGCAGGTGTTGCAGGTGTTTCAGGAGCAATTCCAGTTCTACTAGACGGATGTGTTTGTTGCAGGACTAATATTTACTAGGCCTTGGCACTCGGTGGAAGAAGAAACAAACCGTATCAAACTGTATCATGATAAACTCCTTTCTTTGCAAGACTATATAAACAGAATTTGCCATGTTAGACACTCGGACACTTCAAGACATTTGTACACCAATATCCCGTAATATGGACATGTTTCATAAATCTATGAGGAAAATTGTTATCATAAAAAGGAAGGAAATATAGCAAGAATATCTGAAAGAATATAAAGGAAACGAGGAAGAAATAAAGACAAAAAAGGTTATGAGTCTTACATATTTTTACTAGTACGTTCATCCAAGCCCATGACATGCTCTTTTTAAAAAAATAAGTCAAAGCGATGGTAGTTAGATAAAAAGGATTGAGGAGATTTAAAGCCATAATTAATCTAAATGTGGAACGATTTATAGATTCTATTACATCCATGCCTCCGTCTCCTACAAGTAAAATTTGCCATGTCAACACTTTTGACACATGTATCCCGTGTCCAGGTAACACTGGTATTTGGAGCTTGGTCCTGTACAAAGTTTTGCCTCAAAAGCAAAGTGCATGGCACTATGAAATGAATCATATGTCACCTGACATGACACAACTTAATATTTGGTTATAGTTCACACTTGACAGATGATTAGCTATATTTTCCTGCATTTTCGTTTGTGACTTACTGGCACTGGATATCTATTCCTTTTCATTTAGCTATTTGTACAACTCCAGAAGAGCTAACGTTCATTGTGATCTTCAATGTCATGTAATTATTCACAAGTCTCACCTTTGTATTTATATATTTACTTCATTATTTTTATCTCCTTTTCCAGGTGTTTGTCAACGATCAGTTCCTAAATTGGGGAATAGGATCAAAGTCCGTATTATGTCAGCAAGAGCTTATCATTCCCTCTTTATGCACAACATGTAAGTATAAAATTTGTTACATAATACACTGAAGGAGTTGTTTCATGTCGTACGTTTCTATCTGTTTTATCTTCTTCTGACCCTTCTTCGGTGAAAGCCAGATAAGTCAACCACTTAACGCTATCTTGCCTGATTGCGTATGCATGTTAGCAGCAGTCTTTTGAGGAGTGCATAGATGAGCAATGCATGTTCAAAAATATCATGGATTAGTATGGTACTTAGAAAACCCCTTTTGCCAGTAACACGATGGGTGTCAGGTGTATCCGTCCCACGCCCGAAGAACTGGAGGAATTCGGTATTCCTGACTTCACAATATACAATGTGGGGCAATTCCCATGTAACCGGTACACGCACTACATGACATCCTCCACCAGCATTAACCTCAACCTCTCCAGGAGAGAGATGGTCATCCTTGGCATCCAATATGCCGGGGAGATGAAGAAAGGTCTCTTCAGCCTAATGCATTATCTCACGCCTAAGAGGCAAATCCTATCCTTGCATTCTGGCTGCAACATGGGCAAGGACGGTGATGTTGCCATATTCTTTGGACTTAGGTAAAATAAAGTTGTATCCCTGGAATATGGTGATTGCCGTCACATGCCCATTTGCATCCCCTACGCTCCCTACGTTTATGATTGCCCTCGCCCTTCCTCAGGTGTCTCTGTCATATATTGGAGGATCTCTTTGTTGTGTCATTATTGACATAGTTGTTTTGTTGTATGTTTCTTTTACTCGCAAGTACTGGTAAAACAACTTTGTCCACCGATCACAATAGGCTTCTCATTGGAGATGATGAGCACTGCTAGAGCGACACTGGTGTCTCAAATATCGAGGGCGGTTGTTATGTAAAGTGCATTGATCTGTCAAGGGAGAAGGAACCTGATATCAGGAATGATTGGATAAATGTTCTCATAGCATGTCATATAAATCACTTGGATAAATGTTCTCATATGCATTATGCGCCTATTCTAGGGGAATGAGTTCAATTCTTTGTTGTTTGACAGAATTCTTCTTTATGTGCATGTTCTGGGGGCACAAATTGTTAGCACAAATTTAGCACAAATTGTTACAGTTGATCCTCAATCCTGTTTTTAACTAAAACACATTGTTATAGCTGTTTGGGCATAATTCAAAAAATGTTAGCAAATTGTTACAAAAACCAAAAATTGTTACAGCACATGTATAATCCTCAAGTCATCTTTAACAAATTGTTGCACACCCATATGAAAGAATCATATGGGTACAGCTAATCCTCAATCATGTCATCTGCAATATAAAGTAGCACAAATTGCACAAACTTCCAGTTATATATAGTCAACAGTTAGCACAAATTGTTAAATTATGCAAGTTAACATTTTCATTTTATGTGCATGTTCTCATATATTCTTTTAAATTATGTCATGTTCTCATGCAAGTTAACAGGCACAACTGGCCAAGTTATTTTGCAATGTTATATAATGCAAGATTAATTTTTTCGTGCGAATTTTGTTAACTAATTCTAGGTACTTGATGTTTGGTCTGGAATTCAAGTAGCTATAATTTTTGGTGTAGCTAATTCAAGTAGCCATGGAACAAAAAAATCAAAAATTGCATCTACATCAAGTAGCAATTTGAACATCCAAACTAATTCCAGCTACTTGATGTTCAAACATTTGGTTAACTAATTGTAATGTAGCCCAACAAGTTTTGTTAACTAATTCCAGCTAATGTATCCAAATTTCCCGGCAAAGCTATTAATTAACAAAAAAACTTAATAAAAAAATCAAGTAGCCGTGGAACATAAAAATCATGTCATATAAATTAACAACATGTATTTCATATATGAGAACCTGTCATATAAATCTTGTTATATAAATCAACTTCTTATGTGAACATGTATTCCCAAGTGATGTTTCCAAGTGATGTAGTTATATAAATCTACTTTATGTGAGAACCATTATATAAGAAATTGTATTTATATCCTGTCATATAAATCAGTTGGATAAATGTTCCCATATGCATGATGCGCATGTTCTGGGGTAATGAGTGCAATTCTTTGTTGTTTGACATGATGATTCTTTATGTGCCATTTCTAGGGGCACAAATTATTAGCACAAATTTAGAACAAATTGTTACAGCTGATCCTCAATCTTTTTAACTAAAACTCATTATTACAGCAGTTTGGGCATAATTCAAAAACTGTTAGCAAATTGTTACACAAATAAAAAAACTATTACAGCCCATGTATAATCCTCAGTCCTCATTAACAAATTGTTACACACCCATATGAAAGAATCATATGGTAATAACTAATCCTCAATCATGTCATCTGCAATATAAAGTTAGCACAAATTACACAAATTGCAAGTTATATAAAGTTAGCAGTTAGCACAAATTGTTCAATTATGCAAGTTAACATTTTCATTTTATGTGCCTGATCTTATATATTCTTTTAAATTTTTCCATGTTCTCATGCAAGTTTACAGGCACAACTGGAGACAAATGGGTCTATTTCTAGCAGTTTTTGTGAACGGTACTTTGGTATTTATTCATAACTTAATTCTTTTTAATTCCAACAGTCTTGCAGTTGCCAAGGAGGGCAAGCTTTCAATCGAAACTGTTGATGATATTCAGAAGCTTCACATTCGCTCGATCCCACTGGGAGAACATGCATGACAGATAGCCATTAGGAGCAGGCTTGGACTTTTGCCATATGTCGCTTTAAAAATTGCCATACAAGTACAGATGAAACTAAAACACATTTTGTTAGGCTATTGGATGATCAGACTTTTGAGTTTAAATCAACTTATCCATTGGATACTTAAGAATGGTTGCTCCATTAGTAGTTGTTCCTTCTCAGATGATAACAACATCGATTATTGTGTGGGAACTGCATATGTTTTGCCAGAAGAAAATGAACCAACCAAAGTAAGTAAACCATTCTCTTTGTTTTGAAAATGCCATCTACTCTGTCGTTGGTTGGATTGCAGGCCGGTAACATCTCAACGTCACTTCCTAATTTGGGAATCACCTCTTCAAAATACCATATGCTTATATCTTTTTAATACAAGATTATGTGATTGTACTAATTACCTGCGAAATTCAGTAACTACCTACAAAAATTAAATTAAGACTCGCCATATTGAACGCTTTAGAATTAAGGGGCATCTTCCTGTTATCTGCTTGATAACTTCAGATTCTAAACTCAAATTCAGGCACACTCTCAAACACTCCCTAGATTTTGTGAGAAGGGCGTCTTCCTATCATCTGCTGGAAATTTTACATACATAAAATGAAAATTTATTAAAACTGACTGAATTTAAATTATTTCCACCATTTTATATGTTAGAACCCACCCATAAAATAAGGGTCCATGCTGCCTTCCCTCCCAAATGTTGCGGTAGCAAACGATCGCTACGCTCAATTTTTCTGCCATGTTCATGTACGCTTTCTATTATCTCTTTGTTTCTTTTAGTGGTTTTGCTATTTTTTTGGTCTAATTATTTATAAGTTTGCAATGTGGGTAGAGTTCGTGAAGGATAATTTTTCCTCATCAAGTTTCTCATAAAGTGGAGTATTGTAGGGATTGGTTTTCTCATTTGATTGATAATTGGATTAATCGGTTAGAGCTGATAAGCTTCTTTTCTATGATGACAGAGAAGAGGAAGAAGAGGAGTCGCGAAGAAGAGGAGTCGCGATTGAAGTATCAATTTTTCTGTACCAATGATCGCGCTTGATGAGCTGAGCTGGACATGCAATGATGAAAATTGTGTATCGATTTTTCTATAGCAGGGATCGTGCTTTGCTCAAAGCCTCTTAGCCAATAAATTTGTACTATAATAGTCTCATCGTGATGATATACAAATTACAATAGTCATGTATGCTATTCTTTCTTTTATTTTTTTTCTTTTGTCCTTTTAAATGTAACATTGAGCCTGTATTTACACAGGAGTCAGCTCAAATGTTAATGTTGTGTTACATAATTAATTCAAGAAACGTATATTTGAAAAGGGGTAAAATGTTTGAAAATGCACAAACCCAGTCCATAATAGTCCAGGTGTTTCTCTAAACAAATAGTCCTAGATTCTTACTATGTGTGTTGATATGGAGCCTGAGAAGGTTAGCTTAGTGGCGTAGCATGACATTTATTTACGAAAATCCGAGGCTGTCCATTAGCAGTAATGATGCAAGGAGCTGAGAAGCTTACCTTTAAAGTGATAATAATACTAACAACAACAACAACAACTGATATTGAACACAATCTTAATATATATTGCTTTGATTTAAGTTTGCCAATATCAAATTTGTTAAGAACCCAAAAACCTAATATCAATCATCTTGGTACCCTTACATATAAGAAACTAACACTAAGCACATATATGATTCAAATATAAAACCATAATGTACTACCTAAGCATCAAACAATCGTATAACAATACAAGAAAAATTCCAACTTCTGTTGCCCTAAAAATAGTACTCGATGTCATATTATCACGCTTAGACTAATAATGGCAGAGGACAACCATAACAAGAAGCAGATCGAGGGATACAACCACTTTGAACCCGTCGATAAACGCCACCCAAAACATTAGACCATTGCATGAAGCTTGAGACGGAGCATGCAACTATAGTAGGGGTTGGCGTTAAAGCTGTTGTCTAACCTGACATAAAATGTCAATATAAATGCATTGATCTAATCTGATACATAATTAGCTAGAGCGACACACATAATCATACTTGTTTACGGGTGTTTTCTCACCATAGGATCGTTGACCAGCGATTGAGCGGTCAACGTGGTCAAGGGATCGGTTGAGATCCCTTGGGTACGCCAAGCACACGTGCGCTCAGCGTGGGCTGGAGATGGAGTCAGGGTCGAGCGCCGGATCCGAGCGGAGTGTCGGTTCTCGGTTGAAGCAGAGCGGAGGGGGAGCCTCGGCTCTGTCTTGATGGGCTCGGCCTCGGTCGGACGAGTGTCGAGGGGTAGCCTCGGTGCCTCAGTCAGCTTCTTCCTGAATAGACGAGAAACTCGTTAGGGGGGCCGGACCTTGGTTCCAGCCGTATCCCCTCCGATGCCTAAGTCAGATCAAAGTCTAAAGGGTACTCAGCGGGGTAGGTTCGACTCGAGAGGAGATCAATACGCTGACCCGCGGCACGAGCAGGGGGGAAAGGAATGGCGAAAAACCCAGGTTGTTAATGGTATACCTTAGATTAGAATACCTGGGGTTCGATCCTTCGCTCAGTTGTCCCTCCGGTCCTTTTATAGGGTCCTCGCCATGATTGCCACCCATCCACGCCGTCACGCCGTCCGCCCCTACTCACGCCCTCGAGATCCATCCCCACGATGTCGCCTGCCAGCGTCATGGGGGAGCCGATTGCGGGTCATGGGAATTTAGGCCTTACACCCCGGGGGAGTGGTTTCTTCCGGGGATCGTGGGCTGGCTACGAGCGTGTCGAACCGTGGACGGTTCGGGTTCTCAGGGGCCTCATTGATCGGGCCGCGTTTTCTTCGTGGGCCTCGTCCGACGGGGCCCAATCTCGCTAGCAGGCTTCTTGTCCACCGCTGGATCTTGGGCTTCCAGCCTTTGGGCTTCTCCAAAATAGTCGTATCAATTGCCCCCATCGTCCGAGCCGTTCGGGTTTAGCGGGTTCAGTTCGGGCGATGTGACTCTTTGGGATTTGACAAGCGCGTCAGTCGAGGCCAGCTCATTAAATGGGGGTCATCATGATGCGGCCCGTTTGATCTTCTCTTGGTGTGGGTTTCGAAACGTCGTCGACCCTCTGATGCTGCCACGTGCCCCTCTCCGGACGGTTTGTATTCCTTGATTGCCCCGCATATAAGGCACCGGCTTCCCAGACTTCAATCCTTTCGCGCTCTTCTGATCTCGATTTCGCAAGCTCCCTCTTTCCGTCATCCTTCTCCTTGCAACTCCTTCTCAAGGTAAACCCCTTCTTCTCTTTTGTCCCATGGCTACGCTTAGAATAGGCAGGTCGGCGTCAGGACCTAGGGATCCTCCGGCGCCTGGGTCTGGCAATGCCCGACCTTCGAGTCCCAGAGCCCCTTCGGGGGCCTATCCTGTTCGGGATAAGGGGAAAAGAAAACTTTTTGCGGACCCTGTTGGCGACGACGTGGCTCAGGCCGTTGAGAGATATGATGTTCCCTCGGTGGTCCTTAGGTCGTCGTCCAAGGTGACTTTCCCGGTGGTCGAGGAAATCCGGGAAAGGTATTTGTGTCATCCGTACGACGTCCGGGTCCCCTTTTACGACGAGCGGATTTGCTTTCCACGGGGTAACGAGGTCGGTGTTTACGTCGAGAGTTTTCGTCTGGGCCTCCGTTTCCCCCTTCATCCCTTCATCATCCAGTTCATGAAGCGCCTGATGGTGTCCTTGTGTCAGTTGACCCCGTATTCCGTCGCGGTGCTGACCGGGTTCATCATGCTCTGCCTTGCCCATGGCATAGAGCCGTCTCTTCCCCTTCTCTTCCATCACTATCGGGTTCAGTCGGTCGGCCAAGGGTCGTGGCAGCATCTCTGGGCTCGCACGGGAGGGAGTGTTTGCTCGGTCTCCCCCGCTGGGTGGGGGACTGGAGCTCGAGCTATGTTTTTGTCTTCTTCCCTGAGGACGCCGAGATACTGATAGGTTGGGGAGGGCTATGTCAGTACAACTTGACATTGACCCTCTCCGAGGCCGACCAGGCAACTGTTCGGCTGTTGTCATCCCTTTCCTTAGAGGAGAGGTCGGTCTGGCCTCTGCTGGATGACCTGCGTCTCAAAACCGTGATATGGTCCCCCGGTAGGCTCTTCATTTCTTTCTGTTTTCTCCCTAGCTTACCCTGATATTCTTTCCTTCTGCAGGGATGGCCAGACGCGAATTTACTTGAAACGTCAACAAACTCATCCGAAGGGGTGCCAGCCGAAGCCGAGGGAACCCATCGGGGCAAGCGCCGCGTCGCACTGTTGGCGAAGAGGTACGACAGGCCGAGCCTGCCGTGGGGAGAGTGGAGCCCGTGGAGATCCTTCCTGAGGGAGAGGCCCCCGGGGCTGGACACCCTCGCCCCGTCCGAGCCGAGGGAGGCGAGGCGGGAGCCGAGCTGACCCCCGCGCGCCCGTGGGCGGTCGGGGTACGGGGCGCAAGCGTTCTCCTCCTCCCTCTGCCGGCCTCAGCGAGAGGAAAAGGCGGAAGGAAGGTGATGAGATCCGTATTTCGACGGTCACCGAGGTGCCGTCAGCCTCCGGCGAGACTCTCCCGCTGACCCTGGTGACCACTCCCACCGGCTCGGCTGAGCCTTCCCTGGTGGGGGCCGGCGGTATGCTGGCGAACGCCCTGGCGGGCCCCGAGTTTGCCCCCGTGGACTCGGTGTTTGTCGACCAGGCCGTGGCTAACCAGTTGGCGTACGGCTCGATCCTCCCAAGGGATCGATCTCTCCTAGAGAGAGCTCCTACCGACAAGCTGTTGGACTCCTTGGTCTGGCAGCTTCAACAGGTTCGACTGCTCTATTGTTCTCAAAACAGTCTCTTGACTATTCCCCGTATAACTCCTTTCTTTGCACAAGCCACCACAATGGCCGTCAAGGCGCAGCGTCGAGCGGCCCAAGCGAGGGAGCTGGAAGAGACCGTTGCCCGGGAGCGCGCAAGGGCCGGGGAGGCCGAGGTGGCCGTCCAAGAGGCACGCATGGAAGCTCGTCATCTCCGACGCCGGGTGGACAAGCTTGCCGGTCAAGTGATGGATCTGCGGGGGGAGCTGGACGACGCTCTGAGGTCGGCCCGAGAGGCGAAAGAGGTGTTCCGCCAGGAGAGGAACGATCTCCAGAATGAGCTGACGGACTCGCGCCAGATGACCCGGTTTGTTGACGAGGTGGAGAGGGGCGTCTACGGAGTCCTGGGAGAAAGGATCACAGAGGTCCTTAGGGAGGCTTTCAGCTCTTACGAGGACCTTCTTGCCCCTCGGATCATTGACGTCGTTCGGGACTCCTTCCAGCATTTTACGGAGCGTGCCCGGCAGCCCTTCCCGCCCGTCGATCCCCTGCGCTCTGAGCAGGGCGAGGTGCCAGAGGATGCCTCCTCCAGGGCCCCGGGGTATTAGGCCTTGTTTCTCCCCCTCCCTTTTGGTTTATAATTTTGAACAATTTTAATTATATAGCCTTGTTGTCGCTGGGGGGGTTTTCGGACATGCGGGGACCCTCAGCCTTTTTGGTTTTTTCATTGTGCTGCGAGCTCCAGTTTTTGTTGGCATTCCCTTATTGTTCATGAGGAGGGCGAGGGGTTCTTAGGACACTGAACCCCGTCGGCATCTTATCGGTGCCCTCGTCTATTTCATCATGGTTCATCCTTCACTCGCAATAGATAGTTGCCTAACACGCGGCTTAGGTTGCCCACGATCTCGTAACCAGCCAGATTGGCGGGTCGGCGAGGTGGGCTGCTCCTTGGCTTAACTAGCCGACGTTTCCGTCTACTGGGTGAGCTACCCCCAACCTTGTGAGCGGGTGGATCGTTTGGTTAGCGAGGGGGGTTACCCCTTGGCTCATAATCGACTCATGCCCCACCTGCTGGGGGGTCACCCCCAGCCTTATGGGCGGGCGGATCGATCGGTCAGCGAGGGAAGCTATTCCTTGGCTTATGGCCGATCGATGTCCCCGTCTGCTGGGGGAGTTGCCCCCAGCCTTATGAGCGGGCGGATCGTTTGGTCGGCGAGGGAAGCTATCCATCGGCTTATGGCCAATCGATGTCCCCATCTGCTGGGAGAGTTTCCCCCAGCCTTATGAGCAGGCGGATCGTTTGGTCGGCGTGGGAAGCTATCCCTCGGCTTATGGCCAATCGATGTCCCTGTCTGCTGGGGGAGTTGCCTCCGGCCTTACGGGTGGTTTTAAGGATCGGCCTGCTGGGAGAGTTGCCCCCGAGCTCACGGTTGAGCTTCCAGATCGGCTTGCTGGGGGAGCTGCCCCCAAGCTCACGGTCGAGCTTCCAGATCGGCCTGCTGGGGGAGCTGCCCCCAGGCTCACGGTCGAGCTTCCTGATCGGCCTGCTGGGGGAGCTGCCTCCAGCCTTTCGACCGATCGATTTTGGCGGGCTTGTGCAGGGTTGTTCTCTGACTTAGGGCCGATCGCAGGGCCCGTCTGTCGGGGGAGTTGCCCCAGACTCACAGACGAGCTTCCAGACCGGCCTGCTGGGGGAGTTGCCCCAAGCCTTACGGTCGATCGGTTTTGACGGGCCTGCGGAGGGTTGTTCTCCGACTTAGTATCGATCGCAGGGCCCGTCTACCGGGGGAGTTGCCCCCGGGCTCACGGACGAGCCTCCAGACCGGCCTGCTGGGGGAGCTGCCCCCAGCCTTACGACCGATTGGTTTTGGCGGGATTGTGGTGAGTTCTCGTCTGTTGAGCGACAGAGATCCTCTGGGAGAGGAGATCGAGTTCTCTACCGAATTTTGAAACGGCTATTCAATCAAATGCGGAAAAAAGGAGGTTGTGTTTGTACCAACAAGGTCCTTCTTTCGTTCCATGGTCCGGTACATTTGGAGGAAATACAAAAAATGGAGGGGGCCAAGGTGGGAGAGCCCTCCCTCGACGTGGTCACAGCCGCACGTCCCACCCGCTCACTCGATGATATGCAGGTGTGCCTGGACTATGTTTACTTTCTTCCCCTTGTCCGGCTGCCTGGATGTCCCCTCCCCCGGAGCGGGATCGTCCGTGAAGTTCTTAAAGTGCCCCCGACTCACCAGCTTCTCTATGTCTTTCTTCAGATGCCAGCAGTCGTCAGTGTCGTGGACGTTGTCCTTGTGATATTTGCAGTACTTCTCTTCGTCTCTCCCGCCTCTCTTCATCCTCGGAGGTGGCCGGCCCATGCGCCCCTCCTTCTGGGCGTGCGCGAGGACAGCGTCCGGGGCAGCGTTTAGCTGGGTGTGTCGTGGTTCTTCTCTCCGTTGCTTTCCTCGGGCCTTTCTCTCCTGTCGATGCTCCTCTGAGCCGCGACGCTCACTTTCATCGCGCTTGGATCCTTGCTTGGCCCTTCCCTCGTCGACGGCCAAGGCTTCTTCTGTCAGCATGAAGCGCTCGGCCCGCGCCATGACCCCAGCGAGGTCCTTCGGGGGGTCGTTATGCAATGACTTCTTCAAGCCCCTGTGCCATAATCCTTTCTTCAGGGCCGTCTTCACAACCAGCTCAGGACATATCTCCACGTTTAGTCGTTCCCTGTTGAAGCGACGCATGAAGTGCCTCAGAGATTCCCCAGGACCCTGCACCACATTGAACAAGAGTTCTGAGTCTGGCTTTACCTGTCGCATGGCCATGAACTGCCTGCAGAACAACTGGGTAAGCTCCTCGAAGCTATCGATGGAGCGATTAGGCATGCTGTGGTACCAGGTCCTTACCGCCTTCCGGAGGGTGGAATAAAAACCTCTGCAAAGCCGGGTGTCGTCCGCCCCCTGGAATGCCATGACCCCCTCATAGTCCATCACGTGGTCAGCGGGATCGCCCGTGCCGTCGTACTTCTCCAGCGTCGGCACCTTGAAACTTGAGGGTACTCGTGCCTCAGTTTTCCTCCGGGTTAGGGGGCATCGTTCACCATTAACGCCCCCCCTGGCCGTCCTCCTTCGTTAATCTCGCACCTGTCAGGCGGCAGTGGGGGGACAGGTTCAGGCATGGCCGTCCCTTGTGCCCCCTGTAAGCCGGGGGCGGGGCCCCTCCTGGGCGCGTCCATTTTCCTGCCTCGGTATTCTCGCATGTCCCGCTTCACTTGGAGGAGACTTCCGCTCCGTTGGGACCGATCTCCGAAGTCTCGACGATCGTCCAGTCTGTGCCTGGATGAATATGATCGTCTAGTCGAGGCGGTCATCGACTTCCCCTCAGATTGCTCGAAGTCCCTCTTTCTTCTCTCGCGAAACGAGGTAGGGGTGGGAGACCGTGCTGGGTCGAAGCCCGGCGTAGTGAATCGCCGCTCTAGGTTAGGCCCTCCGTTCCCGTGGTCGGTGACCACGGCGGACCGCATTGGTTGGTGGCCCCCTCCCCAGTGGTGGGCCTCGCCCAACTCATCTCCCTGGATGGGCGCGTTGCCGACGAGTTGTTGAATCGTTGCGGCCAACGTCCGGATGTTGGCGTCAGTCTCCTGGGCGAAGGTGCGGAGCTGCTCTTGGGTGACCAATCGGGACTCGCCTGTCCCCTCGGTGGTGTGGCTGAGCTGATTTTCAGGGGGGATGTAATCTCCCGCATCCTGGATGGGGGGCATGCGCCCCGCTCCATTGTAAATGGTTTCCATTTCGGTGGTTCGATGTGGGCTTGCTTCGGTTCCCACAGACGGCGCCAGATGTTTACGGGTGTTTTCTCACCACAGGATCGTTGACCAAGGATTGAGTGGTCAACGTGGTCAAGTGATCGGTTGAGATCCCTTGGGTACGCCAAGCACACGTGCACTCAGCACAGGCTGGAGATGGAGTCGGGGTCGAGCGCCGGATCCGAGCGGAGCGTCGGTTCTCGGTTGAAGCAGAGCAGAGGGGAAGCCTCGGCTCTGTCTTGATGGGCTCGGCCTCGGTCGGACGAGTGTCGAGGGGTAGCCTCGACGCCTCGGTGCCTCGGTCAGCTTCTTCCTGAATAGACGAGAAACTCGTCAAGGGGTCCGGACCTTGGTTCCGGCCGTATCCCCTCCGATGACTAAGTCAGATCAAGGTCTGAAGGGTACTCGGCGGGGTAGGTTCGACTCGAGAGGAGATCGATATGCTGACCCGCGGCGCGAGCAGGGGGGAAAAGGAATGGCAGAAAACCCAGGTCGTTGATGGTATACCTTAGATTAGAATACCTGGGGTTCGATCCTTTGCTCTGTTGTCCCTCCGGTCCTTTTATAGGGTCCTCACCGCGATTGCCCCCCGTCCACGCCGTCACGCCGTCCGCCCCCACTCACGCCCTCGAGATTCGTCCCCACGATGTCGCCTGCCAGCGTCATGGGGGAGCCGATTGCGGGTCATGGGCATTTAGGCCTTACACCCCGGGGGAGTGGTTTCTTCTGGGGATCGTGGGCTGGCTATGAGCGTGTCGAACCGTGGACGGTTCGGATTCTTGGGGGCCTCATTGATCGGGCCGTGTTTTCTTCATGAGCCTCGTCCGGCGGGGCCCAATCTCGCTAGCAGGCTTCTTGTCCACCACTGGATCTTGGGCTTCCAGCCTTTGGGCTTCTCCAAAATAGTCGTATCAATACTGGTGGAGGGATCCACAATAAACACTGGACAACATGTATGATGAACACACATGCATGATGAACACTACAGTGATAGGAAAAAAAATTGATAATATAACATTCAAGGTGAACACTGACAAATTTTTGAGCAACCACAAAATAAAAAACCTTGAACTAAATTCTCGAGGAAAACTAAATTTTGGGAGAAATGAATTTGAATGGAATTAAATTTTGGGGAGGAACTAGAATTTTTGGGATGAACTAAATAACATTTATTTTGCTATGTTCATTTAAAATTAGGTGTTCCATTGTTTTGAGGGTGAATATTTTAAAAGAACAATAGAACTAAATTTTGGGCGGACTACCATTTTTGTTTAAACTAATTAACAATAATTGTACCATGATTATTGTTGTTTGTTAAAAAAAATTTAAATGAACCGTGCCCGAATCTTAGGGAAAGTAAATTTTGATGGTGTAACTAAAATTTTTGAAGAAACTAAATTCTCTGGTGGGAACTAAATTTTGAGGTGATCTAAAATTTTTGGAGAAATTAAATAACAACTTCACTTAGTGTTGTTCATTTAAAATTTGGTGATCTAAGAATTTGAGTGGGAATCTTTTAAAAGAACCATGCCCTTAGGGCACGTGTTATGACTAGTGTATGTGTGTGTGTGTGTGCTAAAAGGATCCTAATGTGCCTTCTTAGATTCACTCTAAGGAGGCTCTCTCATTTCCCACATCTCCCATATTTTTTTGAAAAAAAATTTCCTGGGTTTGTTGTTTACCCCATGGATGATCAACATACCAAATTTCAAGAGATTCTAATACTTTTTGAGCCATCATCTACCCCTTGCAGCTTCATGGGTTTTTAAGCACGTTTTCAGACCGTTGAAGTTGTAAGGGGTAGATGGTAGCTCAAAAAGTATTGGAATACCTTGAAATTTGGTATATTGATCATCCATGATGTGAACAACAATTCCATAAAAAAATTTCAAAAAAATTGTGGAAAATGGAGGGAAATGGAGGCGCCGCCTTAGATTTATTCTAAGGCGACACCCTAGATCCCTTTTT